>JANHMN010000004.1:15517850-15550474 GCA_030674055.1 Rhabdomys pumilio | reverse complement strand
AAAAAAAAAAAAAAAAAAAAAAAAAAAAAAAAAAAAAAAAGTCTTCAGTGGCTCTCTGATGCCATCAAGGAAATCCCAAGACTTCTACTGCCACCTCCACAGAGCCCCATGTGGACTGAGCTGCTAGCTACTTTACCCTTCAGCTCTCTTCCTCCTCTCTCCTGGCCCCTGTGACCAGCCTGGTAAGGCTCTGCTCCCCTGCTTGGGGACTCCTCCTGTCCTAAGTCAGTGTCTTAGGGCGTTACTGCTATGAACAGACACCATGACCAAAGCAACTCTTAAAAAGAACATTTAATTGGAGCTGGCTTACAGGTTCAGAGAGTCAGTCCATTATCATCAAGCCAAGAACATGGCAGCATCCAGGCAGGCATGGTGCAGAAGGAGCTGAGAGTTCTTTTCTGTTGTTGTTGTTGTTGTTGTTGTTTTTCGAGACAGGGTTTCTCTGTGTAGCCCTGGCTGTCCTGGAACTCACTCTGTAGACCAGGCTGGCCTCGAACTCAGAAATCTGCCAGCCTCTGCCTCCCAAGTGCTGGGATTAAAGGCGTGCGCCACCACCGCCCAGCTGAGCTGAGAGTTCTATATCTTCATCTGAAGGCTGCTAGCAGAATACTGACTTCCAGGCAGTTAGGATGAGAGTCTTATAGCCCACACCCACAGTGACACACCTACTCCAACAAGGCTACACCTTTTAATAGTGCCACTCCCTGGGCCGAGCATATACAAAACATCACAGCTAGTGTCTCAAACTTAGGTGTCCAGTCTCTGCTTGGAAGTCACCTGAATCCTTCCTCACCTCGAGCATCAAATCAGACCTCCCATTTGCTGATCTCACCACACTCTGCCCCTCTATGAGCCTGCCTCAGAGCAGCTGTCTTCCTAGAGCATTCTTTAAAAGAGAGAGAGAGAGAGACCTATTTGTGTTTATTTTATGCGTGTGAGCACTTTGCTATGTGTCTGTGTACCGTGTGCATGCAGTATGTGTGGAGACCAGAAGAGGGCACTGGGTCCCCTAGAACTGGGGTTACAGACAGTTGTGAGTCACCGTGCAGCTGCTGGGAAACAAACCCGGGTTCTCTCCAAGAGCAACAAGTAACCACTGGGCCGTCTCTTCAGCCCCAGGAAAATATTTTTGGTCAGCCCTAGGAGAGTCACAGCCCTCCCTAAGCCCTTAGGTTGTACAGTGGGGTCTAGATGAAGACAGGACACACACATTAGTAAGAGAGTTAGTAGGGACTTGGGTTGGGGAAGCCATTGTCCCCACCACATGGAGGTGACCAGATGAGAGAGAAGAGCCAGAAGACAGCTAAGTCTGAAACCATTCTCCTGGTATTTCACCTGATGCCAGCCATGCCTGAAAGCCTTCGTAACCCACAGCCTGGCCAGAGTGTGTGTTTTACTCTGCTTCACCGGGACTAGGCTAAGAAGAAACACAGAAGGGGCACATTTAACCTGCTGGAAACCCAAGCCAGTGAAGGGAACACTGGAGTATTCCCTAGAGGTCCACCTGTGTGGTCAGGCAGGAGCAGCGATTACTAAGAAGCTCTCGGCCAAGGCCAGGGAGATGGCTCAGTGGATGAAGTGCTCGCCTTGCAAATGTGAGGACCTGGGTCCAATCCCCAAAACCCACGTTAAAAAGCCAGGTGTGAGATGAGGATGTGACTCAGCGGGTAGAGCGTTGGCCTAGCACACACAGTGCCCTGGGCTCAATACCCCAGCACCATATAAACCATGGCACAAGGCTATAATCCCAGCACTCCGGGGGTGGGGGCAGGGGGGTCAGGAATTCAAGGTCTTCCTTGGCCATGGAAAGTTCAAGGTTAGCTGGGCTGCATGAGGCCCTGTTTAAAAACAAATAGAGTGGATTGGGGGGAGGGGAGGGGAGGAGAGGGGAGGAGTGGTTGGTGCACAGTTGTAATCTCAGAGCTGGGAAGATGAAGCAGGGAGATCCCAGATAGATAGATAGATAGATAGATAGATAGATAGATAGATAGATAGGATGTCCTCTGTACTACATACACACATACACACATATATACACACATATACACACACATATGCACACACATACACACACAAAGCTTGGTTCTTTCTTACTCAGAATGCCATGAAATAAATGGACCACAGCAAACCTCTACCACATCCCTTCCTCTGGACCCTCTTCCTGAAAGGGGATGATCCCAGCTCTCCCAAGGGTAAGCAGCTTCTGGAACAACCGGCCCCTCCTAGGCCGCAGTTCCTGGCTCTACCCACTATTGAAACCTGAGGTCTCCAGTTTCCTTCCTTGCTTCCTAGAATATTCCAGAAAAGACCCATCACCCCCTGGGGCACGCCCAAATCGCCAAGGTGACTGTTTACCCTCTGCCCTTAGAAACCATCTCCAGTGGTGGCACAACTGCCACACACAGCCACCCTCTGCCCACAGCCCAGCCACACAGGCAAAAGCGCTTCCTGCTGGTGTTGGCATCTACCAGACTGGGCTTCCAACCTTTCCAGCCACCTCTCTCTACCCAGATCTCCATGGCCCTGCTTCTTACCTTTGGGCCTGGCTGGGAGCCCAAAGAGTGGGCTTGCTCTGTTCACCACAGGAGGATGTAGCCACAGTTAAAACTCATTTCTCCAGCATCTCAGTCCTCCATTGGCCAAGACACCAACAGACACCCAGACCTAGAACAAAGCCTTGGGCTTTGGGCTCAGAGAAACATGCAACCAAATTCTACTTTCTCTGGCATCTGGGTGACCTCAGGTAAGCTGCTTCACCTCCCTAGGCCTCAGTGGTCCACAGACAGCATTAAGATTCGTGCTTCTCCGCCCTGGGCTGTTGTTCTAAAGAGAGTGATGGTGTTGATCCCAAGCCTGATTATATCCTCCATGACTGGAGGACTCACCTGTCCTGAGGGGACCCTGAGACCCATTTCTGACACCACATACCTCACTGGGTTGGAAGACCTTGCTTCACCCAGGACTACATCTCTCTCTGGGGAACAGTCACCTACTTGAACGATAGCAAGGGATTTGAGCTGATGCTATGCTGGCAGAGCGAGCAGCCCCTGGCTAACTGCTCCAGTTTATTTGATGGGGCCCTGGGATGCCCAGTGTGGCTGACTCATAATACACTGATTCTGCTGATGGATGTCCCAGTGGCCACTGTCCTCCCATGTGACTCATCCCTGCTCTCTTAGGGAAAAGCTCCCTCCCCCTTAGCTATACCTGTCACTGGAATTGGCCTCCAATTACACATGCTGGTAATTGGGTCCAGTGGCCTATGGCATGTCACATCTTTACTTTGGGAGTCCTAAGATAGGAATATGTGACACAAACCTCAGACATGGGAGGATCAAACATGGAAACTGAGACTAAGAAAACGAGCCTTTGTCGTGCTTTGGTGAAAGGCTCCCCCCACCTTGAGATAGCCCACACCAGAAAAGACTCCCAGATACATGTTAGAATGTACAGCCTTTGGGAATGTTTTACTCAGATAGCCTCATACTTGCAGATGGACCCTGTGTGTTACTTGAGGGTCCAAAGAGTGGGCTTGCTCTGTTCACCACAGGAGGATGAATTTTAGCTCCCTTGTGTCACAATCCTTCACCATGTGACGATGCAGTGGAGGGACACATCACAGGCCACCACCAGAAGTCTAACCTTCCACACAACCCAGCCTCAGCAACTTTGCCATAGACACATAAACAGACTGAGACTCAGGAAGTAACACACCTGTCTTCTAAGGTGCAGTCTGAAATCCCAGGGGAGGGCAGGGAGAGGCAGAGCCAAAGCTGGACTCCAGAATCAAGATAAGAGCACCATGAAGTCCCCAGTTATAGCCTGTCCTCTCCATGCAGGGAAGGTTCCATATGTGCCCCTCCCCCCCACCCCCCCACACAAACCATCCTGCCTGGCAAAGCTCTGATCTCATCCCAAGGCTACTTCTGATCCTGCAGGCTCTGCCCTGCTTAGTGGAGCCCAACCAGAAGAATGGGTCCAGAATGAAGCCAGCAGGGACTGGAGTGGTATCTTCCAGAGACACTGGTGAGCACATCCTCTGCTCCAGAGGGGATCCAGGGCCAAGTTGAAGGCCTGGCCTGCTCAGATCTAGGACACTGGCAAATCACTTGGTCCCTATCCTCAGAGCACAAGCAGAGAGAGCAGGCCTTAAAAAGAGAATTGCCCTGTTCTAAATGCCCATGGAAGAGAGACAACTCTGCCTGGCTGGGAAGGGGACAGAGAATCCACCCTCTCATGTCCCAAGTGAAGGCTTCTCAAGACCCTCTTGCCACCAGTAATGATCCCCAAATCACACTGAGAGCTCTTCCCTGGTCCTGCCATGGTCTGGGCTCCAGTGAGGCTGGGATTGCCATAGCCAGCCCTGCTTCCTAGAAGACAGCTCTAGTGTGTCTTGCAGGTCCCTCTGGGTCAGAATCTGAGATGCTTAAGCACCCTGAAGCACCTTTAACAAGTAGGTGCCTCAGGGCACTCCAGGGCTCCTTGAAGTTTGGAAACCACTGTGAAAAGGGACCTTCGTCCTGCTCTAATCCAGTGTCTTTTTATTGAGCACCTACTGTGTGTCTGACTCTGCTCTGGACCCTGAGGATAGGATCATCCACCATGAGTGTCAGAATTTACATATGACTGTGTCCGAGATAGGACAAGAAAACAGGACAGAGTCATCAAGGAAGACATCTGGGAAGAGATCGTGATGTCTGGGCGGAGAGCTGAAGGAGTCAGTTGCAGAACTAACCATTTGGTGGCACTGCCTCCTTCTCTCACACAAGGACCTGGCTGGAGGGTGGGGGGCAGGACAAGTGGGAACAAGGACAGAGAGGCCCAGCCTCCTCTGTCAGACAAAACCCTTCACCAGAGAATCGTGGAGGGAAGTGGCTGCTGAGACGGCCACATGTAAATAGGCCTGTTCACCCCAGAGTCGATCTGGAAACCTGCGGTCAGCTGCAACTTTGCTTAAGGCTGAGCTCCAGCCACCAGGAGCCCAAAATGGCTGAACAAACTTCAGGCTTCACATGGGGGCCGGCCAGTGGTGATGAGTTCAAGGCCAGAGAGTATTCCTGCAAAGTCAAACCACAACAGGAAGGGCACACTAATAGTTTGTGGGCCTCTCAGCACAGCACAAGGTGCCAGCAAACAACCCAGAGGCTTAGCCTAGCATATGGCCAGGCAAGCTTGGTGCATGCCTTGCCTCTGCCATGAGCCGCCATACCTGAGGGTTCACCCACCATCTTGCTTCCTCTTCATCTCTGAGGAAAGCTGTGCTCTTGGTCTCTGTGCTTATTTTATCCTGTGGCTGTGACCAAAAGCAACATGGGAGAAGAAAGCTTCTTTGGCTTACCGTCCATTATCACGGGAAAGTCAAGGCAGGGACGTGAATCATATTCACGGTCAAGAGCAGAGAGACAAATGCAGCCATGCTGCCTGCTTGCTACTATGGCTAGCTTTCTTCACTCTTAAACAGTCAAGGGTCCAACCTGTGCCACAGCGTTGCCCACATTCAGGGCGAGTGTTTCCACTTCCATTAGCCATTAATACAATCTTCTCTATACATTCCCACAGGCCAGTCTAGATAATTCCTCAACTGGCGTGCTAGTCTCAGGTTTCTACAATACCAAAGCCACACTTAGCTCTGAAGGTGCTGACCTTGGTTCCCCAGTACTGGGGTACATCTCTAGGTTAATGAACCCTTGTGAGGTCTGCTGAGGATGAAGGGGCCCAGATATACAGACTTAGGGGCATTCTGGGTAATTTACTTCCAAGGGACACTGCTGACAAATTCCCATGATGCTCTAGTCTCTCAGGAAAAGCACAACTTTGCCTCCTGAGTGAGGCTCAGTCTCATGTTTACAGGCCAGCCTTGGTGACAAGGACCTGTGGGCCACATTAGCCCCTGGAGGGGGAGGGCCCCAGGCAGACCTATTGTGCCTTCGAATGTCACACTCACCTTGCAGACTTTGGCAGCGCCCCGCCCCCCCCAATTCCAGTTCAGCTGCCCGACAATAGCTCTCCCACATTTTTGATGAGTGACTGTACCAGGACACACAGCACCTCAGAGACCTCAAGACAGCAAAGTCCTAAGTGTCCATGGGCACCCAGGCCTCTGCCCAAGTGACCCTTTCCTGACCTGTCTCAGTGTGGGAACTAAGGCTCTTGGAGAGAGCAGGTTCATCCTAAGACTCACAGTCCCACAGCAGCCCAGGAGTTGTCTCTAGCATCTACTCCTCCCTAAACCTGGCCATCTCTACACCTCAGAAGTGCCTGGTGTCTGCACCCTGACCTCCAGGCCCAGGTTCCAGGCAAGCCCACCAGGGGCTGTGAGCTGTGACCCTGCAGAAAAGCCGCCCTGCCCCCACCTATGTCCCCAAGCAGGCAGGCCGGCCAGCCGCAGACGGACCCGCGCAGCCGCCTCGGCTATTTTTTCCTCCTCCTCACTGTACATCATCCTAGCTTCCAAAATAAACTTCCCCCAAAGCAGTGGAGCTCCTTCTGGACTGGGAGCCCTCTGTGAGAGCCCCCTACAGCCCCTGCCCCCACTTCAACCAGGCAGAGCCAGCCTGGCCCCCTCGGCTGCCTCTGGCCTTGATTTAGAAGCAGCTGCTCCTGCCCCGACTGGTTTCTGACACCCCAGTGCCGGGGTGTCTGCATCTGTGGGGACGCTCAGCTGGGCATCTGTGCACAGGAGTCCCGGCTGGAGGCTGAGGATGCAGGCCCCGCCTCCATCTATCCACACATGAATGCACACACACCCCCATATGCATAGAGGTCTCCCTCCAGGGTTTTCCTTGTGTTAGTGAGGCAGGGCTTCATCCTTATCTTAGCTCCCATTCTGGTCCCCATGCCTTGTCCAGGCTCCATCATGTGACCTCCACCTCCTCATTTGCTCATTACCACCCTCAGCCCCTTTCTATCCCCAGACCCATCCTACTACCTCACCAACCAACCTGGTGAGGGCTGTTCCCTCGGCCTAGGAATGTGCTCTCAATGTTCTCTAAACTAACCTACCCAATCCCTCAGTCTGAGAGGCAAGTGTCACCTCTTCCAGGAAGTCCTCCTAACCAGCACAGGGAAACAAATGATCTAAGCCAGCCTACCTTCTACCTCAAACGCCAAGGGGAGCTGTATACAGGCAGCATGAGACAGGGCTATCGTCCCACAGGTTCCTCTTTGGCCCTGGCTGGGATCCTACAGACACAGGACAAACAGCCATCACATGCCCAGCAGGGCCTGCTCCTTTGCCCAGGGCCAAAGAGGGCCATTAGTCCATCCTCCTGACTCAAAGGCCAAGGACATTTAATTCACTGATGAATTAAAGACTTCAATTCAAGAATTAAAACTGAAAGTCAACGTTTGATCTCGCGAGCTGTCGGCTCCTCAGACCAGACATTCAAAAGACCGTTTATTTCTTCTGAGGTCTTTTCAAACGGTGAGATGAAAGCAGAGCCACTGCTCCCCAGGCCTGCATCCATTCCTGTTTGAAAAGATCCTAGGCTGGCAAGATGGCTCAGTGGGTAACGGTGCTTGCTGCCAAATCTGCTGGCCTGACCTTGATCCTTGCTGACCCTCGTGGTAGGAGGAGAGAACGGACTCCGGCAAGTTGTATGCTGGCCTCTCCACTTGCACTATGGCACACACACTCCACACACACATACACACACGCACAAGCACATACAGTCACACATACACACGCTGGCACAAGCATACTAAATAAAAGTGAATGAGTAGGTGAGCAGATAAATGTTTATCCTAGTCATCAAGAAGATGAGGCAGGGACATTACATGCTCGTGTCTAAAAACAAAAAGGAAAGCCCAGCCATCAAGGGGCAAGCATCGTTCCCAGTAGAGGAGACAGCAAGTGCAAAGGGCTAGCGGGGAGACAGCGGACAGGATTGACGACTGCCAACCACACGGCCCTCAAGGAACAAGCTAGAGCCAGTCTCCAAGCTGACTAACCACAGGGCCTTTGCATGTGCTTCTACATATGAGGGTGTTACCGGGAGCTGTCGCCTTCAGCCATAGCGTGACAGACTACGGGACACAGTCTGCTCAGGAATGGCTGAGAAAGCTGAGTCCTCCGTGGAACACCTTAGCAGCCCATTTTCTTTAAGAGACTAAGAAAAACAAGGACTGAGGAGGTGACTCATTCAGCCAAGTGCCTGCATACAAGACCGCAGCTTCACCCCAGCACCCACATAAAAGCAGCTCGCACCCAAACCTCAATGCTGAGAGGCTGAGACAGACGGAGCTCCATCCAGGTTCAAGGAGACCCCGTCTCAAATAGCAGAGTGGAGAGGAACTGGAGTCAGCTAAGAGCAGCTGGGTACACCTACGGTAATCCATAGCTGTCACTCACAATGTGACCTTGGCAGAAAGGCTCCTCTACGTGTCAGACTTTTCTTAGAGACTCCAGGCTGCAGCTCCCAGGGCTACCTGTGGCTTTCTAGGTAGTCACCATGGGCTGGCTTTCCCTGATTTCTTTCCCTAAAGCAAATGTGAATCAAGTTCACACTAACCACTCAGGACATGAACATCCTTCATGGTCTGCCATGTTTAGAGTGAGTCCGACAGGTCACTTGTCCCCTGAATCACTTCTTCCTAGGTGGAGTCCCACTGAACACAGCTGTCCTAACAGCGGCTTAAGCACACTCCTTCCATACAGACGGGACATAGCCCTTGAGGAATCTGTGCCCTCCCCCAGGGCCCCTCTACTGACTGCCCCAAGGGGTGGTGCTCTGGGTCTCTCCAGCCATCTTCAGAATCTCAGCAGCAGGCTTACCTGCTTCACATAGCCCGTCTTCTAGAAGGCGAGAATGAGATGCCAGTTGACTCCCTGCCCCAGCAAGGGGTAGAACTCATAAAGATTGGCATCCAGAATTTGATGCAGTCTGGTGGACAGAGAGAGAGAGAGAGAGAGAGAGAGAGAGAGAGAGAGAGAGAGAGGGCACCCCTCTCAGAGAGAGGTTCACACCCATGACTGTGGGCTAGGGCAGTGATGAGACCCCACAGGCAACAGAAGAGGTATACAGGGAGAACACAGGTTACGGTGAACACCCTCTGCCCTGACCTCCAAGAGTTTCCCCAGCCTTGGCCCATGGAAGAAGGACTCAGCTTATCTCTGCAGGGACTGGGGACAGGTGTCCAGAAGTATGGAAAAACTCTTCTTTGCTTAGAGCCATGACTGTCACTTAGCCTGCAGGACCCAGAATCCTGGGATCCCAAGTTAATTGGCTTACTTTCTCACAGGGTAGGGTTACATTGCCATCCAAGTGGCAGCATCCTGGTTATAAAATCCAGAAGGCAAATACGAAATGCCCTGGGTGGTAAGAGCCAATCAGAAATAAGACCACCCTTCCCAGACAGCAAAAGATGTCCCAATGCACACACTGAGTCTATGTAATGAAACAAAAACTTGAAATTCAAAAATACTTTCTTGTGAGTTCATATTTCATTTGCCACAAAATCTATCTATGAACTTTGAAAAGCCAAGTTAGGGAGGCAGCTACTTGGTAGTGTGCTTGCCAGCGTACATAAAACCCTGGATCAGTCTCCAGCACCTCATGAACTGGGAATGGTGGCACATGTATGGAAAGGTAGGAAGATTCAAGTTCAAGGTAGCCGGGCAGTGGTGGCACATGCCTTTAATCCCAGCACTTGGGAGGCAGAGGCAGGCAGATTTCTGAGTTCGAGGCCAGCCTGGTCTACATAGTGAGTTCCAGGACAGCCAGGGCTACACAGAGAAACCCTGTCTCAGAAAAAGAAGGAGGAGGAGGAGGAGGAGGAGGAGGAGGAGGAGGAGGAGGAGGAGGAGGAGGAAGAGGAGGAGGAAGAAAAAAAGAAAGAAAGAAAGAAAGAAAGAAAGAAAGAAAGAAAGAAAGAAAGAAAGAAAAGTTCAATGTTATCCTTGGCCACACAGAGAGATAGAGGTCAGCCTGGGCTACATGACACTCTGTCTCTAAATACACATTAGTTGCTAAACCCAGCTCTATCTACAATCTAAAGAAGGTGATGCTGAAGCCATAAAAAAATTTAGAGCACACACAGGGGACACGGAAGAAGGACATGCTAGCCAACATCACAGCAAGCATCTAGAGCAGGGACCCTAGGGTCAACTAGCAATCTGCAGCCACCAAGGGTATAAAACAGCCCTGGACAGGTGGAGGGAGAGACCTTGCTCTTAATTAGGAAAAACTACAAACCAGAAGCAAGTTCATGTGGGAGGACCCAAGTTCAAAGCCAGGCTAGGTTTTGAAGTGAGATTTGGGGGTGGGAGGGAGGTGCACATGGCAAACAAATGTTAATGTCATTTGTCTGAGTCCTGATAAGACCATCATTTGTTAAAAGGTGTTTTTCCAGCTACTTAGGGTGTCTGATAAGTTCAGTGGCCTATACTCCCATGAATGCATACAGGTTTCTGGAATGGTGTTATCTACCTATTCCCATAGTATGGTATAAATATTCTCATCACAATTTTAAGCTATCACCGTGCTCTCACTAAAGTGGAGCTGCGAGAAGCCCAGCACAGACAGGTCTAAGCTGCCAGAGCTAGTTCTGGCAGCCGCTGGTTCTGAAGATGTACAAGAGAGACAGCAAGAGGTTTGGCAGGCATTATGAAATAACCATCCAAGGTTACCTTTAATATTTTTAATGATGTGTATGTGGGCCCCAGCCAAGGTTTTTAAAACGGGAGGGGAGGCTCAAGGATGCTCGGCAGTTAAGGACATGCAGATAGTTCTCAGTGCTCATGTAGGGTGGCTCAAACTACCTGTAACTCCAGTTCCAGAAGGATCTAGGACCTCTGGCCTCCACAGACGTTTGCAATGTCTACACACACATAGGCACGCACACACAATCATGGTGGAGGGGGAGTCTAAAACAAAGTAAATCTTTAAAAAATGACATAAAGCCTAGGTGAGGCAATCAGGTGTGTGACACATGCCTGTAATCCCAACACATGAGAAACTGAGGCAGAAAGACCTCTGTGAGCTGGAAGCTAACCTGGGCTACATGGTTAGTTCCAGGACAATCTAGGCTACAGAGGCAGACCTTGTCTCAAAATAAAAGTTACTAAAAACTAGAGTGATAACTGATAGTGGTGGCACACACCTTTAATCCCAGCACTTGGGAAACAGAGACAGGGCGATCTCTGAGTTCAAGACCAGCCTGGTCTACAGAGTAAGTTCCAGGACAGCCAGTGCTACAGAGAAAAACCCTGTCTCGAAATAATAATAATAATAATAATAATAATAATAATAATAATAATAATTAATAATAATAATAATAGGGAATCAAGAAGAATGAAGCCTTGATCACGCTCAAGTTTGGATGATTGCCACGTGGGCTTTATTTACAAATTCTCTTTTCTATTGCATGTTTTTAAATATTCTCATACTGAGAAATTTAGAGCCATAATAATCTCACATATACATAGGAGGGAAGCTTCCATTCTCAGAGTTCTAGTCACGCCCATTGACCCCTTGACCGATAGACCTCACTTCCTCTATGGTCTGAGAGGGGGAAAAAAAAGGAACCATATAGACAGCAATCAAAGAGCTAAGTCCATCCTCTGGTCCTCAGGGGGTCCTACCCGAGATTCTTCCTGGTTATATGACCCTGCGCCAGAAGAGCCATCATCTGGAGCCTGACTGGACATTACTGGGAACCACCTGCCAAGATGTGGTTGGTGTTGGGCAACACTCCCCAATTCTGAGCCTTGGTTTCCTGGTTAGTGGCCGGAAGTTACTGGCAGTTTCTTCTGAAGGTTGAAGGCCGAGTTGGCCCAGCTTCTTCTTTGGAAACTGACATTCGAGGGAATAATAACTCTAAGGGCCCTGTTAGGGGCTGCAAGACTAGGGATAGGTATCTGTTGTAGACTTAGCATGTGCAAGGCTCTGGGGATGGAGCTCTGTTGTAGACCTAACATGTGCAAGGCCCTGGGTATGAGCTCTGTTGCAGACCTATAATGTGCAAGGCCCATTATTCCTGGGGAATGGAGCTCTATTGTAGACCCAGTATATGTAAGGCCCAAAGGTTTAACCTATCAGAAGAAAAAAAAAAAAAAGTAGTCCCTGTGTTAGGAACATAACACTTCTCCCAGAACAGTGGGTCCTAGGTTGACAAATGTCCCCATTTTTTTCAAGAGAAATTGAGGTTCTAGCACCCTTGCAAAATGTCTCCATCTTGAGATGCTATCAGCAAATATGAGTGTTTAAAAGTCCTAAGGAAGCTGAGCCAAACTCCCCTACAGACCAGGTGTGACCTATATGTGACCTATATGTGACCTATATGTGACCTATATGTGACCTATATGTGACCTATATGTGACCTATATGTGACCTATATGTGACCTATATGTGACCATGGAACAGGACAGGAGCTGACATCCATGGAAGCTTTACTCACTGCTTCTCAAAACCTGGCCCAGTGCTCCAGAGACTTCATCCAGAAGTCAATGGACCCCACCACAGTACTTAGGACAGATAAGGAAACTGAGGCTCAGAAAGATCAGGCCAAGACCATATGCAAATCTCCCCAAGAACCTGCTGCTCAGGTGTTTAGCACCTGGGGGTTCAAGGGCCTTTAGGGCTCAAATGCCAGGCAGAGAGAAGAGCCCTTGCCGCGGGCTGGACAATGTGAACGAGGCTGCCTGACCAGGTCTTTCATCCCTGTCCTGTTTGGGGACCCAGGCTGGGTAACTTTGAATGGTGCTGCTGTGCGGACCCCCCCATCCCCACCCTGGGCAGTGAAGCCACAGAAATAGGTGTAGCTCCTCTCCTCCCACCTCCTGGAAATGCATGCACAGACACGAGAGTGTTCTTGCCCCAAGCTGAAGCCTTTACTTTCTCTACTTCAAAAATGCTTGAAATTAGGCTAAACCCCCAGGTGCCAGCCTACAGACGCTGGCTCCATTATCAGGTGCCTCCAGGACTGGGCTGGAGACAGATCCAAGCACAGGGTTTGGAGCCCTTCCCCAGGAGCTGGAGATAGTACCCACACAAGGCATGTGATTCTCTGTGACTAAAACCTGGCTGACAGCTCAGTGGGCAAAGCGCCCACCTCAAACGCAGGAGGGCCTGAGTTCGGATCCCCAGTGCCCACACAGAAGCCGGACATGGTGTTTCATGTCTGTCTGTAATCTCAGCCCTGGGGAGGCAGACGCAGGTGGAATTTATTGGTTAACTCATCCTGCCAAACCTATGAGCTCCTTGCTCAGTGAGAAACTCTGTCTCAAAAATAAGGTAGAGAGTGAAGAAGACACCTGATCTCTGACCTACACACACACACACACTACATACACACACTACACACACACTATTCACACACACTATACATATACATTATATACATTATACACACACTACACACATGTACACACACATTACACACACACACACACACACACACACACACACACACACACCTGGTGCTGAGGGCTGGGCTCAGGGGTAAAGCATGAGTTTAGCATTTTGGAGATCCTGAGTTCAATCTCCAGTACTGAAAACAATAATAAAATTACATTTAAACCCCGTTCTCTTCTTCACTGAGTTTTAATAGTAAGGTGTTTTTTTTTTTTTTAAATCACTCTAAAAATGGGCCACTCAGCTTGGTCTTGTGCATGGGTCCATAACCTCAGGAGACAAGAGGATGAATGGCAAATCCATTGCCAACCTGGGCAGGTTGGAGAGAAGGCAGAGTTGTTAAGAGTGTGTCTTTCTTCCAGACAACCCAAGTTTAGTTCCCAGCACCTACCCACATCAGATAGCTTATAACCGTTTGTTACTCCAGCCCCAGGAAATCAGGCACCTCTGGTCTCCGTTGGCACCAGCATTCATGTGCCATACTCACACACAGAAACACACACATACACATAATTAAAAATAAAATCAAAAAATTAAAAGTAGTCAGAGTTATCACTGTGACACAGAACACTTGTCCTGAGTGCACAAAGCTGTCTATCCAATCTTATAAAAAATAAATAAGTAATGCCAGGAGGTTAGTAGCACATGCTTTGAATCCCAGCAGTTGGGAGGCAGAGGCACATGAATCTCTGTGAATTTGAGGTCAGCCCGGTCTACATAGTGAGTTCCAAGACAGCCAGGGATTCATAGACAAACCCTGTCTATGAATCAAAAGACCAAAAAGAAATAAAAAAGTAAATAAGTATACACATGTGAATGGACTGTGTGGAAATCGGAAAGGAAGGAAGGGTTTGTGTCCTGTTATATGTCGGGTACTCAAAGCTCTGAGCATAGAGAGGAACTACAGAGTCAACTAGCAGCATCTCACGCCTCAAGAACTAGAAACTTCCAGAAAAGGCCTACACCCATCCCACACATACACACTGGCCTTTCCTTCCTAGACTGAGACAGCCTAACTAACCCTCACGTGTGGACCAGGATGTCAAAGCTGTTCTGAACCCTGTCTGTCGCACTCGCTGGCCATGTGATGCTACAAACCAAGCTTTTCACATCCAAACAGAAATGGTCATCATAGTTCCTGGGCTGTTGTTCTGTCTTAAAGAGACTTAGAGCAGGGCTTCATCCCCTATACATAGAACTAGCAGCATCCACCTCTGAGGCTGGACCCAGAATGAAAGTCAATAGGGGGCTGGGGCTGCAGCTCAGGGGTAGAATACTTTACAGGTATGCAGGGTCCTGAGTTCTATCTGCAACTCTGCCAAGCAAACAGAAGCATAAGCCTTGGCCATGGCTGGCTCTTGATCGTCAGAGCGGGACCAGTCTCAGTCAGTAATGTCCTTGCTTTGCCAGCACGAGGACCCAAGTTCCATGCCCAGAGCTCTGTTCTGTTTTGTTTTGTCTTGTTTTGTTTCATTTCATTTTTAAAACCAAGCATATGACACACAATTGAAATCCCAGCGCTGGGAAAGCAGAGTCAGGGGATCTCTGGGGCTCATTAGTCTAGCAATCTAGTCTAATTGACAAACTGCACACACACATATGCACACACACATGTACGCACACACATGTGCACACATACATGTGCACACATACATGTGCACACACACATGTGCACACACACACAAAGAGCCACTGAGGCCTGGAGCGGGGGAGGGGTTAGCTCAGTGATAGAGCACTTGTTCAGAATGTGTGAGGCCCTGAGCTCCATCCCCAGTGCCACTAAACAAACAAAAACTTCAGGGAGGGAAAGCCCTTGGGACAATGGCTGCCTCTGATACTGAAGAGCAAGTGGCCATTGAACTTTTTAACTAGTTTGTGTTTATATCTTCACGGTTGAGCGGGTCTTGAAAGTTAGGAGAGCACACTTCCTCAAAGAGATTTTCCCAGTAAGCTTTCCACTGACTCAGAGGAGGCCCTCCCCTCCCTTATCACAGATCAGGGTGAGCCTTCCTGGCCTTGGCCCCTGCACCCTCCTCTCTTGGGGAAGCTCTTTCCAGCCCACGGGCTTCATTCACTCCCACTGCTCCGGGTGGGGTGCCTAGCACTCAAGAAGTGGAGGAGGGGGTCAGGGAATGTCACTGGAAGTCCCCAGTAGGCTCAAGCCCAAATCCCTGACTGCTAGGGCCACTGCTCTGTGTTGCTTCCCCTTCTGTAAAGTGGGGGGATTAACTGTAGTTACTTCGGAATCTGTATTGCAAGGCTTTGATAGAAAACATAGGCATAGACTTCAGAACATTCCCAGACACCAAGGACTCAGGACCTCAGAAAAATACACTGCTGCCTGGCTCCATCCTGGCTCCATCTTGGTTTATGACTGATCTCCCAGCAAGCCTTCTGGTTGGGGTCCCCTCTCTCCAAGTTTAGGTTTGTTTTTTGTTTTTTTGGTTTTTTTTTTTAGGTTTTTTTTGAGACAGGGTTTCTCTGTGTGGCCCAGGCTGTCCTGGAACTCACTCTGTAGACCAGGCTGGCCTCGAACTCAGAAATCTGCCTGCCTCTGCCTCCCAAGTGCTGGGATTAAAGGCATGTGCCACCACCGCCCGGCCTCTCTCCAAGTTTAAATGTCATGGTGTATGGTGTGCAGGCCCACAAGATGGCTCATTGGTAAAGACACTTGCTGCCAAGCCTGATGACCTGAGTTTGATCCCGGAACCTAATGGTGGAAGGAGAGAACTGACTGTTACAAGCTGTCCTCTGACCTACAGGAGTGCACCGTGGCACACACGCCCACACACATACACACATACCAATAAATAGATAATGGGTAAGAGAGATGGCTCAGCCGTTAAGATTATACAATGCTGTAGCAGAGAACCGAAGTTTAATTCCCAGCACCAATAGTACGCAGATTGCAGTGGCCTACAATCTTGGTCCCAGGGAGACTGGATGGCCTTTGTCCCTTTGGGTACCTATCTTATTTGTACATATCCACATAGGGGTACATAACTTTAAAATAAAACTGAAATAAATAAACATAAATATCTTTCCAGACTAGTTGTAGAACGCCAGCAAGAAAAGCCTATATAACATAAATATCTCAATTTGGAAAGGGGTTCTAATAGGCACCCTAAACTAATAGCCTACTGTTGTTTATTTATATTTTCACTATACTGGGTCTCCATGGTGGCTCAAAATAGCTTAGTAATTCTGTACCACCCTTAAACCTAAGAGTGGCCCTGCCCTGAACATCCCACAGTCTGGCCTTTCTCTAGCTCACTGACTCTTAACATAGAGAGAGATCATGAGGACAAGGGGTCGTGGTCATCTGGAGCCTGTATCCCCTCCCTGGGTCTCACTCTGGAGATCCAGGCCCCTAGACTTCCTTGCACAGGTGACTCTTGCTAACTTCTAGAATAGTGAATCTCACTTGCAGATCCAACCTGAGCAGACTTGGCTGGCTGCACACTGGTGTGTCTAGCCCTAAGGCTGAGAAATGGCCACGGATCAGCTTTCAGGTGGGTGGAGGGCTGGGGTGGAGAGGGAAGGGAGACCAAGTTTGTCTATACAAGCTGAGGTGTCTGCATGTGCACACAAGAATCCGTGAAGGGCAGGAAAGGCAGAAAAGGTGGGAAAAGGTGAGCCTCAGGACCAGCACCGGGGTCCCCTCTCTGTGCACGCCAGCCATTGCTGCACCATGCAGGATCCATGCAATGTGAGAAGCTCACACTCAGAACAGCTCTGCGTGTTATTATGAAAGCATGGGTTTTTTTTTTTTTTTTTTTTTTGAGAGCAGGCTAGAACACATTTTATTCCTCTTTTTGTTAGCTTGATTTATCACCTGCAAATATTTAGACATGTGGTACATGAACTCGCATCTGCACTTTTGCTGGGGCTCTACGGATCCCTACCACCTTCTGCCCAGTCTCCAATGCCAAATACTTATCAAGCCTCTCCTGGGTTAACCCAGACAAGTGGAGTTAAACGTGGCCATGGTGGGGGTGGGCAGCCAAACTCACACAGAGAAAACAGTTGGTTCTGCAAAGGCAGAGGCCCGGTCATTTTCTCTCCCCTCTTTAGTGAGATGGAGCAGGGACTCTGGGCTTTTGGGTCCCTGTTTAGACATAGAGTTCTTCTAGCTCTGTGGGATGTAGCCTCAGGCAGGGCCAGGGGAGTCTGGACTCTATCAGTGACCTGGAGAGGGTGTGGCCCAGCCACAGCAAGTAACTATTATCACAGAATTGAGCTTCAGCGTCAGCCAGGCGTAGGTTTTTAAGCAATAACTCCACTCCATCCATCCACTCCACAAACGTGGCACCCACTCACTCTGTGCCAGACACTAAGCTAAGGGTTGAATCTGCCTGGCGTGGGAGAAGAAATAAAAGAAGCGCGCAGAAACCCGAGCAGAAAGCAAAGATTGGTTCCTGTGCTAAAAGGAAGCCTCCACAGACAGCTTTCCAGTTCCTAAGCAGAAGGTCCACACAGAAAAGCGAGGGATTCACTCTAAGACCTTGCTGCCTGGAGCGCGCCAGAACCCAGGGCAATCCAGAAGCGAGGTTTCGGATTCCCGGAGTCTCAGGCCACTGTCCCAAGCTGCCCGAAGTAGAGAGGCCCCTGTCCAGCTCCGGGAAGCCTGGAGGGAGGTGAGTGCTAGGGAGGGGCCGGACCGCAGAACGCGGGGGCCTGAGGGCGGGGAGGGGTCCAACGGGGACAGCCGGGCGGCACCGCAGCCTGGTGCGCCCGGAGCGCTAGTGACTGGGTGCGCGCGAGTGGCAGCCACTCTCTCGCTCCGGCGGCTCCGCCGGGGTCGGCCGGGGATTCCGGCTCCCAGGCGCCGGCGGGGGGCCGCGGGGCGCGGCCAGGGCGGCGCTGCAGTGCCCGCAGCGGCGGGCTGGGGGAGCTGTGCCCGCCCGTCCCTAAGGCCCCGGGCGGGGACCCAGCAGCTGGGTCGCCGCGCCTCTAGCTCGGCCCAACTGGGCGGCGTGCGGCCAAGCGTGCCTGCAGCTCCGAGTGCGTCCGGGCGCCCGGCCGGGGAGGCCCCCCAGGAGAAGCCCAGTCCCGCGGGCTCAGGACCGCCCCCGTGGGGGGGGGGGTTGTCCCGCGCCGCTGGACCCGCCCAGGTAACCCCATCCTCGGCCCGCCCCCCGGCCCGCCCCGCCGGCCGCCCGCCCGCCTCCGCCGCCACCGCCGCATCCCGGCTCTGGGGCGGCGCTGACAGTCGGGTCCGCCGGGCAGCGGGCGCAGCAGCGGGCGGCGCGGCCGGCTGCTCCGAGGCTGAGCCCAGCCGCGCGCCCCGGCCCGGCGCCCCAGCCCGTCCGCGCGGCGCCCACCTGCCGCCCCGACGGGAGCCTTGCGGCCGCTGCCCGGAACCGAGCGCCCACGGCACCATGAGCCCCCGCTCGTGCCTGCGGTCGCTGCGACTCCTCGTCTTCGCCGTGTTCTCGGCCGCCGCGAGCAACTGGCTGTAAGTCGGGCCGGGGACCGGGCGGGCGGGGCGGGTCCCGGGGCAACAGGCGCAGGGGACTCCCGGCAGGTGTCTCAGCCGTGGGACCCGAGGATCGCGCTCCCGCCGGTTCCTCCTGCCGGCCATCACCACTGTCCGGGCTCCCCTCTGGAGGTCCCGGGACCCCTGCTGCCCGAGTCCCGCTTCTCTGCCTGGGGCAGCAGGACTGGCAGCACGTTTGCACCCGGAGGTTGCTCTGGGTGCTCGAAGGCATGAGGGGGTGCGAGCGCAGGGCGGTGGCCCCGGAGCGGTGCGAGGTGCAAACCGTCGGGCTGACAGGTCTCCGAGGGAAAGCGTCCCGGGCATAATAGCAGGTTAATCGTGAGGAGTCTGGGCGCGAGCTTCTCGCGCTGTGCCGCGCCGCGCTGCGGGCTGAGCTGGAGGCGTGCAGGGACCTGTTTCTGCTTGGGGGGGCGGGAGTCAGACGTAGAAGTCGAGGACCCGGGCGCCGAGCCTCTGAGAGCCCGCAGGCTGGCTCTGGCTGCTCCTCGCTGTTCCCTGAGGCCGGGAGAAACTTCTCCCAACCTTTAATAAAGAAGGCAACAGCCCCCATCCACCTCCAAGGGTCTTGCTTAAGAAAGAAGGGAGTGGTAACCGCTAGTGACCTGTGTATTTCTCCCTGACTGGGTCTGCGCTCGGGAGGATCCCTGGGAAGGCGAGCTAAGGAGTTGGGCTAGTGACTAAGAGGACAAGGAACCAGACCTTAGACTCCTTCATCCCTCCTCGGTGACACTTCCCTATGGCCCAGGCTTAACCCTGGCCCCAACTTCTCCTGCCCAGAACTCTGCTGCCTTCCACTGTGGGCAGCCAGTGGGGAGCCAAGCTCCAGTATTGATCTGAAAAGCATGAGGTGGGAAGGGGGGATAGCCAACAGTGTAGCTGGGGTTTCCATGGAGACAGTGGGAAAGGAAAAATTCTCTCTGCATCAAGACCAAAGAACAAATATCTCCCATGAAATTGCCTTGAGTGTCCAATGGCTGTTGCTATGAGGTCATTGTGGCCAGCCAGGGCCCTGGAGACTGGAAAGGAGTGTGTTCGTTGGGGTCAGAGCCACCCAGAGCTTGGGAGACTGAGGTGATGTGGAATTCTCCCAGCTGTTCTGAGAGCTCTCGATTCCTCTGAGGCCCAAAGTGGCTGCAGGGCTTTTGTTTTTCCTGGAGTCTTAATTTGATTAACACTTCAGGGGCAGTGGCAGAGTGGACGGAGACCAGGACACAGTCATCAACACCCCCACCCCTCCACGTCTTGCAGAATGCCCCCTCCCCCAGTGACGCCTGGGTTGCAGACCTGAGGAAGGGAAGGACTTTGGACTTGAAGGAGTCTGGGGTCTCTGGAGTTGCCTCTTAAATACATAGGCTTGGAGGTCTGAGCATCAGAAGAAACTAGAAATACAGCTGACCTGCCCAACACCAAACAGTAAAAAAAAAAAAAAAAAAAGAAAGAAAGAAAGAAAGAAAGAAAAAGAAAAAGAAAAGCTGAAGAAACAGAGGGAAGTGTGTGAGCCAGGCCTGCAGCAAACGCAGAGACAGCTGCCACAGAAAGGCCCTCCGAAGCTTCTGGCTATTTAGTTCCCTTTATAGATGAAGAAACTAAGGCCCAGAGAAGGGAGCTACTTACCAAACTGAGGACGGAACCCAGATGCTTTAGTTTCCAGACAAGGATAATCTACTTCTTGCCTGAGGCTGTCCTGAAGTTGACCCAGTACACCCAGGTAGAATTGCCACCCGCCTCCAGTCATGTCCACCACGCCCCGGTCCCAGCTAGGGAGGCAGCCCCAGCTTCAGGTCTTGCAGAAAGCATGGGGAATTCCAGAGCTCAGTTCTTGAGCCTTGCGCCTACACCGTGGGGGGTGGGTGAGGAGGGGAGGCCTAGGCTTGGGGAGGTTGGCAAACCTGTTCTCTGCAACTAGGATGGCTCCTGTTGCCATGCAGCCTGGCTCTAGACAACCCAGTTCACTCCTGTTCCACCAGGGCTCCGAGCCAGCTCAAGGAGACAGGAGGAAGGGGCTTCCCAGGACCCTACCGAACTAGAGAGGCTCCGAAGGGGAAGAGACCCCAGGCACACACACCCCCAAACTGGGATGGCCACCTTATACTTCTAAACACTTCCATCCTTAGCTGGAAACAGGACCAGCCCTTAGGGAAACTCGTGTCATAGCCTAGGCTCCCGGCAGCTTGGGGCTGAGTACAAGGCACAAGAGAAGCCACAGCCGGGATGGGTAAGACCATGTGCCTGCTCCTTGGCAGAGGGGAGCTCCTCAGCCCGGAGGCTGGAGAACTTAACAGTGTTCTTCACCCACTGCACTGTCTGAGTCCTCACTGCATTGGAACCCATTTTATAGATTTGAAGACTGAGGGCCACAGAGGTAACCCAGAGCTACTTAGCCAGTAAATGGCAGAGCTATCTGACTCAAGGCAGCCTTCCTGAAGCAACAGCTTTGGGTTGGCAGCTGTCCGTTCAGGCATGCTGGTGGCACCGTGTCTTTTTCAAGGGTGAGCCAAGGGCCATTTGAGATGGCTTGCTGCCAAGCCTGCCAACCTGAGTTCCATCCCTAGGACCCACATGGTAGAAGGAAAGAACCAACTCCTGAAAGTTGTCTCCTGACCCTCTACACACATGTGCATACTCATGCAACCCAAATAATAAATAAATAAACAAACAAATAAATAAATGCCAGGTGGTGGTGGCACACAACTTTAATCCCAGCACTTGGAAGGTAGAAGCAGGCAGATCTCTGTGAGTTCAAGGTCTACAGATTGAGTCCCAGAACAGACAGGCTATACAAAGAAACCCTATCTCAAAAAACATAAATAGGTAGATAAATAAATAAATAAATAAATAAATAAATAAATGTGCAACGGGGAAAAGCCAAGCCACAGGCCTGGCTCCTAAAGGAAATCTGGTAGCATATGCCAAGGGGTGAGACCTGGATAGACCTAGGGGCAGCTTCTTGTCCAGGGTGGGTTGATAGTTGACTGCAGAATCTGGGCTGTCTGATGTCTCAGGACACCAACCTGGTAGAGAAGCCGGGTGTGCCTCCCTCTGCAAGCACTGGGCAAGACAGAACCAGGAGCTAAGAGGACCTTGCAGCCTGAGGCTGGGCAAGCCCAGAGAAGCTTCGTGCTGTGGAGTGGGCTGGTGTCTGGTACACAGACAAAGGTGGCAGCTCATGCAGCTCCCACGGCTGAAGGACCATCCACGGTAGAAGGCCTGCGCTTGCACGCAAGGAACCCCTGCCTCTTAGCTATGTCTGAGTCATGCCCCAGCACCAAGTCTACACCAGGTCTAGCCCAGGGACACTTGGGCTCAGGTCACAGTTCTACACTACATGCTGTGTGCCCTTGAGTGGGCTATGTCTTCCCTCCAGGCTATTAGCCTCAATAGCTTATTCTGAACCCCAAATGGAAGATGGAAGAAGAATTGAAGATGGAAAAGCTGAGGTTTCAGGAGCAGAAGCTGATGAGCACTGAGTAGGGGTCTTAACGGAACCTCACTGAGTAAACCAAGGAACCCCTGCTGGGCTCCAAGGGATCTAGGACAGACAGCCCAGGGTTTCAACCCCAGCTCTACCACCATCCAGCTGAGGGACCTTGGGCTAGCCTTGGACTCTCACCTGTAAAGTGGTGCCTAAGGGCACAGATGGCTCACAGTGGTATTCTGGAGGAGTAAGTCCCCGCATGCGACAGGCAAGGCACAAGGCCAGACGTGCTGGTGGAGATAGGAGCCCCGGCAGCTGCCAGAGGCTGGGTTCCACAGCCAGAGCTGCAGAGCTGTCTTTGTCTACAGGGACGACAGAAGGAATGAGTACTTGGTGCACTCCGTTATTATCCCAAATAGTGCCAACCAGATCTTACAGCTTTACATAGAGAGGAGTTCAAGCTACCCCCTGCCCGTTCTTCAGTAGTCTACCAGAGCCCACAGGTCCATGCGTGGCTTGCAGGCATCCTGCTGGCCAAAAGGTTGTTACCGGAAACACACATCCGAGTCACTGGGGGAATAAAGAGAGGTGTCAAGTACCTTACTGATTCCAAGTCCCCACAGGTACTTGGCATTCTTGAGCCAAGCTCACATATGCCTATTTGCCCAGTGGGGGTGTATGACTCCCCAGGCTATGGCAGAGTGAGGTGTGACTCTCCCGTTGGGGCATGGGTAGAGCCAACCCCATAGGTAAAGAAGTGGCCTGTCCTCCCAGGAATGTTTCATTGGTCCCCTCTCTCTTTAAATAGTAGAAGCACATGTCCTTGGAGCCTCTCCCACAACTCTGGGTAGTGAGCCACAGTCATTAATGTGCACTAAGCACTTTAAAGTTTATGCTGGGACCCCCTCACCACCTTGGTATTATGGATGTGTTTCGATAGGTCTCTTCTCAACACCCGAGAGTATTTAACAGGATATGAGGCCTTTATCCACTAGAAAATAAGAGCACACACTTCACCCCTTGCCAGCTGATGTCCCAAGTCCCCCAGGCACGCCTGATGAATGGACGTTGCAAGCATTTTACACATGCCTAACGTCTTCCCTCCCCTCCCAGGACAGAGGTCTGGAGGAAGCAGGGCCTGAACCAACTCCAAGTCTCAAGGTCTGAGCTGTGTAACTGTAACCACCTTCTACTACATGTGACACGGTTATATGGTTTCTAATGCTTGGGGGTGGGGTTAAGGCTATGGTACACACCTCTGAGTGTCCCCCTAGTGACTGGTACATACTTGCCCAGTTATGGGTACTTGGTCACTAGTGGCTCAGTGAAAGAGGGCCTCAGTCACTGAGGGTTGGAGGCCTGGAGTAGGAAGGTCTGTCTCTACCTTCCTCCAGCTCAGGTGACACTGAAAATCCTGCAGCAGGACAGATTTGCAAGCTGAGTCCCCCTTCATTAGCTAGAACAGAGCGTCCTAGCCAGCCTGAATCTTTCCCACCCCTCTACATGGGGGCTTGGGGGTGGGCGGAGGCGGGACCAGGCTCTGCCTAAGGGGTTTGCTCAGGCGGCAGCCGGGACCCAGCTGTCTGTTATGGTTTGACTTTCTCCCCTCCACCCTGGATTAGCCATTGAGCAGCTCAGCAAGTATCTGACAAGACAGTGCTCCCCAAACCTGTTGAAACTCGCCCAACCAGGGCCCTGTGGGTGCGCTCGCTCGGGAAGCTAAGTCTCTGCACCAAGCTTCTGGCTCTCCTTCCTTCCTGGGGGAGGAACGATTCAAGCTGAACCAACTAGGCACAGATTAATGGGGGGGGGGGGTTGCTGGCAAAGTTGATAGCACCCGCCTTTGGCCCCTCCAGTCAACCCTCTGCTCCCAGCTAGTCTGCAAGAGGTGCTCCTGGTTTGCTCTGCAAGCAGCTGGGAGGCGGAGCTGAGCCTCGACCTACAGTTGCTTCCCAGATTTCCACAAGAGTTGCCAGGTTTTATCTTCTGAGTCCCAAGCTGCATCTTCAGTGATTCAGCCAGCCCGAGGGGAAGCTCACTCCCTGCTGTGACCCAGCCAGTCCCCTTTCTCCTGCAGCCCCTCTCTGCCTCCCCCATTTTCTGGCAAACTGGAAACCAAGCTATGTTTTAGAGATTCTCCCTCCAAGTCAGAACCCCTACAGCTCCTGGAAGGGACTTGGTCTTCACAGAGAGCAGGGGAGTGAGGAGGAAAGAAGGGAGGAACTATCCTGCCCTTGTCCTAGGGAGGTTCCTCCCACCTCGGACAGCTCACAGGCAACCTTGGAGGGGGCCTGCTCTCTGCAGGGGATTGTTGATACCACAGAGAGGAAGGAGCCTCTGACCTGCAGGGACTCTATTCCCGGCAGCAGCCTACGATCCCAGAATGAGAATCCCAGGAGTTTCTCTTCCAGAACTAGAGATAGCCGAACACTCCCTCCTGAGTCACAGTACCTTGCTGCCCTGGCACCCCCACCCCCAGCTTTAAGGATGAATCACTGTTGGGGAAGGCCTCGGGGACCCTGAGCTACCATACAAGGGAGTGGTGGGCTTGCCCTGAACATGCCTGGCACCTACTGGCATCAGCGCTGCCTGTGTTGCACTTAGAACCCCACAGCAGATTCATAGCAAGGCTGGAATTCCAGCCCAAGTCTCTTGTCTTCTCAAACCTTTCCCTGTGCCTGATAAACAGAAAAGTTGGGCACAGGACCTAGAGAGGAGACCTGGGAGGGTCTCTGCTGCCAAATTAGAGGCAAGGTGAGGTCAGGAGGTACCCTAAAGTTGACACTCACTCACTGTAGCAAGACACCTGACTCAGGGAGAGAAGACAAAGTGTTACATCCTTGCACACAGTGTGGAGCCATCCGAGTTCAAGGCTTAGTCTTCTTGGCCCCGAGGCAGCTATTTGCTCCTCTTTGGAAGATGGAAAATGGAAAGTGAGGGAAGAAACTGACCACTCAATTAGGAGGGACCTCAAGAGTTCAAGGCTTGCCTCAGCTACATAGTGAATTTAAGGCCATCCTGGGCTATATGGCACTGTCTTTAAAGGAGAGTAGGGATAGAACATAGTGGTAGAATGCTTGCCTACCATGTATGAGGCCCTAGCTTCAGTCCCATAGAGTGTGAGATTACATATAGATGATAGATAGATGATAGATAGATAGATAGATAGATAGATAGATAGATAGATAATCCAAAAAGAAGGAAGGTCTGAGCCTTCCGGGGCCAGGGGTAGGAGGAGTCAAGGATCCTAGGAAACAGAAAAAGTGAGCCCCAGAAGAGACCAGCATCTCTCTCCAGCTGACTAAACAAACATGGGACCTATCAGAGTTTGCCTTGGTCTTCAGAGTCCTATCAGGCTGGGAAGAAGACACGACAGAAGCAGCCCCCATCCCCAGAACAGAGTGACTCCAGTGCCCAGCCCTTCCCCCACTGCCTGCCCTCCATTGGTTGTACCTCCTTCTGGTGACTTCAATGGCTCCAGAGACCACAGACACAGACAACACTACACACCAGAGCCATGGGGACATTTATTACCCCAACATCCTTCACTCCCAATAGCAGCCACCTTCCTCAGATCTGATGACACTGAGGGGTCCCACCCTCCAAGCTCCAGGGGCCATCTTTGGAGCCTAAGGAGCCTGCCCCCAGGCCCGGAAGTCAGAATGCCTCATTTTCAAGTCCTCACCCCCCAGTGACCGTCCTTGGAGCCATAATGCCTTCTTCCTAGAGAGGAGACATAAGGGGAGGGATGCCCTGCTCTGTGGTGACTTGGCTATGCAGTGGCATGTGATGACACAGGTGACAGGTGTGGGAGGGGCCGTGCTTCAGATCATCTCCTTTCCCAAACAGTCTCCAAGTTCCCTTGGTACACTTGAGCTTACACTGGACAGGAGTAGCCAGCTCCTGACCTCCTTGAGAAGCCAGTCTTTCCTCACCACCCTTCACCCTCAATCCTGGAAGCGTCAAACTAAGAGCTAAACAGAGCTAGAAGCACTGGGGATCCATCTCCAACTCTGAAAATTCACCTGGAGTCTTTCTGAAATCTTCAGTTTAAGTCATACCAAAGTGATCCACCATTCCCCTGGAAGGGCACGGAACTGAAACAAGGCCAGTGCCTGGCTCTGTGGGGACAGAGAAGGTCCAAACAAAGACAGACAGGCACAGAGACCCACAAGGTCCAGCTGGGGGGGGGGGTCAATAGAGGGTACAGGGCAAGGAGGGTAAAGAGAGTCATGGAGAGAGTCTACCTCCTACAGTAAGAACAGCTGGTCTCCCCATTTTACAGATGAGCACACTGAGTGAGGCCAAGGCTCCAAGATATTCACTAACTTGCTCTGAGTGACACAGAGATAAGAGACTGACCCGGGTCATTTGCCCCCAGACCATTCTGCCTGCCCAGAGGAGAGACAAAGGTCTCAAGGACAGGCCACTATAGTGGTCAGTACAACCACCACTCAAACTGGTTAAAGAAATAATGGACAGTCTGGATGGTTAGCTGTGTAGCAAGGGTCCTGGGGGAGCTGTACATCCCTCCCTGTTTCCTAAGAACGCTGCCCTAGATGGAGTCTGTGGCCCCCTGCTTCTCTCTCTAACTGTGTCCACTGGCGGAAGGCTGCCCTGGCTTACACACTGCTTCCTTTGGGTACCCCCTTCTGCCAACTTGGCCTCCTTCCTCTCTCGTATGGATGGCATGACTACTCCTGAGGAGTCTCTAAATGTGGCCTGGGCAGGCAGGGAGGCCAAAGGGAGGGGGCAGAGAGGCCTGGGCTGGTGTCCCAGCCCCCACCTGGACACTGTACGGCCAGGACCGGCACCGCTGACCTGCTTGGCTCTCCACCACGGCCTCTCTTTCCCAGCCCCTCTCCTTTAGAGTCCAGGGAGCACCAGGGAGGAGCCACAGAGGTGTGGATTAGCCTCTCCAATTTTGTATATTTTGTTTAAAAAAGCAAGCAAACCTGGAAAAGCTTGGGACAAGCCCAGCTAATTTTAGTTTCTAATGAAAACAGCAGGTGGCTGAGAGGATCTGATCTCCCTGGCAGGGCCAGGGCCCTCCGGCCTCCTAGCAGGCTGAAGGCACGGAGGGGAGGGCTCCTGGGAGGAGCCTGCAGGACCCACAGGCCCCATTCGAGAAACTGGGCACGAGCTGGCCAGCGGCTGCAGCAGGGGCAGCCTGGGCTGGTGGGGTAACCTGATCAATGGCACGGCCATGGCTGGAGTCCTGGGTGGCCAGAGCAGCAGGTGACAAATTGCTAAGCCTGGACTCAAGAGATAGCAGGAGGGAGCCTAAACAGGAGCAGGCTGTGAAAGCACGGATGGTCAGCCTCAGCCAACCAGCCCAGGGGCAGCCGACACCCATCAGGCCCCGGCTCTGCCTCTTCCAGAAACGGCTGTGCAGTGGATATTTGAGCCCGACCCAGCTCCCGGGTCAGTGAATGGCACACGTGTCTCTGGGGGAAAGGTTGAGCCACCGTAGAACACTGGGAGGGACCACAGAGGCCATCCACCCCCATCTTCCTATCTCACCTCTGCTCTTCTGCCACAGGGGTGGGAGAGCATCAGGACAGAGCCCCTAGCCAAGCTGCAAATATTCCTGAATACCTTCTGTGTGCCATGTTCTGTGTGGGGCTTGAAGGGATGCAGCCTGAGGACTCAGCCCTCCAGCTGTCCAGTGGGGGACAAATCCCCAGGCAGAGAGAGATAGGAGAGAGTTGAGAGCCAAGAACTGCTTGCTAGATAGCTACAGGACTTACAAGTTGTTATGCCTCTGTGGGCCTTGGTTTGCTTTGTTCATCTGTGAAATGAGGTCAGGTACTTGCCAGGCTCCAGGATAAGCAAGTGGCATGAGAACAGGCTATGGCCACTGAGGACTGGGCTGCCAACCCTCTCCAGTCCATGCCAGCTCTGGCACCCGCCAGGCAAACCCCTAGGGTCTCAGAGAACAGAAGAAATGGCCAGGCCTCCCATACATGGGAGGGGCAGCTGCTGTGTCCAGTAAAGGCAGGACTGGGAGGTGGGCACAGATGCTGTGACAAGCAGTTTCTCGTCATCTTCCTGGATGCTGTCCCGTTGACTCATGGCTATGGCAGCCGGGCAGTGTCTCTGCCACTATCGTTCCGGCTGGTCTCCCTGTTACATTCAGAGCCTGAGGAAGGGATGCTCAATTCCTCGAGTCCATCTCTCTCTTTTGGTGGCATGGGACCGACAGGCCCTCTTCTGCCAACAGAAGGAGAATTCGAACTCTGATATTGGGAAAGGCTGCAAAGACTCACCAGCTAACTCACTGTACCATTAGCCAGCGCTGAGTAGAAGGGGACTTGCCACGTGTCACAATGAACTGATGGTTTGGCCAGACCTCCCTACCTACTCCTGGCTGGAGACTTCAGCCCCTGAACACCTCCTTGCAACAGAGGCCAGGTGGGGCCCAATCCAGCCATACCCGACCCGCTTAGCTTACAGGGAGGAAAACAGGTCTCTAAATACGGTTAGGCAAGATATATGACTCCTGAGTCTTAGAGGGATTGGGGTTTCTACCCTTTTCTGAGAGTCCATGCCTGAGTGAAGACAGGAAAATATCCAATGGTAGGTTCAACTTCTTGACCCTTCAAGAAAGGACACAGTGGCCACCGAACAGTGTCCTGGCCCACCGCCAATAGCTGAGCTCTTGGCGCCCCCTGCAGGCCATGAGTGACTTTGTGGACGAGGTTCTGCAGGAGACCCCTTCAAATGGGAAGGAAAGCAAGGAGCACTGAAGCAGGGCTGAAGCCAGGGTCCCATTTCCAGATGTTCCCTTCTCCTGGTGCTTAATATACCTTTCTCCTTTCTAAGAGACTCAGGTTCCTACACAGACTGGCCAGAGTGCTGGTCTGGGAATACATACCCCAGGACCTAGGGAGATGGCTCAGTCTGCAAAGTGCATGCTGCCAAGTATGAGAACCTGACTTTGATTCCCAGAACCCCTGTAAAAGGCCAGACCTGTTAGAGAGGCAGTGGGGGCTGGAAGGGGTCCTGGAATGAATGCCGCGGTAGGTTGATCTGTCTGGCTCAGAGACTACCCGTCTCCTCTGGTCCACTGGTGCTGCCAGGGACAGCTCCTAAGATGTACCCAGCCAAGCCAGGTGCATCAGCACAGCTTGCCATGTTCAATCCTCACAACAACCCTTTGGAATAAAAAGCCACGATTCCAGTATAGATAAGGAAAGCTAGGCTCAACTTTATAGCTGGAGGCTTAAGGAGACAACTCTTCTCTGGGAGCCAAGACTACAGTGTGGATAGTGATGTCCTAGTCTGAGCCTTCTAGAACTTGGTAGAAACACCACAGATACTTTTTCAAGACTATTCTCTAGGCTAGTGGCTTCCCAGCTGCTCCTCAAAGCTCAGAGCATTGTGACCATATCTGAGGTGAAACCCAGGCACCCGTGCTCTCTATAACTCCACAGATGATCTCCAGGGGCAGAGAGGCCCAGCCTGTACCTCACCCAGCATGCTTTGTTGGAATGAACCCAGTTCTCAGATGCTTCTGCCCAAACTGTCAATCTGTAAGTCACACAGAACCTAGCCAAGGGTTATAGAGTCAAACAAAATAAAAGCTCTGCCTCTCACCAGCTGTGAACCTTATACACAAGAGCAGCAGATGAGACAGCACCCTGACCCCTGGGTGTGGGAGGAGGAAAGCAGGCATCAGGGCAGCCGTGTATCACATCCAACCGCTGCCCCCAGGTACCTGGCCAAGCTGTCATCGGTGGGCAGCATCTCCGAAGAGGAGACGTGTGAGAAGCTCAAAGGCCTGATCCAGAGGCAGGTGCAGATGTGCAAACGGAACCTCGAGGTGATGGACTCAGTGCGCCGTGGCGCCCAGCTGGCCATTGAAGAGTGCCAATACCAGTTCCGGAATCGCCGCTGGAACTGCTCCACACTGGACTCCCTGCCCGTCTTTGGGAAGGTGGTGACACAAGGTGAGGGGGAATTGTTCTGGGGACTTGGGTGCAACCCCAGGTGTCTGGGGAAATGGTATTTCTAGGGCCAGGCACATCTAGGATGGTTCAGGAGCAGAGACAGCACAATTAAACACACCGGGTAGCAGGAGGAGGTCAGACAATGCCCTGTGATCACAAAGCACTCTTGAATGCAGTTGGCCCAGAAATAGTAGAAGCTGGAGTGGTCCTTATTTTCCAGAGGGAGAAACTGGGGCTCTGAAAAGAGACAACTCCAGGCTCCTCAAAGGATGAGCAGAGTCAGGCTTCAACCTGGGGCGCTCCGCTCACCTTTGTATCGAGCCTTGGGTCCTGGAAACCATTTGTGCACGTAAAGGTCTACAGAACACCTCGTGTGGCCAGCTCCTGTCCTCTGGGGCTCGCAGTCCATCAGGGACCAGATACTCCACCACAGCAAAATGGAAGCAGCTCACACACCTGTGGCACTGACCGTGGGCCAGGCATTATTTTAAGGACTGTGAGAAACACCACACTAACTCGCCAGCCCTTTGAGTCAGACTACATAACAAGTGAAGAATGGAGGCCCAAAGCAGCTATGTCATTTGCCTAGGGTCACAGAACTAGAGAGTGGCAGGATCTGAATGTGTGCCAGGCAGGGGATGACACTGTCACTCCCAATAAATACAGGAGCAACAGGACAGGAAGTTGGGGGTCTCAGCTTGTCAATACTGGGTACTATAGAAAGGCTTTTGCAAGGAGATGAAGCCCTGGCTGAGACCAGTAACATGAGAGCCAAATGCAGGTGAGCCAGGGCCAAGCAGGGGTTCTATGGAACTAGAAGGTTCCTGCCATCCAAGGAATGCTGAAAGCCAGCTGCTTTTCTTCCTCCTGAACAAGAAGCTGACATTTCTGAGACACCAAGTTGTTGGGGCTCAAGCTGCAGGAAGGGGCTGCCTGGGCCAACCTTTGTCTTGGCACCTGTGGGTCTAGACATCCCTGGCTGCTAGGCCTGTGACAGACCGTTTGGATGCTGTTGGAAACCAACTGTCATTGAAATTTGGAAGCCATTCTCTTGGGAGCTGGCAGGGGCCGGCAGACATGAGCACACTTGGCATTCTGAACTCTGCTGTTCTGAGAAAGAGACAGATACCCAAGGAGCAGCCAGGTGGTAAAGCCTCTGCTGGTGCCCAGGGCCCAGAGCTGTATTGGTGAGGTCCAGAGCCATCCTTTCTAGAGATATATTCTCGGGACATCCCTCTCACACAGTAGGTGTTCCAAGTATCCTCTGGAGTGGGGATTCTCAACCTTCCCAGTGCTACAACCCTTTAATACTATTTTTCATGTTGTGGTAACCCCCAACCATAAAATTGGTTGTTTTCACTAGTAAAGTTCCTCTTAGAACATTCTTACCTGGTCAGTTTACACTGAGCCAGGGGACAAGGACTCATCACTTCAAGCACAGGCTTGGCTCTGGAGGCCCAGGAGTTGAAGGACAGCAGAGACAGGCAAACCTAGAGCAGGAAACTTCATTCCTCTGGGTCCTTACCTGTCCCATGCATAGCTCGCAGGGCTGCTGCCAATATCCACAACTGGTGCAGTAAGTGCTTTATATAAGCCCTGACCTGAGAGCGGGCTAGTGTCCTCAGCAGTGACTACCAAGCTGGCAGGCATCTTGTCCCTAGCTCTCAGGAGGCAGTCTTAGCAGATGTCTACATACATGAGTTACCTGGTTGCGGCAGTGACTTCAGGCATACAAGGGGACAGAAAAGATCCCCCTTTGGGTTCAGACTGTAGCCAGTGAAGAAGGGAGTGCCGTGTGTTGGCCTATCCTGTGCTATCTAGCCCAGATCATCCTCATAGCAGCTCTGAATTTATGTCATTCCCAACTTACAACTGAGAAGTCTGAGGGGAGCCAAGGGTGGTGATGACCCAGATCCTGTCCCTGCCAGCTATGAGAACTTGGGCAAGGACCGTGCCCTCTCTATAACTCAGTGTCCTTCCTAGAAAGTGGGGACAAACCCAGGGCCCACCTGCTGAGATCCTGGAGAGTGCACAGGGCAATGATGGAGCCGTGCCCATTCCCTGGCCTCCATCGGGACACCCACCTGGTGCCCAAAGGTCACCACACCCAGGGCCTTCTCGCCAACCCAGCTCAACTGCAGCCAGTTCTTCCCCAGTTCCAGCTCCTTTCTGCTGGATTGGCTTCCCTCCCACCATCTGGAGAGATGTCACCATGATGTGTTCCCAGGCCTTGAGTCACACAGGCTCCCCTCCTGTCCCCATTTTGCCATTTCTTGCTGAAGAGCCCAGACAAGCCTTGTGTTTTCAAGAGAGCAACCTGAGATTGTGTGAGTCCCGAAGGGATCAGCTCATAGAAAGACACACACACACACACACACACACACACACACACACACACACACACA
>JANHMN010000004.1:15416780-15517840 GCA_030674055.1 Rhabdomys pumilio | reverse complement strand
CACACACACACACACACACACACACACACACACACACACACACACACCTGCACACAGTGGAATAACAGCTATTGGGCCTATAGGGTCACTACAAACTCCCAACTCCAGGCATCTCTTAGCCCCTTAGAAAAGACGGCACTGAAGGCAAACCTAAGGGACACATAGGACTCAGACCTGTGCAGCCAAGATTTGGGGGTACTCTGGGAAGAAAACCAGCAGAAGGGAGTTACAGGTGTGAAAAGGGAGGAAAGCCACAGGCTGGGCACTTGAGAGTTCTACCTTCCTCTGGCCTGAGATAAGAGTAAGCAAAGATGCCTCCCTCCTGCAACTACAGCATGACCGAGGTGAGGTATCTGTCACCTCCCCAGGACACCCCACTGTGGCACTCCCAGACCCACCATAATGCCCTTCTGCCACTAAACAGCCTCTGGGAAATCAGGTCCTGCTGGGCCCTCTTCCAGAGACCAAGGCTTCCAGCCTGGGTACCTGGGAAGCCACAGGGGCCACACTACTGAAGCTGAGTGGCTGGAACCCAGAGTCAGTGAGAGAAGGCGGAATTCAAATTCTGGCTATCCCAAATCCTAGCTGAGTAACATTGGGCAGGCTGCCTCATTGCTCAGTGATTCACTTCTATTCCTATTGTGAAAAGCTATACCTCAGCTAATATGCTAAGTGCTCAGACAACACCTGCACATAGTAGGCTCTCTGTGAGCTGTAGCTTTGGTTAATAAGGTCTTGGAGAGCATCTTTATTCAGTTACTCAGAAAATGATGATGACCTCAGTCAACCCAGACAAATGAGACAGTGGTCTCCCGAGCAACCTCACAGCGGGACTGGTACCCACTAAGAACCACTGGCACTAGAGGGCAGAGGTGAACAAGAGCCAGGGTTGGGCAGGAACTGCCTGGGCAGTTAAAGAAGCAAAGGGACCTCCTAGGGCAGAGGGTTAAGGCCACCCACCAGTCCAGCCCCATCTTCTGGGACTTCCCTTCCCCCTTGGTCTTTGGGGCAATGATTTGTGCTGGTTCAGGCCTGGAAATACCAGAAATACCAGAAACTGAAGTTGTCTCTCTTTGGGCGGCCACAGTATAAAACCAACCAACATGAGCCTGCTATTAACCTCAATTAGCTTGGAGAAGATTCCATCCCAGACTGTCGAGGCTCCATGGCTCCAGCCAAGCCCCTCAATGCAGGCCCAAAATGGCCAAGCAGCGAGTGGGCAGTGGAAAGGACCGTGGGTGGTACTCCCTGCTTAAGAGCTGCACTGAGAACAGGGTGTCCTGCGTGTTGGGGGTTAAGCTGCCTCCTACTCTAGTGCCCAGGCCGGGCTGCCTCTGTCCACAGACCAGCACAGTGGAGGTGACTGTTTTCATCTGACCATGGTAACTGCTCCCTAGGGCATCTGGGAGCACAAGTCTGGGTGTTGCAGAGGTAATTGCCAACCACGGGCCTAACGCCTGCCCCCACCACTCTTGTGGACACAGACCCTGCATCTAAAGACAGAAGGCCAGCCACAGCACACAGAGGCCCTCACAGGGTCTTGGATAGGAGCAAGGCCCACTGTCTGGTCACACACCCAGCCGGCATGGATGCTCCACTCACACACTGCCCCAGCTCACCCCTAAGAAAGAGACTCCACAGCAGCTACACCCCAGGCACAGTTCCTAGGAGGATAAAAACGTCCATTCAGGCAGGGGAGGAGGGTTGTCACCAAAATAGAATTGCTGAGCAGCCGTGGGCAAGAGATGCAACCACGACAGAGAGGCGGGCAGACCTGTGCTACAGACTCCTTCTCTAGCACCTGATCGTGGGACGGGGACGGGCTTGTGTGCAGTGCCCTCCCTACCCCCAGTCAGCAGGAGGGGCCCGGTGCCAGGAGCTATGGTTTGTTCTTCAAGTCTCAAGGAAGCAGGGGACATTGTTTGCTGCAGGACTAGCCTGAGGAAGAGCTCAGGCTGGGTCACAAGGGGGAAATTAGAACCCACGGAATAGTTCAACAACAGGGCAGAGCTGGGGTGGTAGTGTGGCTGCGCCCCTTCACAGCACTGAAGCCATCTAAACTTCCCAGACTGTCACAAAATGCCATGACAGTCCCTTGCCTTCTGGAGGACGAGGCAGTGAGAACAGCATTCTTCAGGAGCTGAGTGATCAGACCCTGAAGCCAGGCTGTCTGCTGGCTCAGCCACGTGCTGTGGGACAGGCTGCCAAGTCTCTGTAAGATGGGGGTGACCATAGCCCTTGCCTCACCAGGCTGTTGGAAGGATGCACTGGTCCTCACATGTGAAGGAGGGATGGCTACTGGTGTGATCAAAACAAGGACCTACTGTGTGCTTGGTAGACAGGCTTCCACCTGCCTTGTTCTTCCTTAGTGCCAACATTCATCAGCCTTCATATACCTCTCCCTGCAAGGAAAATACAGATGTGGCGGGACCCCAGGACCTAGCCCTTTCTTCCCTGTCTCCCACAGGGACCCGGGAGGCTGCCTTTGTCTACGCCATCTCTTCAGCAGGTGTGGCCTTTGCAGTGACAAGGGCATGTAGCAGTGGAGAACTGGAAAAGTGTGGCTGTGACCGGACAGTGCACGGGGTCAGCCCACAGGGTAAGCGCATCAGTGCAAGGGGAGGGCAGGGACCTAGCCCCGGGCCCAAACTCACCCCAGAACTCTTTCTGCCCTCCACACCCCAGGCTTCCAGTGGTCAGGATGCTCAGACAACATCGCCTATGGCGTAGCCTTCTCGCAGTCCTTTGTGGACGTCCGGGAGAGAAGCAAGGGGGCCTCCTCCAGCCGGGCACTCATGAACCTTCACAACAACGAGGCTGGCAGGAAGGTAGAGCAGTACCAAGCCCATCGGCACCGGGGTAGGGCTGCATGGGTGGAGCCCCTGAAATGGTCCCGCGGTTACTGTGGAAACTCGTCTTTTCATTGGGTACTCCTGTAGGCCAGGGGTTGGTAGTGGGGGGAACAGATCCAGTCCTGTCCACCCGGACATCATATGTTCACCTGTGACCCCATTTGCCTTCCTGATGTCTACTCCCAGAGTCTCTGTGGAGATTCGGCACAGCACTGTGCTCCTCAGGTCACCTGCCACTCACTCAAATGTTTCCTACGCTGCCCTTCACCATGTCCTCCAGCAACTCCAATTGCCCCAAATACAGGGACAGCACCTCATTGCTCTGTCCCCAACACTGCTTGTCAGCTCAGCACAGCATCCAATAGATGTTTATACAAAAGAGGCACAACAGTGAACCCCTTGATTCTGCATCAATCCTCCTGGCCACCTGTCCATCCCCAGGAGCTCCTCCCCCACCTCACTCTCCCTGATCCCCGCTCTCCCTCCTCCCCACAGGCCATCTTGACACACATGCGGGTCGAGTGCAAGTGCCACGGGGTGTCGGGTTCCTGCGAGGTAAAGACATGCTGGCGAGCTGTACCGCCCTTCCGTCAGGTTGGCCACGCGCTAAAGGAGAAGTTTGACGGTGCCACGGAGGTGGAGCCACGGCGAGTAGGCTCCTCCCGGGCACTGGTGCCACGAAATGCACAGTTCAAGCCACACACTGATGAGGACCTGGTATACCTGGAGCCCAGTCCAGACTTCTGTGAGCAGGACATACGCAGTGGCGTGCTAGGCACAAGGGGCCGCACATGCAACAAGACGTCTAAGGCCATTGACGGCTGTGAGCTACTGTGCTGTGGCCGCGGCTTCCACACAGCACAGGTGGAGCTGGCTGAGCGCTGTGGCTGCAGGTTCCACTGGTGTTGCTTCGTCAAGTGCCGGCAGTGCCAGCGGCTCGTGGAGATGCACACATGCCGGTGACCGTGCCCATCTGTGCCCAGGGCCACCTACCTGCGTGGCCCAGGAAAGGCCAATAACTTAAACAGTCTCCCACCACCTACCCCAAAAGATACTGGTTGTATTTTTTGTTTTGGTTTGGTTTTTGGGTCCTCAAGTTATTTATTGCCAAAATATAGGCAGGCAACCCCAAGGGCACCAACCAGGGGCTCCCCAAGCCTGAGCCTTTGTGTGTGGCTGCCACTGACCAAAGGGACTTCATTTATGCCTCTGGCTGTCCACATTGACCACTGCTGACTACTCAGCTCTTGTTGGTGTCCATTTTTCTACATGTAGACTAAAAAGTAGGTACTAAGGAGTGGCTGTAGACCCTACCATCCAGGGAAACAGATGGCCCAATGGCAGGGATGGCAGGTTCCATCTTGGTGGAATTTATATCACCTGCAGTAAAGGAGCTTGCACCTCTCCACCCCACATATACACAGGGACTGCAAGTAGCCCTGGCTGTTAAGGTCCCTAGAAGGGAATGGACAGATATCAGGTTAAAGGCTCAGGGCTCTCGGCTCTCACATGAGCAGCTAGATTCCAGGCAAGCACCGGTGAGCAAAAGCAAGAACGCCCGCCCACCTGAGGCCAGCCTGCCTCAGTCTCCTCCTTAGGAGGGGAAACTGCCCCTACTCCTGGACTCTCCTAAGCAGGGTTAGGCTGTCTTCTTGGATCAGATGCTAGCTTGGGCCTAGCAAGTCACACACCCGGCCCCCTGCTGTGAGTCACTCTCACAGTTTTGTCCTCTGTGAAGCTGAGAATAAAAATGTCACAGAGACAGGAAAGGGTTCTGCAAAGAGATCCCACCCTGTGATATCTCCCTCACTTAACAAAACCTACTGAGCAAACACTATGCCCCAGGTCCTGTCCTGGGGTATCACCCTTGATGATCACACCTGTCCTGGGAACAAACACGGATGTCCACGCCCTCTTTACAGAGGGTAGTGATGCCTGTCAGCCCCACAAGACTTTGGCAGAGGCAGAGCCAGGCTGCTTCTTGGGTCTGAGCAATAGAATAGGAGCTCTGGCTATTTAAAAAAACAAAAACAAAACAAAACAAAAAAACCAACAACAACAAAAAAAGGTACAGGGAGACAAGGCAGTAGGAGCCAGAGCCCACAGGCTGGGCTGGAGCCCACATGGCTGCAAAGGGGTAAAAGGCTGAGTGGAGAGAACAGCTGGAGGGCTGACTAATTAGGGTCTCACAATCCAAGGCACCTCCATCTCCAGGACCCCAGGTCCCCAAGGCTTTGAGTATAGTAAAGACAAGATTCCCCAAGGGACAGCTTCTGTGTCTGGTGCCTGGCCCAGTACACCAGCCAAACTGTCAAGAACCTACCACATGTCCATGAACAGGGCACACAGAACCAACTGCCTCTCAGTTGGATGACCAATTCTCAGAGGAACTTTCCAGTCTGATCTCCAAGTTGCTCCCCTGTCCAGGACTCCAGGTTCGATGCTTCGGCTGTGGGACTCTGAAATCCCAAGTTCTTTGCTATCGGGTGGTACGAACACCCAAATCCTGGATTCTGAATATGGGCGCAGGCCTGCACAAACTCTCCTCTGGGCCTGTGGTTTGTGCCTTCTGGAGTTGGCTCCTTTACGACAAGGGTCAACACCCTTGGCCTCCATCCAAGCTCTCTGCTCATTGTCCATCTGAAGAGGCAGCCAAAACCAAGTGAGATGCTGGAACCACATTCAAATGCAGGGATAATCTTGGGCAGGCTGTTTCTAATGTGGATGAAAGCTGAGCTGACCAAGGGTCCCCACAGCTGCCCAGCTGGGCCCACTGCTCCTCTGACAGACTTAGTTCAGCACCAGGGAAGATGTAACCCCCTCCACAGAGCCAGGTCCAGACTAAGGAAGCATGGGGCTACTCCTTCAGAGAATGCTGAGCCAAGGTCCCCATCCAGAGGCAGTGGGGTTGAGACTGCTTACTGGTTTTTGGACACTGTACCAAGAAGGAGGGTACCTAGCTCCCCTAAGCTGATCCTCCCAGAGTTTTGCAGGCTGTGACTAGGTGAATCAGACCACAGGCTAGAACCACTGCCAAGGCCAAAGGAATCCATAGCCATGGTGGGGGCGGGGGGGAAGCTTCACTGGTCTTGTCCAGCTCCAAACTGTCTCAGATAAAGAGCTGGCGAAGGCCTGACATAGCTCATATTTGGGTCACACAAGACCCAGGAAACTGGCCAGACGGTCCACATCCTACCTGAACCACTCTCCACTGCTCTTGTCACAGGCAAAAGTGGTATTCCTTCTTCCAAGGCCAGGGTTGGATAAAGCCAGCTCTGGATGCTGCTACTCCACCCTGCTGCCCCAGCCCGACCTCCAGTTTTTCTATGAGGCTCCTTGGCATTTGTGACATCCCCATGGCATAGTCTGAGATGCACGATAAAATGGTTATTTCTCTATCTGCCAATTTGTAGCTGTGACTTTCTTTACTAGAGAGAAGAGAGATGCTTCGAGAAGGACATGGGTAAAGCAGGTAACTATCTGCTAAGTAAGTATTTATAAAGTCCTTGTCCTTCTGCTCCTAAAGAACTGGCCTGCGGCCTAGCAGAACTCACCTAACATTGTCTGAGACCATCAACAGCAGTTTGGTCTACACTACGCCATCAACAGCTCTATGAAGTTTGCCCTGACTTAATCGATCATTCAAGTTTTGTGTGGGGGGAAGAGACCTGATAGAGCAGGTGTTGATTCGGGACAAGGGACAATGGGACAGAATCGCATTCTCATCTTCAGATAAAGGAACAAGAGACCTATGGCCAGAAGGCAATTAGAGAAATGAAAACACACACACACACACACAAATCCTCAGCTGAGGATCTCGCAGTGTGGAGACCCTGGGAGCCACCATTCTCCCTGGTGAAGTCCTCATCCTTCCCCAGCCTATTCCCACTCACAATGAGACAAATGCGCAGCAGCCTGGGACAGACTATGTGTCTGCCTTCCCAAACTCCTGCTGACACTAGGAGTGTGCTTTCTGAGTGACAGGCTCTGTGTGCTTGTGACCAGCAGGCAGGATGAGGTCAGGGGAGGACCTGGGATGGTGGAGCAGGGGGGAACTGTTTCCTAACCTGGAGATCACAGCCACAATCACTGGGCTTGTGAGAACCACTGTGCTGCCAGGCCCTTTAGGTGACTCACTGTCATCTTTGGAGTTCATTTCCTCTTCTGCACTATGGAACTTGCCGCCACCCAGACTTCATATGGGGTATATAACAGAATGTGTTTCTTGGAGATAGGCTAAACGAACACCAGCTGCCCAGAGTTGAGATAATCAGGGCAGCAGCTAGGAAGCTGAGGCCAGCGAGCAGCCTAGAGACTGCTGAGCCATTCCATTCCACCATGGTCGGAAGTGCAGGTGGGACTCTCAGCGCTGCAGTGGGCATACAGCAGGCTCTGAAGGGCGGATGGTGTTCAGCTCCCAGGCTAGGTCATGTGCTGGGTAGATGACCTGGGAACTCTGGCTTAATGGTCTCTGGGTAGAGTGTGAAAATACCTTAGAGAGTAAACAAACCCTCCTCCATGGGATGTAAGAACACAGGGTGTACTAATACTAAAATGGGGTAGAAACTGAGTGAGGAGATGGCAGGAGGTGGGAGGACACACAGGACGGAGAGGCGTGGGAAGGTGCCGAGGCCCTCTGGGTGGGAGGCCCTCTGGGGGGCAGCTGAGGTTAAGGAGCTCAGCAGATTCTTAGTTCGGAGCAGGGTAAGGATCTAAGAATGCAGGAGAGAATCGTGAGAGTGTAGCCTGGCCTTCTCCAGGTGATGATTTCAGAGGCAACCCCTATTTCTTCTTGAGTCGATACGGATGATCTCCTACCCTTTTCTCAAGGGTCTAGGCCAAGCAGGCGTTGACAGGGGAGGAGAGAAGGGACCCTTTAGGGCCAGGACCCCAAAGCTGGCAGGGTGCCTGCTTAGGGAGGAGGGGACTAAAGGCCCAGCCCTTGTCAGCATCCCGGCCCGGCACTTCGGAGGCAATTAGCAGCCCAGCTGAGCTAATCCCCCCGCTTGGCAGGGCCAACACAAACAGGCCCAGGCCGGGTACACACTCGCCTCCCTGTTTGCTGAGGGGCCCGGTGGTCCGCCAAGAACAACATCTGTAACCCGGGGCTTTCTCTAGGTTAAAAGCGGGACCCAGCCTTACTGAAGGGTGGACAGTGCCCAACAGAGCATGCTCTGGCCAGATGCCCTAGCTGCCCCAGAAAGACTGCCACTGTTCCCAACCTTCGGGCCAGCAGGGAAGAGGAAGCTGGACACAAGGAGCCATGCATTCTGATTCAGCACACACCTCCATCCATGCCACCTGTGAGGGAGAAGGCCTGTGCCATCTTGGCCAACCTAACAATTGAGGCCAGCAGGAGCTGGATCCTTTGGTCTGGTCCAAGGATGCAGGCTCCATGCTGGATTGGGAGCCAACGAGCAGGTCATACCAGGCCCTTGCCTTCAAAAAGTTGTCACCAATCTAGTCAAAGAACAGATTGAGTTCTGGGAATGGCCAAAGTCTAACCCCATTGGCATCCTCAAGACCTGGTGTGGTTAAAGGTGAATTCCCAAGACAAAGGGGAGGGCTAGTACACAAGAAGAAACAAGCAGAGACCCAAAGACTGACAAATGGAGGAGATGGTGCCAAGGAAGAGCCACAAACTAGGGGTTGGGGACAGGGGCTATTCTGGTCAGCTTAGACAGCTCGGCTCAGTGATCACTGAGACAGACAAGTCCCTTCTCAGACTCCACTTCTGGATTCCTGACAAGTTTCACCTTCATCAGACCTACTAAGTCAGGGACATCTTTTCAGGGCCATACCCCCTACTTTCAGTTTGATTCTTTACCTGCCCAGGACTCCCCCTCCTCAGCCACTGCATCTTCACAGGCTCCTGTGTGAGACGCTGGCTACAAATGGACCTTGGAAGACAACAGCCTCCTTTGGAGCTTCCACCTGGGAAATTGAGAACCACGCATACCTGTGACTGGGTCAGGTCCCCTTGGGTCACTGAGTGGGTCACCAGTGCTCAGCACTGCCATCTTCAGGGCATCTCAACCACTGTGGATCAGGGCCACATGAAAACCTCCAACTAGCATTTGTCTTGGACACAAGCAAATAGCTAAACATAAGAATTCCTGTGGGACAGGCCAGCACAGAGGCAGGCATGATTTCTGTGCATGCTAAACTAAAGCTGAAGACTGAAGCCCACAGAAGGGAAGACACTTGCTTAAGGACCAAGCCCGGAGCTTTGGCTTTCCGATCAGGTGCCAGTTTGTCAGCAGGGGCCCTGCCCGGTGCCACCAGCCTCTCTTGTAAGTCTGCCAGTGCCCTACACTTGCTTCTGATGCTTTCTAGCCAGAGGGTCAGGGAGCCTTGAGTTCCCCCCACCCCCCACGACACAGCCAGCCATGTCTATGGCTGTGCAGATCTCCACAGGGGAACCTGCACAGAGCTTTCTCTTCAAGGCAGAGGGTGAGGAAGCTGGAGCAGGGAACAGGAGCCCTCTGCAGCCGCCATCCAAATGGTATGGCAGACTCTATCCCTGTTCCAAACCTGCCAGATAGGCTATCATGTTCTTGCTGATAGGACACAGGTGCTGACAACCTACCATCCAATGACACTTGGCTCTACAATCACAATTCTCTCAATCCTGAGGATCACAATCCTTACGCAGGGGTCACCTAAGACCATCAGAAAACACAGATATTTACCTTATGATTCATAACAGTCGCAAAATTACAGTTATAAAGTGGTGATGAAATAACCTTATGGTTGGGGGTCACCACACCATGAGGAACTGTATTAGGAAGGCTGAGAACCACTGGTCTGGAGAACTCAGCACAGACCAAGGTATATAGATGAGAGTTCTTTTCCCCTATAGTTCAAGCAAAACAGGAGGCTACATCCAAAATAGATATTTCACTGGGAAACTGAAAAACAAACTATATAAGCCCAGAAACAAGCAGACTCCTTGGCAGGGCTAACTTCAACTAGCACCTAACCCAAGAATGGAGACACGCAGCTTGTCTCCTGACAGCTCCTCGGCCAGCAGCCTGCAGAACCTGAAACAATTCAGTAATCTCTGGCTCCCTCCTGAAAACAGATGAAGGCCACGGAGCCGGAGTCAGAGCCAGAGTCAGACTGGGTCTTCTAAAGTTTGTGCCTGTACACCCACTCTCCATCTCTCTACTATGGAAGTCCAAGTCAGGACTACAGTGGAGTCTGTTGGCTGGGAAGACCCCTGAAGGGTACAGATGACAGTCACAAGCCAGTAAGCATCCTGGCCCTTTCCTTAGCAGTCAGGAAGTGTGTGGTGGGACAGAAAGGTCTGGCAAGTTCAGTAGGCACTAGGACCAGCTAGGTCTTCTTCTCTCTGAATCCCCCTCATTCCTCCTCTTTCCATCTTCCAGCACCTCCTGTACCATGGACTCCTCGCCATGCCCACCCCCACCCCATCCCTTTCTTAAACAGTGATGAGTGGGCAGCCAGTCTCCTGATCACCACAGAGCTGCAGCAGATTGAGCAGAGAAGCGACTGCAATGACGTGGGGCTGCTGTAAAGTCAGACTGATGGAGAAAGAGGCTGAGAGCAGGGGCAGCTCAGTTATTCAGATCAGAAGGGGGCAAGGAGAGCCCCAGACCCATGGTAAAAGAAGCCCGGCAGCTAAAGCTGCAGACAGAGATCTGGGTGTGCACCCTTTCTGGCCCGTACTGGCCAGGTGACCTCAAGTAGGTTAGCTCCTGTGAGTCTCAGGTTGTTATGAGAACTGAACCACAGTGCAGGGTAGTATCCAGGAAGTAGGTCCCTCTCCTGTGGTCTTTTGCAAGGGGCCATGTACTGTCCTCCACCTCAGGCCATTGTGCATAGCCAGACGTTGGTGGTGGCACCACACATGGACTCCCGTAGTCTCCTCTGAGGATCTGGGAGATACTCAATGGAACGTGTGACTGCTGGTCCTCAAACTGCTCAGATGCCCGCTTTCAACCACAGCAGGCCCTAGTTTGGAAAGAGCACCAGCAGAAGGAGAGAAACGAGAAGACTCCCATCCAATTAGCTCTCAAAAGTCTGAATCCCATTGAGCTTCCTCAGTAGAGGAGGAGGATCAGGACATAGGGGGAAACAGCTGCTGCTGCTTCAGATGTGACCAGAAACAAATCAATAGCAGTTTCCAAGCGGACACGTTGGGCCGTTTACCCCTCTGGCCATCAGCCACTCTGTCACTCCCCTTAGGGATATCTAGTCTAGTGGGGAAGAGCTTCAGAGTCAGCAAACCTCAATTCTACAGCTTCCTAGCTGTAGGAGGGGTACTCACACTGAAGATAAAAGCACATAAACACATCACCTGGCCCACAGTGGGATATGATGGGCTTCAATGCTTATACACCGTACCTGCGCCCTACCCATGCAATCCTTCAGAGTGATGGGGCCTCAACTCCACAGAGAGGAGTACTGAATAAAGGTCAGATGAACTGAGGCGTGAAGCTGGGGGATGGCTGCCCAATGGTGCAAGGCAGACTGAGCCGACAAGGGAAAGCAGGGGAGTGGGCTCCGGTCTGTCCCAGTTGAGTTCAGTGCCTGTTACTCCAGACCAGCGGTTCTCAAACTTCCTAATGCTGTGACTCCTTAAAACAGCTCCTCATGTGGTGACTCCCCCCCCAAACATAAATTTATGTCATTGCTACTTCATAACTGGAATGTTGCCACTGTATGGGTCATAATGTAAACTTATGATATGCAGGTTTGTCTGATATGCAACCCTAAGGCAGTCACACGACCCACAGGTTGAGAGCTGCTGCTCTAGATCCCTCCACAACAGAACCCTCTCACCATTCTCCCTAAAGCCCAGGATCCTGGAATTCCCTTTCCAGGGCCCCAGAAGAGAGCCTTGGCCTGGTCTGTGACCCCTGGTCCCAACATAAGGCCTCCCTGGAAAGGCAGCCCCCATGACTTTATTATAAATGACGCCCTGAATGGCCATCTGACCCATCCTGTCTCCTGGCCTCCTCATCTCCAAGTTCCCGAAGCCACAGCCAAACACAACAGTGTGGGCTTGTTTCTTTGGAGCCCAGAATAGAAGGCTCCCCAGCACCTGGGAGCAGCTGGACCCTAGAACTCAAGGACTACGGCTGGTCTCCTCATGCTGTGCCAAGTGCATCTATAAACAAGGCTTCTCAGTGCTCCCGCAGCTGCTCCTCATGGGTCAAAGGGAGAGAAACAGGCTAGAATCCAGGCAGCCTAGAGCTCACAAGTAAGGACTGACCTGGCAGGGTCTGGCCATGGAGATGGTCCCTGGGTTCAGTGAAGCCTTTCACTACTGGCCTTAAGCCCCTAGCCTCAGATGGGTACACTAGTGCCCAGGACTCTGTCTTGTGCTAAGCCCCTGAGGCCCGTGAGCCCCGGAGCCTGTGTCACTGCTGTAGGTCCTGCTGCTTTACAAGCTGGCGGGGAGAATGAGCCTGATAGGGTGGAGATGCCTGGATGCTGGGCTGTTGTGCGTGATCCTGTTTGCTATAAAACAGCCAGACATTCCTAGGACCTGGAATCACGCCGAGGCCGAGGCCGTGGAGCTAGCCTTCCCGGCCATATATCTCCAGGCGGGGGGACAGGCCTGAGACATCTGAGATAATAAAGACACGACTGTCTCAGCCCTGGGGCTTGTCTCCCCTTTGTCCCAGGGCTCAGCAGCCAGCAAGTTTAAAGAGATCCTCCCCCTTCTCCTGGGAAAGTACACTTTCATCAGATTCTACGGCCCATGGGGTTAGCTTCCCAAGAGCCAGGCCTGGGCTGGACTTCTGTTCCCAGCTCAGCAGAGCAGGAGCCGGTCAAGAGCCAGCCTTTTAGCCACACATTAAGAGAGTGGCGAACGAGGTGGTGATCACTCACAGCACAACTACAGCCTGACAACCATTCCTTGTACACACCTCTCTAGTTCTCAACTGCCCTATGACACAGGACCTAACTCTTAGGCATGAAGAAACAAAACCTCCAAGAGGTTAAAGGGCATATCTAAGTCATACCTATGGGGTGGCAGATACCTGACACTACTTCACAATGCATTTAAGGTATGGACTCACTCTTCCCACCCTTGTGCTCCGGGTGCTTGACTCTAAAGCCTGTGACTCCTGGAGTAACGCTCATGCTGGTTTTGAGCCTTCCCTATGCTCCCTAGCTTCCAGTGTCTCGACCTCATGGGAGGAGAGGCTTCCCCTTAACATCTAAAGGAGAAAATCCATACAAGGGAGGCAAACCCAGAAGCCAAACCGCAGCTGCCAGCCTTGTCTCCCTAGTCACTCTTACCTCAGTATGACCAAGTAATGGTAACAGCCTGTCACTAAAGGAGCACTCTGTGACATGGAAGGTTGGGCCTGACCTTCCCTCAATGGCTGGAAAGGCATCACACACACACACATAAGCAGAGGGAGCACTGGACACAGAACCTAGAAACCCAGGTTCAACCTGTCAAATCTTGTAAAGCTCAACTCTAAGCCAGTTTTCTCATTTGCAAAATAAATACCTGGCCCATTGGCCACACAGGCCCTTGCAAAGATGAACAAGAAAGCGCCTGTGACAGCTTTACAAACAGATGACATCACAGCCCACATGTGCTTTTCCCTGCTGTTTGCTTTTGCATTCCTGATGTCTCTCTCCTTTTCCCTCCTTTTCTTGTCAAACATCTGATCTCAACATGTTCGGTTTCACGTTAGCTCAACATGCACAAAAACCTGGGAATGACTCTTCTAGTACAGCCACACACACAAAGGGGGCCAAGGAAGGGCTTAAACACCTGCTAAGACAACAGACACACCATACAGTGCAAGCCCAGAGCCAGCAGGAACAGACCTGCTAAGGCACAAAAAGGGCCAAGATCTGTCTACTTCTGTCAATCAAAGCTCCCAGCCTCCCCAGACACTCTCACCAGAGAGCAGAGCCCCAGAAGTACAGGATAGTGTCCTAATCCAGTCTTTCCTCACAGGACCATGGATGTCCCCAGGCTACTTCCAGTTGCAGATCGAGCCATCTAGCCTCACCTCCATTTCCTTATCTATAGGCCCCTGCAAACCAGGAAGCCTCCACTCTGAGGCACACAACCACCCTCCTTGGGAACAGAAGGCCACTAGGAAAAAACAAAGTGTAGAAAACCCTAAGTGGCCAAGAAGATGCTAAGCACTCTCCTTATTTCCCCAACTGGCTTTGAACCACAAGAGAACACGGAGGCTACCTGTTCTGAGGGTCCCGATGGAAGCTCTCAGGAGTTCTACTTGCACATTCAAACCACCCCCAAAAATAAACCAATTCCTCCTAAGGACCCACCTACATTTCAGTATTCCTAAGTCTATCTACAACAGAGACTATCTCAGATGAAAGGCTTCCCAGAGGCAATCAACATCAAAAACTTATCAGGACTCAATTAGAAAAAGATGGTCCTGGCTGAAGGTTACCTGAAAGAAGAATAAACTCCAGAGAATCAAGGTCACTGGGGACTAAAGAACTGGCAAGCAATCTGTCTGAAACTGGAAACAGGATCCTTGAGTTGGGAGAATAGTAGGGCTTCTCAGAAGTTAAAAGTAAGGCTAAAGGTTAAAAATGACAAGACCGCGGAACAGCGGAGCTCTTTGCAGTTGTGGAGACTGTTAAGTCCTGGGCAACAAACCGCAAGCCTTTTCTTGCTGTTTTTCTGCCACCTAGTGGATGTTCTCCATCATTACAGAGCTACTTCTATCAGATTACTGTTTATTTCCCCTGATCTTTCCCTTTCCTGAAGATGCGTTCTGCCCACTCTAACAGAAGCACCATGTACCAGCAGGTCTAATACTTGAAGGCTCTAAGCCAGGCCAGAGCATCAGGAATACAGCCTCTCCCCTCACCTTCAGTCTTCCAAGGACTTCCGTGGAGTTTAGTTAGTCTAAACCTTCAGCAAAAATCTGCTTCGGGAGATTTTTGATCTTAGATCTGCTGTGCTGTAACCAAGTCCAGGAATGTATGACCCAGGTTAGTTTTGCCCTCGATAAGCATTATTCAAACTCAAGCTGTCTTCTCAGAAACTGAGGAACTGAAGATAAACCTGGGTTCCTTCTAAGTATATAAAACCTCTAACAGTTGTGCTTGTAAATAATCATTTATTTAAACATTTACATGCATGCACGCAAGGACAAGAGATATAGCTTAGCTAACAGAGTACATTTACTTGCCTAGCATGTACCAGGCCCTAGGCTTGATTCCCAGCACAGCATAATCAAGCATGGTAGCATACACCTTCTTGGAAGTGGAAGTAGTATCTGAAGTTATCTATCCACAGCTAGCAGAAAGTTTAGGGTCAGGATTTGGAAGACAGAGGTAACTGGATCCATGTGAGTTCAAGGCCAATCTTCTCTACATAGTGAGTTTCAGGCCAGCCCAAGCTATTAAAATTGAAAGGGGAAATCTAGGAAGCTAGTATCAACCCCACACCCATGGTATTTAAATCTCTTGGCAACACCTCACAGGGCACACTACTCGGCTTGCCCAGGGCAAGCAAGCAGCACTGCAGGGCAAAACTGATGAGCCGTGAGCTACAGGAGTTGCTTCATACTAGCTTTTGCTTCTGTAACGGGGTTCCACCACAAAAAGCAAATACCCCGAACAGAACCTGGGTCTCTAACTCCCAGAACTTCTTCCAGTGGTGTTGTCGGGGCAGTAGGAGAAGTGGAAGGGAAAAAAAGAAAGTAAAAGCCGGGCCAGTGGTGGCGCACACCTTTTATCCCAACACTTGGGAGGCAGAGGCAGGCAGATTTCTGAGTTCGAGGCCAGCCTGGTCTACAGAGTGAGTTCCAGGACAGCCAAGGCTACACAAAGAAACCCTGTCTCGAAAAACCAAAAAAAAAAAAAAAGAAAAGAAAAGAAAAGAAAGAAAGAAATCCTGTGTAGCAGAAAGTACAACCAGAGCTCAAGGTCCCTGGAGTACTGGAATAAGCTGTCAGCCAAGGCAGTCCTGAGCAGCAGAAGCACTGAGTGAAGACTCCGCTGCTGCTAACTGTTCCCATGGGAGGCTGGGGGATTAACAGCACTGTCTACACTGCAGGTGGAAGGTTGGATCTAACTCCAGTATCTCTATGGCCCTGGTCAACAAGAAAGGGTTTCCTTGCAGAAGTGTTCAATATCAAGCCCCAAATCCCCTCCATCAGACCAGGACAGTCTTCCGTGCTCCACAAAGGCCACCTCAGGGCTCTAGGGTAAGTCCAAACCTTCAGGTACATTCACCACACCTTCAAAACTGACTAGAGACAGAGAGGAGGAAGGAACTGACAACCCTCACTCCTGGAGCAGGGTTCAACAGACTATTCTGGTCCTGCTTGACAATGGCAATACGGGGATGACAGTACCCATCCCTTTATGGCTCTACATAAAGCAAGTCTCTACTCTCAATAAAGCACAACTACTTCCATCTCATACAGGAAAATGTTTATCTGCCTCAAGTCAGAGACCAAGGGAGCAACAGAGCCAAACATAAGCTCTAAGCCTCGGTGTGCAGCCTGCACAGCACCACATGTCAAGCTGTCTAACTTGACTCTCTCCAGTTCCCTGCCTTTCTCCTCAGCAATGCGACAGGGTCAGGTAAACCCACAGTCTGAGTTCCTCTGTTAGGAAAGATGCAGCCCCATCCAGCTGTTTACCCTTCATTCAGGGTAAACAAATGAAGGAAGGGATGGAGACAGGCTTTAGAGCCAAATTTCCATCCCACCTTGGGTACTCACCTAGGCCCAGGCTCCCAAGTGCTAGAGTTACATGTCTGTATCACTACATACAAAGTCACCTCAAGATACTGGAAAACTGGAAACTCTACAGGTTGAGAATCTGTTCTAAGTCATGGAGAGAAAGGGTGCCTCACTCTTGTGCTAGTCCTAAAGTACTTTTCCTAACTGCTGCATCCCAGTTTACTTGCCCTCAACAAGAAGCTTCTTTGATGCTTTGTTGGCCCTGGCCACTGTTGAGATGCTCAGGGTACATTTTTCAGCCATATGATTAGTCACACAGATTTTACTTCTACCGAATACTTGTCAAACCCGCAGGTTCCAAATCAGAAAGATCTATGTTCTAACTCTGGCTGCAGACACGAGGCAATTACACATCAGAGGTCCTCTCTAATCAGTGAGGATTATCAATGTCATGGGCTGTTATAAACTTCAGTGATACATACTCTGCACTCAACACAGACGTTATCCCACCAGCAAGCACGCATCAATTCTTTCATGGCCCTCTGAGTGTTACGTGCTATCCTTACTGTGCTCACTTGTGAGCCCTTGAGAGCCAGTGCTTCACACTGCGCACACCTGTTCTCAGGCTGTGGTGGCACAGGACTGCTGGCTACCCCTCAACATGCCCAGGCTCTCCCTTATTTAGTCACATTCTCCCACCCAGAAACCCTTAGCTGTGCAGCTAACACAGACATCTACACGCACTCATGTGTCACGTTATTACCGCATGCCAATTACAACAACAATTAAATGTCACTGTTGGGAGCAGCTAGGCAAGCAACTACCACTGAGCTATGCCCCAGCCCCGAAACATTGTTTTCTGCAGAAGCTTTTCTGTTTTATTTTACTCCGCTTATGTACAGCTAACTCTGATTTCTCCTGCAGCGTTCAGTAACTCCCCTGTTTCCTTTCATTCTCTCTGTGACAGCTTTCACCCCAGCTTCTATCTCAAAGGCCTCTCAGCAATTTTTAAAAAGTGCACTGTCTCTACACAAAAGCCATTTGGGAGATGTCTGGTATTTAGTATAAAGATGTCAACTAAGTATTTCTTACTCCTTCCAGCAGGATCCTTGTGCTAGCCAACCTGAGAAAGATAGTCCTTGTCATTCTGAGACACAGAAAACCACACAGCTTGTCTGATCATCACACATTGATTATCCAGGGACATCAGTAAGGACAGAAACCATTTCAGAGAGCAGATCTCTGGAACTCATCAAGAGCTACATACTGTACACATGACGTACTTCTATGAAATTAGAGTCAGAGAGAAATACCACCTTATCTCAAGCTCTGTCTAAAGGAAGCAAAACTTCCTTACATTGCTAATATTCTTTTCAAAAACACTGAATCTGGGGCTGGGATTCCAGCTCAGCTGGTAGAGTCCTTGCCTATCATGCACAAGCCTACAAGTTTGATCTCCAGCACTGTATAAATGTCCAACCCTATAATCGCACCATACAGGAGAACAAAGTCTTTCTCAGCTTTATAGAAAGTTCAAGGTCAGCACTGGATCCAAGAGACCTTGCCTGGAGTTCATGAGCTCTGCATCAAGAAAGAATAAGCAAGTCAACAGCTGGCCAGAAGAAACATGAAGTATCTGACACACACCACAGTGGCACCAGTCACCACGTCACGTATCCTGTGTGCCCCCTTGCAATGCAACTCTACAAACTGCTTGCACTACACACCAAGGGCTATGGTCCATTTAGTCCTATACCCAGGTGTAGAGTCAACCATTATCCCAGCCTTCTGAAGTATTAAGGGTGCTCATAACACTGTGTCCAGACTGTACAGCAGTCAAGTCTGTACAATTTCCCTAAGCTGGAAGTTCCAGAGTCTATAATTTGATTGCCTGTGGAATTTCCAGACTAAGTCTTAACCTCTTGAAGAATTCACTAGTTTTCCCAGTCCAGCAAGGAACTAAAGTCAACTCTACGACTTTCTGTCATTGATTTAAAAAAAAAAAAAAAATTCCCAGTAAGGAACTGGTATCCAAATTAAAGAGTGCAATCTGGAGTCAATCGACAGAGTTTGAACCTGAACTTACCACTAGATGGAGCTTATCTCAACCATCCAAGAAACTTGTCAGAAACTATCTGGGGCCAGAATTAGAAGTCTCTCTCTCTCTACAATCATTTTAAAGAACTAGACAGTGTGGTGTTAGCACAGGCCTTTCAACCTTCCCAAAACTGCCCCAAAGCTCATGATCGAAAAGCAAAAGGGAAGCTTTTCGGTTTCAGGCTTGTAGCTCAGTAATAACCCTCTAGTTCCTGCCTCTGGGACTGGCTAGATACCCCATTCATGGCTAACCACAGTCAAGACATGGGAGCTCAGACTCCACCCTAATCAAATACTGACTGTCAACCTAAACCACAAAAGTAGGCACTACTGTTTACTCCTTTACAACTACAAATCAACCCTGAACCAGGCGGTGGTGGTGCACGCCTTTCAAGAGGCAGAGGCAGGCGGCTGAGTTTGTGAGGCCAGCCTGGTCTATGGTGCAAGTTCCAGGCCAGCCAGGGCTATGCAGAGAAACCCTGTCTCAAAAAGCAAGTAAGAAAACAAACAAACAAACAAACTCAACCCTAAATAATCAGAAAAAAACTCAAAGGGGAGACTGTCTGCAACAGGACGACGCAGCCATTGTTTCTGTGCTTTTCCCAGAAGCCCGCCTTAGCTTACTGAACGGTCCGCACTCAGGTTCATCTCTAACATTAACTCGTATCACCCGGATCTGCTACTGAGTGTCCTCTACAGGCTGAACTGAAATATTACTGAGGAGAAAATACACCGACTTCCAAGAAAAGTCTAGACAGCACACATCTGGGACGACAAAGCACTCACTTCGAATGCTCTCCTAACTAAAACAGGGCAGAGGTCGGCTGGCCTTCATCCTAACCAGTTTCTAGGTCAAAATGATGCTGAACTCTACTTGCAGGCACCTGAATCACAGTCTGTCTGGCCTACCAGTTATACCTATCTCATTCTCCTTCAAAGCTTAAGACACAAAGAGTAACTGAGACACCTTGCTGTCAGCTTTTACAATGTCCTGCTCCAGACCCCCCATAAAGGCACCTGGAAGTCTTCAGTCACTGTCTCAAAGCAGCAGTTACTTTGGACTGCAGACCACCAGAGCCTGCCAAACAGATCACACCAAGATGAGATCGTCCCCAGTAGGAGCCATCAACTCTGGGAACCAGCATAGTGCCGCAGGCAGTAACTTCACCAGATCACCCTGCAGAACCTGACTCATTTACCCAACAGACCAAACCTTGACCAGAGGTTTAATTATGCATACCACTCTACTGTGCCCAATTCTTCCTCTACACGGTTTTGTTTTGTTTTTAGCTTCAGTCATTTACCCCCAAGAATGGACTTGGAGTCAGTATACCCACTTTTCAGTATTTACCAACATGGCCTTGCTAACTAAATCTTTCTTTTAGCACTATTCATGCTTTTGGTTGATATAGTGGGGTAGGGGTGTTGAATGGCTAAGATTAGCACATTGGGCCTCCTGGTATCTGATGGAACACTCCAGTGAAAAGTAGTCTCCAACAATAAGCATACAGAGAACTACTTTACAGGCCAGGAACTCACAGACACTCCACCCAGAGGGCAGCTCATTATCAAAAGAAAGGCTTGTATGTGCCTGAGGGTCAGTGATCCCTATGGAGAGCACAGAGTAGCTAGGGACTATCCTAGCAATAGCTGCCTCTTAATTCCCACACTACTCAAAGGCAGCAAGAGAGTCCAGGAAAAAGGTCTGGAAAGCACTGAGGAGACTAGGATGTTGCCTTATTACTCAAACCTGAGGCCATTAACTTAAAGGTAAACACTGATGTGGGAAAGTCAAATGTGGGCCCAGCTGTCATACAATCCTGTAAGGAAAAGATGTCTAAACTGCCTCACTTTCTTCACCACACACAGAATTAACAGATTATATTAACTACTCAGTTCTTTGATTACAGAATACAAGGACTGTGAAGGACCACCTAACTGTCCTTAGCCTGTTTTAAACTCTCCTTCCTAAACTGACATAAAGTAACAACCACCTCAGCAGAGGTGGAGCTTTGCTCAGTAGTTTAGAGCACTGGCTACACCTCCAGGGACCTAGGCTCTCCTCCTATCACCCATTTCTCCAGTCTCAGGGGATCTGACACTCTTCGGGCATCCCTAGACACTACATACATGCGGTGCACAGATGCACAGACGCATATGCAGGCGAAAGATCCAAACATAAAAATATGAGAAACTGGACGTGATGGAGCATGTCTTTAATCCCAACAGTTGGGAGGCAGAAGCAGGAGGAATTCTATGCATTAAGGTCTGCCTGGTCTACAAAACAAATTCCAGGCCAGCCAGAGCTATACAATGAAAACTTTGTTTCAAAAAAAAGAAAGAGAAAGAAGGGGGTAGGAGAAGGAAAAACAAAACAAAACAAGATTACTAGTGCAGTTACAGAGTCCTTCAAAGTCCTCCGGGGGTTGAAAATGGCCCACATACCAATCATGCCTTCCAGATGACTATGGGTACTACAGTACATTTACTGCAGATAGAGTGAACAAAGCAACCTATGGAGTAGCCAGATGGAAGCTTTTTACCCTGCCCGCTTACCCAGACACTGCTTGACACTCTTTCTCCAGTTTCTGCAATGCTCAATGTGAGACATAGCCTCACTAAACACTGGGAAATAAATATATCATGGTATGCACACAGGCAAGCCTTTGACTGAATTGGGAGCAGTTCAAAGTAGGATGAGACCATACAGAAGAGGCAGCTGTCAAAACTGTAAGGCAAAGACACTTCCAACTAACAGACAGGTGTCAGCTACTCGATTCTCTGCTGTATTCTACAGTACATTAAGCATTTTGTTTTATTGTTTTGTTTTTTCATAAACAGAGTCTATGTAGTCCTGGCTGTGCTCAAACTGTGTAGACCAGATTGGCCTCATACAGAGATCTGCCTCCTGGGTACTGAGATTAAAGGTGTACACAACTATACCCAGCTGGCATAAAGTGCTTTTGATTACACTATTAAATTTACCAAATAATTGAGAAATAAAGAACAGCATTTTGAGCTAGCTTAGCTTTTTTTGCACCCTCAAAGCAACAGAATAAGAAAATTTAAATGTATTTTTGAATGTGGTCCCCTCCCACCCACATGCTGCAGCCCATGAAAAGTCCACTTGTGGGTAGTCATTGCTCTCTAGAGCTAGGTCTGGAATAAATATAAAGCCCAACCTGAAACTGGAGGTGTGTGCAAATGATCCAACAGCAAGAAGACAAACACTGTAGTCAACAACTACCCTTGTCATTTACAGCACATGAAATGAGGCTGTAAAGAAGTGGGGCCCTTTGCAAAGACTCACAGCAATGCCTTAGCCAGCAGTGGAAAGAAAACACACTCATGGAGGTAGCCAGTTGTTCTCTGTAATTACATCCCATGCTCTGAAGCTGGGTGGGCACAGGGAATGGTTTACAGAGAACAAGGAAACATTAACAAGGAGTGGGACTAGAAGCCCCTTTCCTCAACTCACAGTTTGTCGAGTCGTCATTCCTCAATGCCACTTTCCCAGCTACATAAGAGTTCCATCTAAGGAAGAAAGCTAGGAACAGCAAGGATCCAATTTCAACCTTGGTTTTTACCTGTTTGCTTGGAGGAGGGGGCTCACAATGTGCTGGGAGTATGGGTGAGACTTGCCTCAAACTTCATATATAGCCAAGGATGCCGTGACCTTCTGATCTTCCTGCCTCTAACTCCCAGGTGCTTAGGTTACAGGCATACGCCACTGTTGCTGACTTTTAACCTTTAAGCAAGACCACTGTGTCCAGCTTGTTTCTGAGAGCATCTTGTGTAATCCAGGCAAATAAAGATGACCTTGAACACCTTCAAGCACTCCACCAACTCATCTTTCACTCCTGTATGTATACTTGAGAGACATACACGAACACACACTCACTCTAAATTATCTTTAAGGCTGAACATGCCATAACTCTAACCCACCCACACTACAGAATGGTACCAGTCAAAGAAAGCAGTATTCAAGTAGAAAACCACATTACCTCCATCTGTTTGCTACCCATATCTTCTAATAAGAAAAGGCCAAAATGAAAAGTATTGAAATGGAACTTCAGTTACCTGTCACCCTTGTCCTAATGTGTATGAATCTGTCAGCACTGTCAGGAGCGATGGTGCACACCTTTATTTAATCTCAGCACCCAGAAGAGGTGGGTGGATCTCTATGAGTTCAAGGACAGCCTGGTCTATATAGCAAGTTCCAAGCCAGCTGGGACTACACAGCAAGATCCAGTCCCAAAAATTAGCTGAGACAATCACATGATGTTTTTCTATATTCACTCTTAAAATCATATGCTTCTCCAATGACTACCTTCAGAGTAAAACCCTAGGCTAAGCGCAATTCTAAGTCAGGCATAGAACAATAATGAAGGGCTCACAGCTACTATACTAGGATGCTGGGATATATCTCTTCTCCAAAATATCATGGCAAGATCCAGTTACCTCTCCCTAGAACAGTCAAAAGCAGCATGATGCACTGGTTAAAACATGCAAAGGAGGCAGCAAGTCGGCTCAACTGGTTAAGACACTTGCTACCAAGCCTGAAGACCTAAGTCCTATCGTGGCAACCCATCCGATACTCATATTTATTGGTTGTTCTCTGACCTCCGTCCATGTGCCACGGCATGCTCATACATACACTCACAAAACAGAAAGAAATGTAACAAAACTTAGCAAAGCTTCAATGTGCTTTCTTCAAGCCCCTTTGCACCCAGGCCTGTTTACTTACTACTCTGACCTACTCAGCATACAAGGTGAGGAGTTCCAGAGCTAGCTGTCGATTTTAGGAGAGAAGGCATAAACCTAAGCATCGGGAGGTAAACAACTCAAGTTTACTGTCAAAAAACAAAAATAAAACTTTTAAAATTTTATACCAAAATTTGTTAGATGTTGATGACATGTAAGAGTCGCATCCTCACTTCTAAACACCTGCAAAGTAAGAGACGGAGGAGAATAACAGCCTTCAGGCTCACTTGTGAAGGGTTTGTTTGTTTAATACATCTGAAAAGAATTCATATACAAAGAGTTGAGACACAAGAAAGCATCAGTTCAGCACTAACGAATCCACAAGATCAGGACTGGGGAAGGAGATTACCTAAACATTTTTAAAAACTGGAACCTGCAAACAAAATAATCTGATAAAGTCTCTATTAACACTTATAAAGAGTCATGAAGCTCTCGCCATTTTTCTTGAGAGCTTCAGCCAGTTCAAAGGTTCCTCATAGGCATGGAAGAAAAGGGGATAGCCCTGACTGGTCCCCACCCCTCACGATCACAGCTTCTGATGAAGCAGGCCTGTAACCATCACCTGAGAGGGATGGCACTCATCAGTAACGATGTGCGTCCTAACACCATCCCGTAAGGAGCCCTAGGTACCAGGTCTTCAGCTGACTCTAGGAACACTACAGTGAGTTGTGAATCTATGCTAAGCATATAAGAAAATGACTGACAGGGGCAAAAGAACTTCTTTTTTTTAATTAGGAACTCAATCCATTTGGTGTATTTCAAAAGGTGCAATACTTTTTTTCATTTATCAATGAAAGAAGTTAGAAATTATCCCCCCTCCCCGTATCAGTAAATGGCAAACAAATACCCTTGAAAGTCACAGTCACACATAGAGTGCATCCTAGAAAGAGGGGCAAGACAGCTTCCACCCACCTTCATGAGTTTCATCAAAGACTGGATCCACTTAAAGGTGGAGAGAAAAGGCAACTTTCAAGAAGGAGCAGGTTATTAAACGAGGCATTTCCATACTCCTTCCTAAGAGCACCAGGTGGGGACATATTTGCTAAACTACACCTAGGGAGTGGAATGTGGAAATAATCTGTCCTCCTCCCCCACAGGCTGTCCTCTGGTTAACAAATTTTAAAATACAAGTCTAAGAACAACCCCATACACTCCCCAAAAGGAGAGAAGGGTTGAGGAAAAACAAAACAAAAACAAAAGACACTAAGATGCCCCAGATTACTCTCCAAAATGGAACCAGGGAGCAGCTTTGACAAAATTTGAATTAGTCTGTTACAGTCAACACAAGCATGCCTTGCTTTTTTAAACAAAACAAAATGTTTGTGGGGTTTTTTGCTGTTTTTTTTTTTTTTTTAAAACAAGGAAAACAAAAACTAGCACTCATCGCTTTTCAGACAATACATAATTATTCAAAATTAACTATTACTGGAAGGGCAAGGGGGGCCATACTAATGGGCCTTGTCTCACATGAGTGCACGTGGGTAGGTGCAGGGCGTTTGTCATTATTGCAGAAACGAATTTTTAATTTTTAATCTTTAGTTTGATTTAAACATTGCTTTTAGTATGATGACAACACCAGCTGTGCAGAAAGGGCTCTGGAGATTCGTTCATAGCAGCACACACCTGCGGCTCTTCTTCGGTTCTGGAGGCTCCAGGGCAGCCAATATTGCTTCATCAAACACATTCTTTAGGCCTTTCTGAAAAGGGGTAGAAAGAAGAAATGGGCAATCTGATTTTCAGTATCATAACAGAACTGGAGTTCATGTTTAAAACAGTCAAACCCCAAAGACAGTGGGCAAACAAAGAAACATTAATAACCCTGAAACCCAACCTAATAATTTTGCTTCACTCAGTTGTCTTGTCAGGGTACAGGAAGGATTCAGCAATGCTGGCACAGATGAGCAGATTCGTAAGTGGTCCTCTGAGATACTTTTTGCAAACCAATATATGTCACAAGAAGCAAACAAGCACGTGTCATTTGCTCACTCAATGAGTTGTTATGTGTGGCTAGAACATTTTACATAGGGAACAAGGGAAGCAGTTCTGCATTCAAATGGAACAGCAGCATGTGAAACAGAGAATACACCTGGGCAGCATCCATGTTGTATGAAAGGCAGGGAGTGGGCAGCAAGGGTATGGCAGCTGTAAATATAATCACCTTGACCTCCTTTTATTCCACTAATAAGACAAAGCCAGGGGAATTCAAGGAAGCAGAGGTGGGTACCTGATACAAGAGTGAAGTTAGAGCCAGTTATTGCAATAAGAATAAAGCTTCACCAGGCATTTATACAAACAATTGTATATTTTTAATTTCAAAATGTAAAGATAACCACAACTGTATGTTCCCCTCACAACAATAGAATCAAAAGCAGGAAAATATAAAGGCAGTAGCTTTACATTTCAGTGTCAGCAAACCTTAAGTCAACTGTTAAATGGGTGCTAAGATTTGGAGATAATGTGTAACAATGCAGTAAGCAGATACATGGATACCTTCCCCATCCCAGAAGGACAAACACTCCACCTACAGCACAAACAGCCAAAGCAAGAGCAACACAAAGTTTCACCGCACACAGGAAAACCATGAGAATCCTCCCTTCCCCATTACACTCTACTAGCAAGTCAACCCTTTTCATAGTGTGTCATGCAATTACAATTAACAATCATTAAGAGTAAAATGATGTTTAGTGATACTTTCTCCATCTAGAACTAACATCTAGAAGTGTTAAAACTCTTATTTTCTCCAAGAAGACATCATTCTTAATGCCAGACCACATTCCCTTTTGCAATAATTTAATTCAAACCAAAAGCTCTGAGCATCAGGCAACTCAAGCAGCAGAAAGTTAAACAAGTCTAACGTGACTACTGATCACAAAAAAAAAAAAAAAAAAATTCTAATTGCATTCATGATCAAAAATGAATACAGAGTTTGCTCTAAGGTGTTGAGTAAGAAGACGCAGAGGCTTTCAAACAGGATGGTTTTATTCCTTTGTTTTAAATGATCTTTCTACAGTAGTGGGACAGGAAGCAGCAGCAAAGAGGGGAAGGAGAAAACGGTTTAGAATATACAGCACTTCCTTTTGGGTTGAGTTTCCGGAGGCTCGAGGGCAGCTAGGATAGCCTCATCAAACACATTCTTCAGACCTCTCTACAAGACAGAGGGGAGGAGAGAGAATAGCAGCCAGGTTAGAGGATTAGAGAGACTAGCAGATAAAATAGCAGTCTGGATTAAAAGAGCTGAATTCACAGAAGCAATGTTAAGGAAAGGAGAAACTAGACTGTTCACTCTTAAATGAGGGAGTATTGAGAGGATAGATAACTGGATAGAAATTTCAACTCAAAAAAGTTAATTAAGCAAGAAAAAATAGTGAAAAATGCAGTATGTTAATTTGTAAAAGAATCACATACTGAAACCTAGTATTACATTTTGGTTTAAAATCTCAAGAGAAAAAAATAACTATATAAACGTAAGATAGATATTTTAGAAAAGTGAGATTCCCAACATTACTATTGACGATGATGACATATCTCTTTTTTGGAAATAAATCTGTAAGAATTCCAGGCTTTTGTGAATTCAGCCCCTGAATAACTAAAGGGCACAAACAGCGACTAACAGGCATGCTACATGTTCAGTGACCTAGTTGGATGGGATTAATCAGGATTTAAAAGTCAGGTTTCCCAGCCACTCAAGAGTATTTCCTATGCAACAGTAGCAGCAACCATAAGGAATGGACCCAGAAACAGCATGCACTTCAGGGATTGAGCAATGTTACTAGAGCAAGGAACCACCACCCAAATCATAAGGAAACAGAGAATGAGATCTCAGACGGGAGTCAGCAAGCAGTCCAATGCTTTCAGGTGTCTGCATGGGTCCAGCGCATGTAGCATGGAATGAAAACAGAACATCCTCACATCTAGAGACTAGACTTGAAATACACTTACAGCTCTGCCAGAAACTCCAAGGATACTGCAATTCACAGCAGTAGAACTCTGAGCCCAGACAGATGGCTTACCCATGAGCCCACAGGTTTACCACTCAGAGCAGTTTCACATGTTTTTTAGGTCAGTTTGAGCTTAAGTAAAAAGGTCCCCCAAATCCCAGAACATAGCCCCAGTGGTGTCAGCCACTGAACTACCCAGTACCCCAGTCATTAACTTCCTTGTACCCTACATCCTCAGAGGAATCATATCCACACAATCCATTTGATACAAAATAAATGAGACAGCAATAAAGAAATAAGGCTTACACATTTTCTTCTTTACATCCTTTTCCCAGTAGAATTACTAGACTAATGCTAAAGTACTTCTTTAATCTATCCATGCATCAGTATGAATACTCACAGGCAAATACAAGAAGAAACCAGAGGGTAGGAGGGAAATACTTTGTAAAAACTATAATGGAGAAAAAAGGACTGTGAAAAAGTAGGGTATACTAGATTGAAGAAGGAACTCCTAGGCAGGTGAGATCGACTTAATCCCAGCACTCAGAAGGCAGACAGGAGAATCCTGAGCTTGAAGCCAACCTGAGCTACAAGTGAAATCTGTCTCAAAAAAAAAAAAAAAAAAAAAAAAAAAAAAAAAAGGAGAGAAAGGAAAGAAAAATAAAAAAACTTTTTTTAATAATTAAAAAGACAATATTTTCTTATTTACTTCGGGAAAAGATCAAGTGTCTTATAAAACAAAGCTAATCTTAGCTTCATTACTACCTTGTTACGTAAAAGTTTAGCTATAGAGGAATCCACAAACTGAACCTGAAGTCTGAACTTCTACATACAGTCACAAACCCCATTCCATCTTCTAACTTCTCTGGCTTCTCCGAACTTCAGAATCTGGAAAGGAAAATGTTCCTCCTATATAACCCCCCATGCGTCCAGTTCTAAATGACTCAATAATACAATGGAAATTTTACATAAAGTGTCCAATTGTCTAAAACAAGCTTCACCAGCAACCTGAAACTGAGTCCATATGGTCTATTTAACTCTATTTCTCCAAAGCCTCCCATATCTAAAGAAGAGAGAGCATGCCTCAGACACATGCTGTTGGGTTCCACATACTTTCTTCTACCTCCCCACTACCCACGCACAAGCGCACCTGTCTTCACCTCTCAGTCAGGGATAATACTAGAACACTATTTGGTTATTGTCTCAGTCTGTGCTGTAAGTAGTTAAGTTCTTGTGAAGTTTTAAATGTTTGCTTCTACAATGAGATCAACTGCTAAACTGAGCTAGGAAGATGTGGAACTAAGAAATTGATCCTTAAAATTACTCTGCAGAATCTAATTAAGCACAAAGGCTTTATGTTTAAATATACAACCAAGGAAAATGCTGGGAGCTTAAATTATGCATTCAGTCCTTCACACATTAAATCCCTCATAAAAATCTAACTATGTGTAATTGTACATATATTAACTGACATATATTTGATCAAGAATCCAACAGTATTAAAAATTGTATCTTATATATTAGTAACCTCCATTTTCATTAGGCATGTAGATCAGTTGTGCCAATGCCAATCATTACCAAGATCCTTTCCTTTGTTCTAGAACCACACTCAAAACCAGGAATGGGCAACATACGGTGAGTAACTATCAACCTGGCCGAATCCAGACCCATCTGGGAACTAACCTCTTAGATAAGCTTGTGGGGACGAACTTGATTACACTGATTACTGTGGAAGAGCTATTCCCTGTGGAGGATTTGGGACTGAATAAGGATAAAGTAAGCTGAGCACTAGCAGGCACTCTGTTCTTTTTGTAGACTGGATACAATGTGACCAGTGGCTGGAGCTCCAGCTACCTTGGCATTCTGCACATGATGGGATGTACTTTAACTGTGAGCCCAAATAAACCTTTCTCCTTTAAGTTGCTTCTGTCAGGATTATTTCCCTAGAACAAGAGGAAGAGGAACTAAGACAAAGTACTATAAAGCTACAAGAGACTGAACTGCACACATGCTCGCTCTCACTCACTGCTCCCTGAAGTCAGCTCCAAGAGGACTTCTAGATACATCACTCAAAAATGGCCAGAGAAAAAATCCATAAGAGAAATAATACCCTTAAAAACACAGGAGACTGGAGGTAACATATAAGACATATATTTTTTTGGACTATGGCAAAAATAGCCCACAGAGTAGCATCCTTTGACTCACAAACTGCACATAATTCTGTCTCAGTTAAATTACCCTAGAAATTATGTGGTATTATTTACCAAAACTAGTAAGGAAGAAAAATTTATCTAAAATGAGATCGGGGAGAGAAGGATGGGGAGAAGGTAAAGGAGATTGGGGTGGGGGAAGGGAAGGAGGGACGGAGAGAGGAGGGGAGGGAGGGAGGAGGGGAGGGAGGGAGGGAGGGAATAAACACACACTCACCAGTTTACTAACACCATCTTGACAGCTTACAGACACTTCCACTGGGCTCCCCCCAGGGACCTAGCATTAGCACCAGGTATGGGCTGCATATAATAGGCTTTCAACCAGCCCAGCCATGTGATTTCATCATCTTAAGATGATTACATGATATAAAGCAACAATTATAAAACTTCTTAGTCCTAATGAATTCTGTTTATTACTGCATCTCCTTTTAGATTAAGAAAGTAACAAGTCTCAAATAGTTTAAATTGGTACAGATTTTAATTATGATAGAGTATTATATTAACATACTATATCCGTGATTCAGCCCTGGTTTAAAATACTCTTTATATGATGATTCAAAGATGATTCATTCTTTGAATGAAAATTCAAGGTTATAAAGGTCTGTTCAGATTAACAAAAGCTAACTTAAGATGTTGATAGCCACTGCACGCTTGTTTCTGACTGGACTTGTATGTGTGAATAAATGCAGTTTCTTTCTCCTGCTGCCAGCTGCCTAGGCTCACTCAATTCATGTCTTGGTTTTCTGGCCACTGGATCTAATATAACAGGGATTCAGATGTTATTTGAATATGGATAATATTAAAATTGTTTTATACTGTTCTCCTGCCGGTTTATACTGTTCTACTTCATTGCTGGCTCTAAAAATGGGTTACCACTCACTCTTTTTCAGACCTAGGCATGTTTTTAAAGTCCAGGGTCAAAAACAGGATCACTGACTTATAAATTATCGCATATGGATAAAACTCATAACCAGGGTTAGGAACTGAAAGTTTGTACTTAATCTTAAACCATGTGACATGATTCCATTCTGGGATATAAACAACACATGGCTGCTTGCCATCTGTGCTATGGGATAAAGGCTTCACTGCCATCCTAAGAGTCAAAAGCAACACATGACATGAGTTAACTGAGGAAAAAGGTCACCAAGGATGCTTTTATGTTCTATAAAGATTCACCACATAAAGGTCAGAAAAGTGCCCCATCTCTTTATAAACTGTTTATAGATTTACAAATTTTATTTTGATACTAGAAGAGCTTCAATTCAAAATCATGACTTTTAAATCTAAACCTAACAGGGATAAAACACAAAGCCCTAGTCTTAGGAAGCTACTAAATTATTGTAAACTGTTAAGGATAATTAAGAAATGCAAGTTGATAGTCAGCAACCTTATAAATGACCAAATCCTTTAATGTGCTTAAAAATATATTTGAAGTCTTGCTATGAATTGATGTAATTACAAGATTAAGCTTTACTTAGCCCGTTTTTATGTTTGCAAGGTACAGTTTAGAGCAGATAACTAAAAACAAAGATTGTTTAACTCAGATATGCTTCGTGGGTACTAGCCCTCAAGCCTGTCAGAGATCTGCTGAATATGGTATTTAATATGCTCAAACTTATTATGACAGTGACTTCCAAATCCTAACAGTGACACACAACCCACCTCTGCAAGTTCTTCAAGATACAGGCACAATGACAAAGGACTACACCTGAATTGTAGTACACTAACCAGTGGGCAAACTGCTCCAATGCCTTGCCAATAGGGCCCAGCCTGAACTGTGGACAAACAAAACACTGGAAAACTGATTGCTATGTGTTGCTGAAGGAAAGATGAGGTCAGTCTCTCCCATGTCACTCCTCCACAAAAAAGGCGTCTCATCTTCTGGCCTAATGGCCAAAGACTGCCTCTAACCACAGTGCCATAGTGACCATAGGAATCTGGGACATCTGTCTAGATAGCAAACTATGGACTAGTCTCTGTCATTTCCATTGATAGGAATACCATTCAGATTACAATGTTTCCTTCTCAGGTCTCTGATCACATTGACAGCTAAACTAACTGTAGCTTGACAGCTAGAGAACATCAGGCTACTAGCTCTTTACCACTGTGTTAGCTCATTAGTCATTTCATTAGTCAGTTAAAACTACTAAGTCTCTTATTCAGAAAACAAACATGTCTGCCTACCTCACAGACTTCATGTTCAAAGACAAACAGGTTTCAGATATAACTTTTTACTATTCTTTTATGTAAAGCAACTCACTTTACAAAGTGACTGCTCCGAGGTAAATAATTGGATAAAAAAAAGATGTAAAGTTTATGTAAGGTCTGGGATAGGAAAGCTTAAGTTATGAGGATCTAAGAATGTGTTTTAGGCATTAAGGTGTTTTAAGGTTGATAAACGCAAGTGAAAGCTTAAATAGTGTTAAGAACGTGATTAAAGAATGAAAACTGCTTCAGATTTCTCCCCCTCACTATGCTACTGTTGTATTAGAACCTCAAAAGTTCAGAGTCCTAACACTGATAGATGGAATTCTGGTAAGTTATTAATCTAAATTTGGTAAAGCCTTCCACTGTATGATCCATTAACACAGTCACAAGTTCAAGATTTTAAAATTTCTCTGGTTTTCAATTTTAAGTATAGACTTAAAAGTATTTCTCACTGTGCTAAATCTATGTACACCCAGTCTTCTGGAGAGAGGGAAGAAGCCTCTCTCTCACAGTCTGTGCATACTGAAAACCCAGATCAAGTGAGCTTTTGCCTTTTCTCCTCTACAGAAGGTTTCTGTCTTCTCTAAGATCACCTTAAAGAGTGTTCATGCTTTTAACACAAAATCAGTTCCCAGGCCTCTACTATGACACAAAGATTTGTGTCTACTGCCTTTTTCTACAACTCGGATTTCAGTACAGATTACAAACAGTGGTAACTGCTAACAGTCTAAATGTCTAAAATTTATCTTTTTGTAAACTTAAAGATTATTGTAAGCTTTAAAGAACGCACTTGCATCTACCTCTCATGGGTCAAATGGACTAGATAAGTATCCCTGTCAATCAACAGCCTACTGCCTATTCCAGGGGGTGAGGTTCCTTCCCCTTTCCCTGATTTTGGGAATCAAGTTTCAAATGTACCGTCAAGAATAAATTTTCTCCCTAACCTACTTAACTTTATCTTCTGCTTCTATATATAGTATATATAAAATTATAAAAATAAAGGAATAATAATATAGGGAATAATATAGGGAGATGTGTGTGTGTGTATATATTCATTCCAGTATCCTGCCAAGTCCAGGTGTTTCCTCAAAATCTGTATCCAGGACAGCTCCAAAACAGCTCCCCACAGGTGCTCCAGTCCAGCCTCACAGGTTGCCTCAGCTGAGCCTGCACTTTCCTAATCGCAAATAGTCCCACAGATCCCGGACAACCATCAAACAAGCTCTCACTCAACTTGACCAGCATCCCAATTTCTTAGGCTCCCCAAAGATGACATCACCCGCATCAGAAAGTAGTCTAGAGAAAACAAGGCCCTCACCCCTGCTCCACCATCACTCCTTCCTAGTTCCTCATTTTTAATTAAACAAAAAGGGAAGAATGTTAGCTTACAGACAATCCATTAGGCTTCTCCCAGAGACCTACCAACAGCTTACATCATCTCCTGTGGCCATCACCTGCTACAGCCACCAGGTGTGGGCTGTATATAAAAGGACTACACACCTACCCCAGTCCCACTTTCACCACCACCCTACTTAATGCATGTTCTCAGTGGTCTCTCTCCCCTTTCTGTCCCCAGAGCCCCTTTCTCTCCCTCTCTCACCCTCTCTTTCTACCCTCATGGCTCACTCGAAGCCTCTACCCTTTCCCAGGTCCTCACTTCTCCCTTCCCTCAATACCCCCCATAAGACCAGATCTGTTGCATGTCATAACTACTCAGTGGCCCCCTTGCCACCATAGTACTCCCTAACTACATTATATTCCCTAACACTCACCACTCCAACTCATTCAGCAAAAGTACAACGTGGGGGGTAGGCAATGCAGACCTTTAAGAGACTAACCAATCTCTCCATAAACACAGTCCTCTCACAGAACACCACACTGAAGCCAGGCATGTTCTTCCCGAGTATTACTGCTGAACACCACCTCTACAAAGTCAGGCTCGGTGGTGCAATTAGGTAACCCCAGGATTCAAAAGGCTGAGGCAAGACTGCCACAAATTCCACACTAGTCTGGGATACAAAACAAGTACAAGGTTAGCCTGGGCTACATAGCAAATCAGAAAAAGAAAAGAGGGGGCTGGAAAGATGACTTAGTGCTTAATGTTGCTTCCTTCTCTTCCTGAGTTACATTCCCAGCAACCATGACAGGTTGTTACTCGTGTAACTTCGATGAGTGCAAGTGTAAAGGACTGAGGGTGTGAATGATTGTGTAACTTGTAGGGGTCTAAGAAAGTGATTTAAAGTGTGTAAATCAAGTTGGAAAGGACTGAGGAAGTGCCTTAAGGAATGTGACAATAAGAAATGTTTCAGGTTTCTTTACTACTCACTATGCTATTGCTACATTAAGACTTCAAAACCTCAAAGTTGTAACATTCATCGGTGGAGCTCTGAGAAGCTGCTCATCTGGGCCTCACACAGCACTACTATTATCATAGCCCAGGTTCAGATGTTTCACTTTCTTTTGGTTGTTTTCTAAATACAGACTTAAAGTGCTTCTCATTGTGCTGAAAACATCTTTGGCTTATAGACACTTGATAACTGCTTTTCTATATTGAGGACTTTGGTGCAGATTACAAAAAGCAATAATGTTAATTTACCTAAAACTTTTATCTTTTTGTAAACTTTGTAAAATTCATATAAGCTTTAGGAAATTGACACTTAGATCCACCTGTCACACAGGTCAAACAGACTCCAAATAAGTATTCCTGTCAGTCAAGAGCTTATGTGTTCCTGCCTACTACTGCCTATCTCTTGAGAGTGAACTCTGTCCTTCCTCTGGTTTTGGGACTCCTCCCATCCCCATCACCCCCACCCAGGACCATAGGCCTGGAAGTTTCAAGTATATATTCAAGAAAAAGATTTTCCCCTAAGCTCCTTATCTTTACAATCTGTTTTGAGTCTATATGTGTCCCCACCAATTTCCAATCAAGTGCAGAATGTAAACTGCTCCAAACATGCCCGCCTCGCTGGGTGGTCCTTTACAATCAGCAAGCCCTGTGTTTGCTGAAATCCGATGGAAACTATCTGACTTGAGCACCTGCTTTAGTCCAGCATTCCAGACTGTTGGAAGCATCCTAACTTCCCTACCTCCCAACCTTAAACAGGCATCCCAGTCTTCCTGAGCCCTGACAACAATGTCTTAATTTCAGCTAAGAAGCAGTTACAGAAGAGATTGTACTGCCCTTATCATAAACAAAAGGCTGGAAATGTCAGGACCATATTCTGACAGTTGGACAAAAGCCCTCATTCCTCAGGAAGCCATTTCCTCACCACCCGCAGAAGGGACAAATGGCTACCTATGGTGCCTATTAGCATAACCAAGTGCATGCTGGCCTCCAGGCTCTGTTACATATTTCAGAGTCCATGCTGGTATCCTAGCTCTCCTCATCCACTCCTTACCCTAAACTTCTCCAACACAGAAGCCCCCATCCCACACCACCCCACCGTACCCCCAGCTTCTCATTCCCTTCTATTTAAGCCCTCTCTTGGTCCTCCTCTCTCTTCTTCCTTCAAACCCCCACCCCACCACCATAGCCAAGTCCAGTTTTCTAGTCATGTTCGGTCTATTTTCTCTCTTCTCTGGATTCTTCCTGATGTCTCTCCCTCATATCTACAATAAAAACCTTCCCTTCAACTATACTTTGGAATGGTCATGTCAGTTTATATATTCTGCAGAACTACACTCACACAGTATATAGTCACAAATTTTTAAGGGAAAAAAAGAAAAAATAAAAGGAAAGAGCCTCTGTATCCTAATGCTCAAAACAATCCACTCCACAGGGACAGGGGTCCAGAGCCCTTACCTGTGTGAGGGCGGAGCACTCCACATACTTGACAGCCTTCAGATCCCTCGCCAGCTTCTCAGCGGTCTCAGGAGTAATAGGCTTCTGTTTGTTCTTGGCAAGTTTCTCAATAGTAGAGGGGTCATCTCTGAGATCAATTTGGGTCCCAACAAGCAAGAAAGGAGTCTTTGGACAGTGGTGAGTTATCTCAGGCACCCACTAAAAGCAAGGTTTTAAAATGCTTTGTTAATCCACAAGCCACTGAAACTGTAACAGGGCAACAGAAAATCTGTGCAGGTTTCAAAAGGGGCAGAACTTGACTTACCTTTTCTTTCACATTTTCAAATGAGGATGGAGAGACCACTGAGAAACATACTAGAAAAACATCTGTCTGTGGATAACTTAGCGGTCGTAGTCTGTCATAATCCTCTTGCCCTAAAGAAAAAGTTAAGAGAGGTTGGCAACTGAAATTTGGTATCCTTATGACATTAAAATCACAGGTCAAGGGCTAAGGCTATAGCTCTTTAGTATATAGAGTGATAACTTAGCATGAATACAACCCCTATACCACATTAAAACCAGGCATGGTTGGCTAAGTGTGACCATGAGATCATATATCAAAAAAATTGTCAAAGATGGGCATGGAGGAGCTAGCAAGATCACTCAGTGGTAAAGATGGTGGCTGCCATGCCTAACAACCTAAGTTCAGTCCCCTGGAAACAGATGGCAAAAGAAGAAAACCAATCTTCCAAGTTTAGCTTCTTGACCTCCACATACACATGCTATGGCATGTGCTTCCACATAAATAAATGTAATTTAAAAGGAAAAAAGATGGGAGATAGTGTGCATGCCCATAAACCTAGCACTCAGGAAGCAGAGGCAGGAGATCACAAGTTTGGAATCAGCCTAGTCTACAAACCAAGCTCCAAGACAGCCAAAACTACATAGTAAAAATCTTGTTTCAAAAGAGCCATAAGCCTAAAATCAGCAATAGGCCTGACATACATGCCTGCTAACACAAAGTCTTGGGTCTCTATGGAAAAACACTGAAACAGAGGGCTATAAACTATTATAAACAGGCAGCTTTTGTTGGAATCTACCAGCCTGAGTAGTCATAGACCTTGTAAGTAGGCAGCCTTTGGCATATAGTACCAAATTAGATTATGACAAGGGAATCATAGGAAGAGTCATAGTGACCTGACCCCTGAACCTTCACCCAGATGATACCCTGTTATGAAAGATATCTGTACTCCCCCTCAACACCTATGCTCCTGTGTCATCCCCTTCCCCACATCCTGCATTTTTGTGTTTATAACCCCTGTGTTAAAAAGTAAAAATTATGATTTGATTAAAAAAAAAAACAAATTAACACACAGTGTACCCCTGGTTCTGCTGACTTAGTTCCTGACAATCTATTTTCTTGTTCTCAGAAATACTTTGAATTATAAAACGTTATTGTGGTTTGTGTTAGTATGCTGGATAAAATAATTTTTATTGATCTCATTTTAAACTTTAAAGTTTGTAGTGAGTTAAAATGTCCTTCAACATAATTATAGGTCATACTTATTTTCATATTGTAAAATGCTAGTTAATCTGTTGAACATTTTAAAAAACTGGATTCCTTTTTGAGAATTTCATATATGAACACTGTATTTACCTAATTTTCCCCTTTCTCTCCTTCCTCCCACTCTTCCCAACCCCCCATACTTTTTAAATACATCTTATTATTTAATTATCATTTATATATGTGTGTATATATGTATACATGTATAAGTATATATGTTTATACAAATATTAATAAATAGAGTGTTTTAAATTTGAAAAAAAAAAAGAAAGGGGTGGGGGTATGGGGGGTGGTGGTTTACAGCTCTGACAACACTTCAAGTGTGCAGCTTTTAGCCTATCAGCCACTAGTGACAAAGCAATTTTCCTAATCAAAGGTATGGCTTAGTGATATGCTGTCTGGACAATACTCTCTGTGCTGATTCAATTTATATATTCTACTAACTTAAACAGCAAGAAAATTGACATATTACTTTCTTTTTATTTTTTAGTTCTTTACTAATAACTAGGTAATGATGTAACAAAAATAAACTATTACTACAGGTGTGGTTTTAAAAAAAACCATATTTACTGCTGGCTACATAAAGATCACAGTGAGACCACCTAACAAAATACTCTACTGAAGGCATCCACTATCCATAACTACCAAACTAAGTCCAATGCTTGGTCCATAGTTGCATGTTAAAGCCAATATCTGTAACTGGAAAAGCCTTGAAAAAATGAACTTGACAAGAATAAAAGCTATGTAAAAAGAATAAAGTACTTAGGAATTAAACAAAGGTGAAAGAATCACAAAATAAAAATGTCAAAAACTGCTGAACGTAAGAAGCCCTAAGAAGCCAGGCGGTGGTGGCACACGCCTTTAATCCCAGCACTTGGGAGGCAGAGGCAGGCAGATTTCTGAGTTCGAGGCCAGCCTGGTCTACAGAGTGAGCTCCAGGACAACCAGGATTATACAGAGAAACCCTGTCTCGAAAAACCCAAAAAAAAAAAAAAAAAAAAAAAAAAAAGAGAAGCCCTAAGAAATGGAAAGACATCCTATGCTCATGAGGGATGACATAAAGATAAAATGAATGAATGGATGAATTAACAAACAAACACTATATCTTGGTAAGATGTCTTAAAGAGGAAAAAAAGAACCATGACCTGGATGAGAGAATAATAATTAGAAAGCTAAGAGTTAACCAAATCACAAAGATATCTAATTTATTTATTTAAAAAAAAAAAAAAAAAAAAAAGGCAGAGGGCTTAGCATTTCTCCAAAGAAAATATAACCTTCATGTACTGCTGACAGGAACATAAAACAGCTACTAAAGAACATAAATTCCTAAAATAACTACAAACAGAACTTCCACACTATTCAGCAACTCTACTTCCAGCTACACAGAGCTAAAAGAACTGAAAGCAGGGTCCAAAGAAGGATTTGCTCATCTATATCCACAGCAACATTACCAACAACAGATAAAACAGAAGCAGTTCGCTGCACCAGTATTTGTAATAGCTTAAAACTGGAACTAAGTTCATCAGTTCATACGTGAACAAACAACTGTGCTGTATTCAGTCAGAGCAGGATAGAGCATAGCAACAGAAAGAATCACTTGCATCTGTATAAGAATGGCTCTCACAGGTCAAACACAAATGATTCATAAGAAATCCCAGAAGAGTAAAATAACAAAAAAAAAAAAAAAAAAAAAAAAAAAAAAAAAAATCTGTAAAAGCACAAGCAGAATTTTAGGATATTAAAAATCAGATAAATAGATAAAATAGCGGTAGCTATGTTGAGTATGGTAGAGGTCAATAAAATTCATCAAACCTAACACCAAAATGAATTTTATTGTCAACTCAGTAACTTTTTAGCTGGGCACACCTGTAATCCCAGCAGTCAGAAGACTGAAGCAGAAAGATTTTATATTCAAAACTAACTTGGACTATATAAGGATACTGTCTCAAAAACATAAAATTAAAAAAAAAATTAAATTAAAAAAAAGAACTTTTATAGAACAGTTTTTAAATGCTTACAACTGGCCAGGTGTGGTGGCACATGACTTTAATGCCAGTACTTGGGAAGCAAAAGCAAACAGATCTGTGAGTTCAAAGCCAGCCTGATCTCATAAAGAGTTCCAAGATAGCAAGGCCACAGTGAGACCGTTTTATTTTTTCTTCGTCTTCTTTTTTGTTTAAAAGACTACACGGAGAAAAATGAAGATGTATACCCAATGTTAAAAACAAACTGGAAATACTTTATATAGCTGATAAAAAAAAAGGGGTGGGGGGGCAGTGCTCTCAGCTAAATGTGGTTTGTGTGTAGTAAGACATTCTCAACATCTGCATTATACAAACAAAATGTACTACATAAATCTTCTAATGAAACAACCATCCTAATAAATAATACCAAGTTTATAGCCTTGGTCATATTTACTCAACTAAGATTATTTCATTTCATGGTCTTATGTAGCCCAACCTGGCCTTAAATTTGCTATAAGACCTTGAGTTTCTGATCTTCCTGCTTCTGCCCAGGACTGCTGTGATTACAGACAGAACAAACTCAAGTAGCAATGCTGGAGATTTAATGGGGGAGTGGGGGGGGCCTCATGCATACAAGGGGAGTATGTTACGAACATTACATCCCCAGTCCCCAACTGTGAGATCTGAAAAAACGAAGTGAAGAAAACGATTCGCAGACATATTTTCTAAGCTCATCTCCTTAGTCTCTTTCCAGCCTCCAAACCCACTGGAGATTGCCTAAGGATTCTCTGACTGCACTGTATCTTCTTTCACACACCCAGAATACTCCAACTCCTATTAGCCAACCAGAGTCAAGAGAAGAGACGGGGGAGAGGGAAAGAGAGGCAGGTAAATAAGACAGGCAGGCGGGCAGGTTTTTTTGAGACGGGAGGCTCTCTCTACAGCCCTGATTGCCCTGGAACTCACTATGTAGACCAGACTGGCCTCAAACTCAGAGGTCCAACTTTGCCTCCTGGGTGCTGGGATTAAAGTGTGTGCCACCATTCCGACAACCATCATTATATTCAACCCTGCTTAACTATTAACAAAAGATAAATGATTTACTGATATTTTAATTTCATAGTGTACAAAACACACTCAGTAGCAGCAACTGTTACAGTTACAGATCAAAATATTATGAGACATTAAGTTTTCACCTGCAGTATCAAAAAGTCCAAGAGTGTATGGCTCTCCACCAATCATAACTGTGACTGCATAGTTGTCAAAAACCTAAAAACAAAACAAAGAAATGCAACATTGTTAGTGGGTGAGATATAATTCCTCGCCACTTATTTCCTTCCCAAGAAGGAAATTCATTTTCCCTTACTCCATTATTTTTATGAAACCAATCTTAACCGCGTTCTTGCATGAGCTGAATGGTTCTTGGGAAAAAACTAAAGACTTTTGTCCTGGGATGTCTGTTTGACCCCAGCCTAGTATACAAGGAAACACAAAATCGTGTGTATCACAGAAACCAGGCCTTTGACTACACAGGACCCTTCCAAGGCCTCTTCAATGGAGTTGGGCAGTAAAAGAAAGATGATATTCATTCTTTCTGACAACTAATGGTACTGAGAAGCTTTTGATTAAAACAGTTTACTAAAGAAAATAAATCAGCTTTTAAAAAAAGAAAACATAAACCAGGTACAGTAAAATATTTTATAATCCCAGCACTTAGGAGGTAGAGGTGGGAAGAAAAACAGACCAAGGTCATTCTGACTTACTTAGTGACTTTGAGGCTACTGTGGGAGCTGATTTAAAAACAAGTTGTTGTTTTTTTTTTTTTTTTAAATCCCCTTAAAATCTATAAAATTTAAGACAGTGCAAGGCTTTAATAATGTCCAATCTGATTTTTAAGAAACTACTTATTCACAGACAGTTCCTTTTAACTCAGAACTGAATGAAACTTGGCTGGAGAGATGGCACAATAGTTAAAAACTCTGACCTGTTCTTTCAGGACTCAAGTTCTGTTCTCCGCAGGCTCATAACCACCTACAACTCCAGCTCCAGGGGAATCTAACATCTCTGGCCTCTGTGAGCACTTGTACTCATGTGAACATGATACACCACACAAATAAAAATTAATAAAATAATTAAAGAGAACAACAGGAATGTGCCAGGTATGTTGGGTGGCATCTATCATAGTCACTGGGGAGGTTAAAGCATAACGATCACTTGAGTCCCAGACCAACATGAACAACACAGTAAAACCTTGCCTCAGAAAAAAGGAAGACAACAAAATCAGAATCAGAAAGGACTGGGCAGAGTCAGTAGCAGCCAGGGCTATACAGTGAGACCAAGTCTAACAAAACAAAACAAGCATCAAAAAAAACTTGATTTCTGAGTCTCATCTGCAAGTTGGACTTAAAAGTTTCTCTCCCATAGAAGATGTGCATAATTTTCTTCAGCTCTAGTCTGTAACTGGTAACTCAGTCCACAGATAGCATAAAGATGCAGTGAATATCAAATCTATTTCCATGCCAACAGAGACACCACAGATATGTAATTTACTTCAGACTATTTACTTAGGCAGGCCCATTTAACAATTTACCCTACTGCTATTCTTTCCCAACAATACACACACATATAAAACACTCAGAAGCTCACTTTCAATATATCATATCAAATAAAGTCATGAGAGATTTGGAAATCATGTTTCCAAGTAAAAACTCAAGACACGAAATTCCCAATGGCTATCTCGCCCTAAGACATGATACATATCACATCTCATAAAGCCCCTGTAACTTCAAAATATCTTCTGATTAATGGGCCAGCTCAAAACTGTAGTTTATTATCAAATTACATCTTTAAGTTCTCACCCCTCAAAGAAACTTCATCTTCTTTCATGTAGTCTTAGCCTAACTCCACCGGCTGTGCCATCATAGAGGCGAACACTGTGTTAATCTGACAGTTCTATCTCTGTCTCTGAAGATTAACCTCAGATTCCAGACTCTTCGATCAATTCCAAAAGATGCTAGTCCCACATTAGGCATACTTTGGACCCTTATAGTTCGTAAATTACTCCCCTCACAGCACTGAAAGGGCAAGTACATTTAACACAATTATACAAGCAACTCCAAATAATCACTGTAGCCCCAAACATGCTTTCCCAAGTATCACTCCAAACAAGTGTCTCCTCTAGTTATTTAATTATTCCTATCTCTCCTCTTCCCTTTGAAGGAGTTAATAAAGCAATTTTAGTGAAACTCCCAAGACTTCAGGCACACCTGAATGCTCTAAGAAAAAAACAGTCTGCTCTCTATTCCTAAAACTCGGTGTGAAATGAAACCTCATCACTGTTAAGAGAACAGCTTCACAAGGGAAGCAGAGACATTACTACTTTCTCTGAAGTTGTAAGATCCTTATATTTGCACTTCAGGAGACCGCTAGGCTTTATTAATCGATGGCACAGACACAAAAAGTCATGTCATCCCAAATGCAGGGTGTACTTCTGCAAACTGACAAGCCCATGCTTCATAACCTTCCAGTACTTCTTACAGACCCTGTGTCACCCCTTCTAACTTAAGATTCATTTTTCATCTTTTATTTTACTTACTTTTATTATTATTTTATTTTTATATGTATAGGTGTTTTGCCTGCATGTATGTCTGTGCATCACATGAACACCCAGTGCCATCAGAGGTCAAAGAGAGCACTGGATTACAGGTAGCTATGAACCACTATGTGGGTGGCTAGGAATTGGATCTTGAGTCCTCTGGAAGAGCAGCCAGTGCTTTTAACTGCGGAGCCAACTCTCCAACCCCAGCTGTTTATTTTAAAGTACAGGTAATTATGCATGAGAAGTCAAAAACCTTTAAAAATATTAAACAATGAATGAGCTGGTGTGATAACTGAGATGGTGAAGCCATTTGCTGCCAAATATGACAACCTAAGTTCAACCTAAGAGCTCACACAATGGAAAGAGATCTCTTCAAATTGTCCTCTGCCCTCCAAGAAGGATACAGGTATGTACATATAACACGCACCCACAAAGTAATAAAGGTAATGAAATTTAACTTTTTTTGTTTGTTTGTTTTTTTCCCCCGAGACAGGGTTTCTCTGTGTAGCCCCGACTGTCCTGGAACTCACTCTGTAGACCAGGCTGGCCTTGAACTCAGAAATCTGCCTGCCTCTGCCTCCCAAGTGCTGGGATTAATGTGTCACCACTGCCTGGATAAGTTTAATTTTTTTTTTTAAAGGCAAAGACAAGTCAAAAAATATTTCAGTGCAGGCAGGCAAAGTTTTCCCAATGGATACAACGTTACAGAAAGCCTTTATACTTACAGTTGGTACATATTCCGATGGAAATTTGTTTGTTGTGTAGGATATCAGGAGACATGTTTTACCAACAGCACCATCACCAACAACAACACATTTAATTGTCTGCATTCTGGAAATAGTTTTTTATCCACTTTTAATATTTCAAATTAGATGTTGACCTAAAAAGAAATTAAAGACAATTATCTTATTGATTCCTGTTTATATCTATAAACATATATTCCTCTCAAATAGCAATAGGTTCAGCCACTCAAAAAAACAGAACTAGCATTACTGCTATGGCTGAAAACTTCTAAAAGAAAAAAATGGCAACTTGCTCAGTTGCCATTAGAAGGGTCTATTTGCTAAGTTTCTGGACCTTTTGTTTTAAGCATCACTTTTTACAGTTCAAAATACAACAGTGACCAATATATTTCTTTTTTCTTTTTTTCCTGAGACAGGGTTTCTCTGTGTAGCCCTTGCTGTTCTGGGACTCACTCTATGAGTGGCCTCAAACTCAGAGATCTGCTGCCTCTGGCCAGAAAGTTGCTATAAGAAAGGGTCTCATGTGGTATATGAAGTACAGTCTGTGAAAGACACTTTAGTATGAGCACACATACACTATATGCAAGACCAATTGCAGCCTTAGAGGTGCAGTAACTCAGGACGTGTAACAAGCAGCACAGCCCGCATCCATCCTCAGAACATGTGAGCATGAGGAACTGAACAATGATCACAGTGATCTCTAGTTCTCAACAGTCATGTCAGCACCAGCTAGCCTAGTTATTACTCATGGCCTGAAGAATTTCAACCTATATTTTTACAATGAAAATATCAGCTCTTATAACCATGGTGATTTGCTTAAAAATATAATTACATAGGCTAGGAACATGGCTCAGAGGGTACAGCACTTTCCACACAAGCCTGACAACCTAAGCTCAGATCCCCAGAATCATATAAAAGTCAGGTGCAGTAGTGATAGTGCCTGGAATCCCAGAGTGCCCCATCAGGAGGTTGGAGGAAGAAGATTTCAGCATATATGGTACACTAAGCAGTAAACAAGAAGATCCTGTCTTAAAAAAGCAAGGTTAAAGGCAAGGACTGACATTCAAGGTTGTCCTCTGACCTCCACAAGTACACCAGAGAGTGTGCTCATGCACGCATGAACACACATCAACACAAACTGTTGGTTCATGGTAGGGGGTCACCACAACATGAGGAACCGTATTCAAGGGTCACAGCATCAGGAAGGTTGAGAACCACTGCTCTAAGGAATGAAGTGTCTTCTACACATTTCACAGGTGAGATGAGTCTCAGTGAAGTCAAATAACTGATTACAGTCACTCAGCAGGTAAGTGGTGAAACTGCCATTTATATCCAAGCACTTAAGTCCCAAATTTTTGCTCTTAAAAACTGTTCTTTCTCTCCCAAAAAGTAACATTAGTAAAAAAAGAAAAAAAATGATGTGGTAACAACATGTTTCACTTTGATAGCTGCCAACAATACAAAGATGAGAGGAGAAATAAAGTTAAAATAAGACACAGGAGTTCAATTTTTCATTTCTTCACCCTGCAAACTGAATTTAAGTGGGAGAGGGCAGGGTAGAGCAATGCAGCCGCTCTCCCTAACCCATCATCTACCTACGAAGTTCCTCTTTCCATGTTTCCCAACCTCAGCAATTTTGGGTTATGGGTTGTCAAAAGCCTGGGTTTTGTAATCAGGCTGGCTCCATCACACTCCATCTATGTAGGTTTGAACTTCCTTCTCTACATATGAAAATTAAAAGGAAAAAAACAAAACAAAACAAAACGATCTTCCCCAGAGAGTAAACTGAATAGATAATAAAACTTAAAATGGCAATATGGCTGGGCAGTGGTGGTACACGCCTTTAATCCCAGCACTTGGGAGGCAGAGGCAGGTGGATTTCTGAGTTCGAGGCCAGCCTGGTCTACAGAGTGAATTCCAGGACATGCTATACAGAGAAACCCTGACTCAAAAAGCCAAAAAAAAAAAAAAAAAAGGCAGTATGTAGAGAGGTCTCAGCAATTAAGAACTTGCTCTGCTCTTAGAGGCAATCCCATCTCAGTTCCCAGCCTGTCACTCCAGAACCAGGAAATCTGACACCTACAACACATGTGTACAAACGACACATAATTTAAAAATAAATATTTGTTGTTTGAGACAGGGTTTTTCTGTGTAGCCCGTACTGTCCTGGAACTTGCTATGTAGACCAAGCTGGCATGGAATTCAGAGATCTGCCTGCCTCTGCCTCATTAGTGCTAGAATGCTCCTGCCACCATACTCAATCTTAAAAAAAAAAAAAAAAAAAAGCAGGTATGCACAGGTGCATGCAAAAGCCAGAAAACGGCATCAGGTGTTCTAGAACTGCTATTGTAAGTAGTTGTAAGAAGGGCTGTGGTGTGCACACGTTTTAATCCCAGCACTCCAGAGGCAGAGGTAGGCAGATAGGTCAAGGCCAGCCTGGACTACAGAGTGAGTTCCAGGACAGCCACTACACAGAGAAAACCTGTCTCAAAACAAATGGTTGTGAGTAGCCTCTCATGAGTGATAGCATACAAACTAGGGTTCTCTGCCAAAAGCAATATTCCACCTCAACTGCTGAGTCATCTCTCCAACCCTCAATACTACTGCTCTTTATCTTCTAGTTCTTGCATCTGGTGTTCCAAATACCCTTTGAGAATCTAGAAGTTAAAACCCACAAAGGGGCTAGAGAGATGGTTCAGTGGTAAACGCACTGATTGCTCTTCCAGAGAACCCAGGTTCAATTTCCAGCACCCACATGGTACCAGAGGATCTGGTACCCTCGCACAGACATACATGAACAACCCACCAATGCATATAAAAACAAACAAATCTTTAAAAAAAAAAAAATCAAGTGAAGAGAAGTAACCTTCAGCCTCATCCACCAACTCTACAGAGGGGAAAGTCTGAAGACTGGACTTATAAAACTACAGACCAAGGAGCTATAGAGCACCTACAAGTTGCTGAACATACTGAGGTCTAGATGACCCAATTAAAGAGGGAAGAACTCCCACCCCTGTCTGTTGCCTTCCTATATTTTTCCATTTGGCTATTCTTGGTTTGTGACTTTTATAATTAAAAAGCAAACACAATGTTTTCAGACTTGTAGGATCCGTTCTACCCAAACACTGAACCACAGTGACCACTAAATCCATAGTCAATGTGGCAGAGGTGAGTAGACTTGTACCCCGTTTGCTTTAGGTAAGGATAGTACTATGTGATAGGTTGGTATGCTCTCAAAGTCACCACATTAACTGACTAACATTGTTTTCATTAAAATACACTTGATCTTCAAGTGTTCCCTTTTGTCAAGGATACAGGGAAGAAAAGACACTACAGGAAGCCAGAAAAGAATTACTCAATTTCACAAGTCTTTCTTGCCAAGTCAACAGAATGATTAGCCTGGCTACCAGATTAGATAGATTATATAAAATGAAGACTCTCCCCTGTCTAATCCACTCACCTTAAAGACTGCAGCCTAGCTTATCTAAATTCAGTTTAAAAAAAAAAAAAAAAAAAGCTGTAGCTCAGCATACATATAGCAAGCAGTTGGCCAGTATGTGAAAGGTCTTAGGTTAGACCCTCTACACATAACTGTGTGTGGTTAGCAGGTACATGTGTTTGTAGGGTACTCCCACACTAAGCCACAAGACAACCTGGCTATTACCTTTTTTAAAAAAAGAAAGAAAGAAAAAAGGAAGACCAGGTCTCTCACTGATTGGCCTCACTGAGTGCACCAAAAGGGCTAGTTTGATTGGCCAATGAGCCAATCAGGGTCTGCCTGTCTCTGGCGCCTTAGTGATGGGATTACAGGTGCACACTACTACCATGCCCAGCTATTTTCTTTTGGGGGGAAAGCAAGAGGGTGGAAAGTGGTCTTCTCTATGTAGCCCTGGCTGTCCTGGAACTCACTATGTAAAACAGGGTGGCTTAAACTCACAAAGATCCTCCTGTCTCTGCCTCCCAAGTACTGGGATTAAACGCACATCTAGCACCTTGACCAGCTTTTTAAAACATGGGTTCTGGGAATCAAACTCATAAGCTTCCTTGCAAGTACTTTAGCAACTGAACTGTCTCCTAAGGCTCACACAGTGATGGGAAGATGGCTCAGTTGCTAAGTGCTAGCAAACATGCAGTCCTAAAGTCCATCCCAACACCAGAGCAGGCACATTTACACCCACCGGTCCTGGCACTGGGTGGGAGACAGAATCATCCCTGGAGCTTGCTGGACAATTAGTTTAGATGAATCAGCAAGGCCAAGTCAGTGACCCTGTCTCAAAAACAAAATAAGATACAAAATGAGAAAGACACCTGACATCTACCTCTGGCCTCACATGTGTTCATATTACAGAAGCACTCAACATTTACATGAAAGTGTCCTAACACACTGTCCTATTTGGTTCTACATCAGACATGAGCTGATAGAAATATTCTACTAAGAGCACAACACTGCTTGGGAATTACTATCAAAAAAAAAAAAAAGTCTGATAGAGTTTCATGTATCCTGGGCTGGCCTCAGAGCTCGAGATAGACACCAGAGCTTTGTACATCCTAAGCAACTGAAGTATATCCCTAGTTCACACAAAACTCTTCTATACCTCCACCATAGATACCTTCTTTCCCAAATAAGCAGTACATTGTAAATGTTTTTGAACCAAGGGATAAATATAACTTACTGTATTAATTCTTCCACTATTACTCAAAAGAACTAAGACAAAGAATGATTAAGTTAGATATGGAAGGTATTTCAATGAACTTATTTCAGCCCACTATTTTATAGGTAAGAAAATTCTGGACTGGGTGTGGTAGCTCACACCTGCAATCCCAACACCTGGGAGGCAGAGGCAGGAACATTACAGCAAATTCCAAGACAACCTGTTATGTACAGCCCTGAGGCCACAAGGAGAGAAAGAGGAAAGGAGAAAATTCTGACTTGAATACAAATTTGCCTCAAAGCCAGAAAGCTAGTATATATGGATCCTGACATTCTTTTCCAACTCCTTAAACAAATGATAGTACGTGCCTGTCATCTCAGTAAAAGCATCATTAGTTCCAATCCCACCTAGGCTGTATGAGAACGTACCTGCAAATATATGCCACTTATAAAGAGTTGTTTTAAACTTATTATAGTTTTCAGAACCATCAGTAAACAGGAATGGCTAGAGTAAACAGTAAACAGGCTGAAGAGATGGCTCAGTGGGAAGAGCACTGACTGTTCTTCCAGAGGTCCTGAGTTCAATTCCCAGCAACCACATGGTGGCTCACAACCATCTGTATGAAATCTGATGATGCCTCCTTCTTGTGTGTCTGAAGAGAGTGACAGTGTACTCACATTCATAAAAATATAAATAAATAAATAAAGCTTGTTTAAAAATTAAAAAAAAAAAGTAAACAAGAATTAGACTTCTTTAAACAGTCAAAACAAAAGGCTGGGCATCGTAGCAAATGCCTATAATCCTGGCACTCATAACACAAAAGCAAGTGTATCAGATTTTCAAGGCCAGCCTAGGATACATGAGATTGGAAAGGAAGGGCTCAAATAAATAAGGAAAGGCAGGTGAGGTATATAGCTCAGTAGTGGACAATGTGCTTAACATACACAAAGCCTTGGTTTCAGTCCCAACACCCAACAGTCCGATATGTGCCAAACTTTGTACCATACAAAACTATCTCTAATATGTAAAACAAAGTTTATGCCCCCTAGAAACAAAAAGCCTACTGAGTAAATATAGTACTTATTCACCACTTCCATATATTCTTTCTTCCTGACATCACTGATAACTGATGTCTTTCTAGGCAGTAATTTAGAAACATCAACTGGAACTCAGAAGTAAAACACTGACCAAACTTACATAGCCTATGGCTCAATCCCCAGTAGGTTAAAAGAAGAGGGGAAGCAACAATGTTATCTTAAGAAGAGAAGACTAGGCCGGGTGGTGGACAACCTTGAGTACTGGTCATCTCCTTCCACCTTGTTTGTGACACGGTTTCGTATATATTTTTGTTGTTGTTAGCTACCTGGTAGGCCAGGTCAGCTGGTCCATGCATTTCCTGCTGGATTTGTTCATGTGTGCTGTTGTACCCAGCTTTATGTGGGCTCTGGGGATTCAAACTTGGGTCTTCCTGCTTGTATGCCAAGCACTTTTTCACTGAGCTGTCTCCCTGACTCTCAGAAATATTCAATTAAAAAGTTGACTTTTAGGCCGGAGAGACGGCTCGGGTGTTAAGAACACTTGCTCTCGGCTCTTTCGGGAGACCTAAGTTCAATTCCCAGCACTGATGTATAACTCAGACCTCCTGCTCCAGAGGATCCAGTGAGCTCTTCTGATCTCTGCAGGCATTGTGCCCATGTGTGCAAACTACACACACACACACACACACACACACACACACACACACACACACACACACACGGCACACGCCTTTAATAATCCCAGCACTTGGGAGGCAGAGGCAGGCGGATTTCTGAGTTCAAGGCCAGCCTGGTCTACAGAGTGAGTTCCAGGACAGCCAGGGCTACACAGAGAAACCCTGTCTCAAAAAACCAAAAAAAAAAAAAAAAGAAGAGAAGACTAGGGCCTGGTTTACGGATGATTCTGCACCTTACAGAGGAACCACCCAGAAGTGGACAGCTGCAAGCCTTTCTGGGATAACCCTGAAAAACACCAGTGAAGAAAAATCTTCACGTCGGGCATATTCTCCATCAGTACACATAGTCATACATTTTGTTTGAAAGGAAAAATGGTCAAGTGTATTGATTATTCGTTGGTTGGATGGTCAGGGACTAGAAAAAAATGACTAAAAAATTAGTAAGAAAGGCATCTGAGGAAGATCTAGAGACTCAAAATGAACAAAGGATGTGAACATATTTATGTCCCCTGTAAATGCTCATCAAAAGTGATTTTAGCAGAGGGGTTAAATAACCAAGCAGACAGGATGACCTCATTCTCTGGACAGTCAGCCTCACCCTCCAGCCATCCCTGTCATTGCCCAATGGGCCCATGAACACAGTGACCAGGGTGACAGAGATGGAGGTTGCACATGGACTTGACAACATGGACTTCCATTCATCAAATCTCATCTGGCCACAGTTGCTGCTGAGTGTCAGATAAGTCAATAAGAGAAATCAAGACTGAGTCCCAGATATGGCACACCATTTCCCAGCTGATCAGCATCAACTGTCCCAGCAAAGCAAAGGTATTTCTTTAGTGGTTCTACTATCTTGTTAATCACAGCTTCATCCCCAGCCAACCAAAACCACAAATTCCTAACTCAAAATAGCGTATGACTCCGCTCTCAAACTTCCTTCTGAAACTTCACAGGCCAGACCTCTACTTTCTGCATTGCTCTCAACATTCCCATCTTCCAAGTGCCTACAGAACAACTCACCAAACTTTGAACACTTCATGACTTTTCCAGACCAAAGTCTGATCATAGGTCTAGAAGCATCTACTGGAGGGCCCTGAAGGACATTAGTATTGTCTCGACTAGCATCTCTTTCAGGGAAAGCCACTGCTGGTTTAGCAATGACAGATTAATTTCCCTAGTCTAAGGTAGAAAAAACAGTATTTCAGGGAGGTGGGTAAGAGTATTTCTTCAGCAGAGGGTGGGGATTACTTCCTTAGATGAAACAAACCCAAGAGAAACCTGAGAATTCAAAGTTCTCAGCCTCAATATGGTCCTCCCCGATTCTTCCATCCTAAATTTCGGAATCTCACTCTATGCCCTTTAACTGTGTGGGACTTCAATTTTTACTGTAACTCGTCCACAACTTGAGAGCTCTGTGGCTACAAGAAAGAAGATTTTCTTCCAGGACACACTTAGAAACCTGTAAATTGTTTATGTGCATCTAGAGCCTATTACTGAGTTTATTGTTATCCTTCACTATATTCTGAGACACCAGAAGTTGACTAATTTTATCACAGAGCCCAAAACACTGCCAATTTATCCAGAGATGCTAGAACCAACCAACCAGCATCATCATTTTCCTTAGTTTTAAACAAACTGTCAAAGTATAATATAGAGTCACCAAATACTTTATATCTTGAAATTGGTGAATTGGGATAATATATGCATTTGTCTCTTTAAGTTTTAAAAAAAATAGTTCATATCATGGGCTTTCAGTACTCTCCAAGCTTTTAGAAGAGGTTTCAGTAACCAAAGGTGTTGGCAAATACTTAAAATATTCAACCTTATACTTCCATTGCTCTAGAACTACTTATGGTACCAAAATCTGCTCAGTCAGGATTCTTTTAGAGGAATATTTATCTATCTCTCTATCCATCCATCCACCCATCTATCCATCCATTCAAATATACATATGTAATATCCTGCCTACCTATCTGCCTTCATCCATCCATTTATCTACTCAGGCACCCACCTATCTACCCATCCATCCCCCATCTATTCTTCCTTCCTTCCATCCATCCATCCATCCATCCATCCATCAAACAAGAATGGCCAGCAAGCTGTGGTCTAGGTAGTCCAACAATGACTGTCTATCAACAGAAGGCCCAAGATCCAGTAACTGTTCAGTCCACAACCCTAACAGCTCGACGATTCAGAAAGTCTTCAGTATACACCAGAACCCTGAGGTAGGAACTAATGCCTGTAAAGGAATGGACTTGCCAATGAGAACAAGTGGGCAAAGAGCAAAAGCGTCTTCCATGTCCTTTATATACACTGTAACTACAAAGTGTGGCCCAGATCAAAGGTAGATCGTCTCACCAAAAAAAAAAAAAAAAAGTAGATTGGGGGCTAGAAAGATGGCTCAGCAGTGAAGAGCACTGACTGCTCTTCCAGAGGTCATGAGTTCAATTCCCAGCAACCACATGGTGTCTCACAACTATCTGTAATAAGATCCGATGTTCTTTGCTGATATGTCTAAAGAGAGCAACAGTGTACGCACATAAAATATAAATTTTTTTAAAATTTTAAAAATGTGAATTAGAGCTGCAGAGATGGCTCAGCAGCTAAAAGCACTCACTGACTGCTCTTCCAGAGTACTCAGGTTCAATTCCTAGCACCTATATGGCAGCTCACAACTGTCTATAACTCCAGTTCCAGGGGATCCAACACCTTCACAAAGACAGCATGTGACAGGCCAAACACCAAACGTACATTAGACAGACATTAGACACACACACACACATACACACACACATACACACACACAGAGGGGGGGAGGAGGGGGAGGGGGAGGAGGGGAAGAAAGAAAGAGAGAGAGAGAGAGAGAGAGAGAGAGAGAGAGACCTGCATTTACCTCAGCTGAGGTTGACAGAAAGCAGCCAAGGTTACAATAAATGAATCCTTTCAAATCTCATGACAAAAACCTAAGTCCTATGTGGCAATAGCATGGGGGGCGGGGGGGGGGGGGAGCCTGTGGGAAGAGGATTAAATATTAACTAGTGAATAAGATCAACAAAAAAGCACCATCTATTTACTTGAAAGCCAGTCCCCCCCCAAAAAAAAAAAAAAAAAAAACCCGCAATCTGCCAGCACCTTGATCTTTGAACATCCCATCTTCCAGACAATGAGAACTTAGCTTCTGTTATTAGCTAGTCCTCAGTATTTCTCTATCACAGCACAAACAAAGACAGCTTCCACAGCAAGGCCCTTCTGGGCTCTAAACTTTTCATCCTTTTTCCTTTGCTTGTCATACTTTAGGCCTCATGTGTATTCAAACATGCCAAGCTGCCTGCCTTCATGTCTTTAACAATACTCCTTTTCCCCACTATCCTTTTAAAAATAATATTCTTAGATTATTTTATCCATATACATGTTTTGGCTGATGATTCCCTGGGACTGGAATTAGTAGCTATGAATCACCACATGGGTACTGGGAATTGAACCCTGAGCCTCTGCTAAGTCAACAAGTATTCTTCACCACTGAGTGAACTCCCCAGCCTCCTTTTCCATTGTTCTTGCGTATTCTTCCTCACACCTCAGTCCACATCAGTCATCAGGAAATTTTTCTCTAACTATCCAATCCAAAGTCAGTTTCCTCCAGTGGTAGTTTGAATGAGAATGTATTTCACAGGCTCAGAACTTTGAAGACTTGGTCCCCAGTTGGTAGCACTGTTTGAGAGGCTTAGGAGGTATAGCTTTGTAGGAGGAAATATGTAGGGGGAGGAGAAGCTTAGAGATTTCCTAGTTTCCTCATTCTCTACTTCCTGCTTGTGGTTTAAGACGTGAACTGTTAAGTTTATTGCTCCAGATACTATGCTGCCTGCTGCTGCCATGCTTCCCAACGGATTCTTAAACCTTCTGGAACCAGAAACCCAAATAATTCTTCTCCTGTAAGTGGTGTTGGTCATGATATCACAGCAATAGAAAAGTAATAAAATACCTCCTCCTTACACTCTATAACAACCAGTTTATTTCCTATAATATGGTTGTAATTTTTAATTATCTTGCTTATTTGTATTGCTGCAGTAAAGGAGACATATGCAGCAAGATAGTTCAGTAAACATGCTTGCTGCAAAGCCTGACAACTTTGCAGGGAGTTCCATCCCTGGGACCCACGTGATAGAAGGAGCAAACTGAGCATTTGTGCTATAGTGGGCGCATATTCACTCCCCATACAACAAAAACACTAAAACTAACATACTTCCCATTGTATTCTAAAGGACAAGGACTCTGCTGTATGTCCAGAATACCAGCCACACAGTAGGCATTCACCCACTGAATAAATCACATGATCAAGCTACCTTACCTTATCCCCATTTTCATCCATTCTAAACTATGCCCTCTAAAAAGTAGGCTCCTCTTTATCTCCCTCTCACAGTAGCAAGAAAAAATAAATAAATAAAAAGGTTTAATACCTTTAAACATTGTTATCAGCCAGGCATGGTGGCACACACCTTTTATCCCAGAACTTGAGAAGCAGAGGCAAACAGATCTGAGTCCAAGGTCAGCCTGGTCTACAGAGTTCTAGGATAGCCAGAGCAGAGAAACCCTGTCTCAAAAACAGACAGACAGACAGACAGACAGACAGGCAAAAATGTTTGTTATCTAAAGTAATAATATTGAGGGACACATGAGATTTTCAAAGACAAGTAACACTAACTTCTTTTTAAATTTATGCATATGTATACAATGTGTGCATGTGTCATCATGCAAATAGGGAGGTCAGAGGACAACTTTTATCAGTCAGTTCTCTACTTCCACATTCATTTCCAGGGGGATCTGAACTCAAGTGTCGGACTTCCTGGGTCTGATAATAATTCAGGCAGAGCACCTGCAGTGGCATTGACCTATTGTCCATCAGCACTGTGAGGTTGAGGCAGGAGGCCTGCTACTGGCTCAAGACCAATATGAGCAACATAATGACTAGGACAGCCTGGACTTTAAGACCCTGTCTCAAAAAAAGCAAAACAGGTGCCTAGTTAGAGCCCTGGCTGCTCTTCCAGACAACCCAGGTTTGATTCCCCACATCCATATGGAAGCTAAAAATCATCTCTATAACTACAATTCCATGGGCCTCTGGGAGAGCAATGCATACATGATATACAAACATACATGCAAGCAAAAAACTCATACATATAAAAAAAAGTTTAGTTTAAAAAAAAGAATTAAAGACTCCTACCTAAGCATTCTGTCATACCAAGATACATTTTATAGCACGAAGAAAAAAAACAAATATACACTCCTGAAAACAAAATGAACATTAACAAACTATTTAGTAAGAAGAAAAGAGATTACACTAAGATTTGCCCTCAAACTATTAGGACCTACTACACAAACATTAACACTTAAAAAATAACAGGACTAGATTTTAGTTTCTCCGCTATCTTGGCAGCTGCTCTTCATTGAAGGCTATCCACACACACCTAAGGAGGAAAATGGTGGCCACAAAGACAGTAAGAAGTGTCTCTAAACGCTGGGCAGTGGTGGCGCATGCCTTTAATCCCAGCACTTGGGAGGCAGAGGCAGGCGGATTTCTGAGTTTGAGGCCAGCCTGGTCTACAGAGTGAGTTCCAGGACAGCCAAGGCTATATAGAGAAACCCTGTCTCAAAAAACCAAAAAAAAAAAAAAAAGTGTCTCTAGAGTAGGTCAACTCTAGGTTACAACTTGCTATGCAAAGTGCAAAGTATACACGAAGGCAGACTCTGAGGACAAAGAGAAGAAAGGGCAGAGCAAAATTAGTCATTTTTGCCATTCACTGGTCAGCAGTGAGGAAATCTGACATAGAATACTTTGCTGTATTGACCAAAATTGGTGTCCATTACTACAAGAGCAATAATACTAGTTGGGCACAGTATGTGAAAAACACTACAGAGTGAGCACACTGGCTGCCATTGGTCCACTCTGATATGAGAAGCATGCCAGATAACATATTCCAGGCCTTCTAGTTTCTGTGGGGCATCAGGTACATGTGTGGTACACAGACATACATGCAAGAAAAACATTCATACACCTAAAGCAAACATTTTCTGTGTGCATGCATGCATTTGGAGGGGAGGAAGCAAAACTAACAAGAAGTCTCCCATGCTAGGGCAAAAATCCAAAATTGTACATTCTTTGACCGGACAATTCCACTGTTAACCCTACCTCCACAAAAAATAAGATCCATAAAACAAGGGTGCTCGCAGCAGCATGGCTTACAGGAGCAAAAGACAAGACTGACCATATACCGAATAGAAAATTATACGAAAGGCTATAATACAAAGAAATGCCATGAAAATATTTTAAAGCATGAGGTAATCACTTTTCCACCTTTGGCTAAGATCAAGTGTGAAAGCAGAAGCTATACTATCTGCTATGGGGAAAACTAAGTCTCCATCAAAATCTGTATGTTGAAGTCTTAATCTTCAGTACTTCAGAATTTTTTCTGTTCAGGGAATAGTGGCACAATGCTTTCAATCTGGCATTTGAAAGGCAAAGTCTATTAATTCTCACCCAATCTGATCTACAAAGAAAATTCAGGCCAACCAGAGATACATAGTGAGATACCATTTCTAAAAAAGATGAAAGTCTTTAATGGTATGGCCTTTAAAGAGGTTATTAAGGAAAATGAGATCATATGGGTGGGCCCTATCCATGACTAGTGTATTTCAAGGAAAAATTGGGGATTGGGTCATAAAGTTTTGGCTTTTTTGTTTTTGTTTTTTGTTTTGTTTTGGTTTTTCCAGAAACGGTTTCTCTATATAGCCTTGGCTGTCCTGGAACTCACTCTGTAGACCAGGCTGGCCTTGAACTCAGAAATCCGCCTGCCTCTGCCTCCCAAGTGCTGGGATTAAAGGCGTGCGCCACCACTGCACGAGAACTAGGGTCGTTAAGTTTTAATGCAGTGACAAAGAGTATTTGTAGAAAAAGTGTAGGTATGATCCCCAGCACAGACAACCCTAACCACAATAACAAAACTGGCTCAGTAGAACACATCTGTAATCTTAGCAATTGATAAACTGAGGCAGGAAGATAACTACAACTTCAAGGCCAGCTTGGGCAACATAGCAATGACCAGGCTAGGACATGCTTAAGAGTAAGACTGTGTCAAATGGAAGAGGGACCTCTACAGTGGTGTATGACACCTTTAATTCCAAGTGGAAGGTGGAGGAAGGTGAATCTCAAAGGTGAGTTCAAAGCCAACCTGATCTACAGAGTTAGTTCCAGGACAGCCAGGGCTATATAGAGAAAACCTGTCTCAGGAAAAGAGAGGAGGAGAGGGAAGGGAAGGGGAGGTGATGAAGAGACTAGGGAGGGAAGTTTCAGGTTCAGTAAGACCTCTGGGTTCTGAATATGGACACACACACATACACACACAGAGGAAAGGGAGAGGAAGAAAGGGAGATAACAGCGCCAATTCATTAAAGAGACCCTCAAAAGATAATAACCATATCAACACAATCTCAGACCACCAGCCTCCAGAACTGTGATTAATTATATCTGTGATATTTTTATGGAGTCCTTGAAAATATCTACAGTGACATTACAGAAGATTTCTAATTCATAAAATTTTAAAAAGCAAGATACAAAGCTAGCCCCTGCAGATTATTTATTCAGATTTCTTCAAAAGGAAGAAAGGTTTAGCAAGAAACAATCAGAGACTAGAGAGATGACTCGGGTGTTAAGAGCACTGACCGTTCTTCCAGCAGACCCAGGTTGGATGCCTAGCACTCACATGTAAGCTTGTCTGTAACTGCAGTTCAGGAGACTGAACATCTTCTGGCCTCTACCAGCACCAGGAACACACATAATGTAGGCATACATGCAGGCAAACACCCATTCTAATTAATTTTTTTTAATTAACTTTTTAGAAAAAGAGACAGTCAGACAGTGGAAGCATACACCTTTAATTACAGCAGATGGATCTCTGTGAGTTTGAGGCCAGCCTGATCTAAAGAAACAGGAGGTCCAGGACAGCCAGGACTACAAAGAGATGGGAAATCCTGTCTCAAAAAAACGTAAGTAAGCCAGGCAGTGGTGGCGCACCCCTTTAATCCCAGCACTTGGGAGGCATAAGCAGGTGAATTTCTGAGTTTCAGGACAGCCAGGGATACACAAAGAAACCCTGTCTCAAAAAAAAAAAAAAAAAAAAAAAAAAAAAAGGCATAAATAAATAAATAGCGAAGGGACTGGTGGTGTGGTTCAGTTAGGGTGCTGGGGTTCAGCTGGGGTGCTGGGGTTCAGTCGGTAGAGCATCTAGCATGAACAGAGCGCTGAACTCAATCCTAAAGGGGTATAAACCCAACACACACCTGTAATCTCAGCATTCAAGAGGTAAGAGAAAGGACTAGGAATTCAAAGTCATCTTATGTTACACACACACAGAGGAACACTGTAAAATCAAGATAGTTAATGCAACAGAAAAATAAGTAACACTACACCACAGGAGTAAATGCTATACATTCTTCAACTGTGAAGAATATCAATATGGTAACACAGATGTGGTATGTCCAGCTGAAGTAGGCAAATCTCTGTTGAGTTTGAGATCAGCCTAGACTACCCGGCAAGTTCCAGGCCAAGCAGGACTATGCAGCTGAAACTATAAGAAAAATTAGTTCAGCCAGGCAGAGATGGTACATGCTTTTAATCCTAGCACTAGGATTAATCCTAGGTAGAGGCAGGTGGATCTCTGTGAGTTCAAGGTCAGCCTGGTCTACAGAGTTTCAATGAGGTGAGAATTTTGATTTTTTTAAAAACACTGAAATGTTATGTGATTATGTTTTTGCTTTCTTCCCAGGTATGAATATAGGGCTGCTTCAGATTGTTAACAGCAGCAGACTATGATTTGCCTCCTGCTCTGGCAGGAATATGATTATGCCAGCTGAAGATGTTTATATTTGGAACTCTGGAGACTACTGAGATGTATAAGAACCCTGACAGGCTGCTGCAGCTGCTGCTTCTCTCCCACCCCTCCAACCCCACCCTCCCTGTTAGTCACTGCTGCTGCTGCTGCTGCTGCTGCTGATGCTGATGCTGATGCTGGTTGCTGAACTGCTGGTTGCTGGCTGGAGATATACTAACTACAAAGATCAAAAACTGCCCCAAGGCAGCTGAGCAGTGGGTGGCCCATGCCTTTAATCCCAGCACTTGGGAGGCAGAGGCAGGTGGATTTCTGAGTTTGAGGCCAGCCTGGTCTTCAGAGTGAGTTCCAGGACAGCCAGGGACACACAGAGAAACCCTGTCTCGAAAAACCAAAAACAACAACAAAACAAAACAAAACAAAACAAAAACAAAAACAAAAACAAAAAAACCTGCCCCAAGGAACTCAATGCCCTTAATGAGCAGTTTAAGTCCCTTTCCCCTCTAACCTTCTTTCTCTCCAGTCTAGTGCTGGTAAGGGTGAAGTAGGATGATAGTGGGAAAAAAGAAACAAACCAATAAAGTAGCCAGAAGTATGGTTACATTCCAAAACAGCAAGCACTGCACAGAGAAACCATGCCTCAAAAAAAAAAAAAGAACAAAACGAACAAAATTACAGACAGTAATAAAGTCTCAAAAATAAATAGAATCTAAGCAACTAGGAAATCTCATCTACCAGGACATAGGTTAGGAACTAAACCTCTGTTTTACTGGGCTCGTTATATTAACTACACAAGTTAGCGAGATACTTACATGCCTTAAATACAGCTTTTACTTTGGCTTTTTTTTTTTTTTTTTTTTTTTTTTTTTTGAGACAGGGTTTCTCTGTGTAGCCCTGGATGTCCTGGAACTCACTCTGTAGACCAGGCTGGCCTCAAACTCAGAAATCCACCAGCCTCTGCCTCACAAGTGCTGGGATTAAAGGCATGCGCCACCACCGCCCGGCAAAAGTTAATTATTTTTAAAAATTTAATTAGTATGAGTGTTTTGCCTGCATGTATGTCTGTACTATATGTGCCTGGTGCCTGTACAGGCCAGAAAAAGGTGTTCAATCTGGGCCATATGAGACCCTGTGTCTCAACTTTAAAAGGGGAGGAAGGAAGGGAGAGAGGGCAGCCATACTGGAGCTTAGGAGATGGCTCAGTGGGTAAAGACATGCTACTAAATCTTATCCACCCCTTTTTTCTCCAAACCCTTACCTCCAACCAACACACTGGCATGTACATTTTATGACAGATTTGTCTCCGTCTTTTTTCAGTCACTGCTCTACCACCAACACTTAGAACTGTGACTGTCACTCAAAGAGTACAGAAGCTCCCAAACTGAGACAGTGAGAGTGGTTTAGACATGCATCAAGTCAAAACTTGTTCTTTGGACTCAAAACTCTTAATATGTTCCTCTAGCATCCTGATCTATTGCTATCTGCATAAAGAATCAAAAAGAAATTTGATGCAGCAGCAAAAGCCACCGTCAGATAAATCAAAGCATATATCCTGTGCTTGTCACCTACATTATAGTGTTGCTCAAACAAAGGCTGATGGGAATGTTGAAAATGATAAAGCTACAGTATACAGAACAAAAGCTAGAAGATACATGGGGTTGTCTACGAGGCCTCTATGAAAGAGGAAGAGGAAGAGGAAGGCATCTTTGTGGGAGAATAGCAAAAACACCACAAAATATGGAGAAGACAAACAGACCAAGCAGAGAAAGCTGAAGTTGCTGGGGATGGAAAGTGTGTGTATTTTTTGGTTACCATGTACTTCTAGTGACTTTGTAATGCCTTATCAAACTGTATAAAAATGCAGAACTTTCATATTTTTGTTAAAATATGTTGACAGCACACAGAACATTTCATTGTTTTGGATGGAAGAATGCCTCACTACAGAATGTTTCCTAAATCTTACTGATGTGGGAGGAAAGCACTGTTCCCTGCTGGTTCTCAAGAGGCGGGATTCCCTGATATTGGCACAATTCCAACCTCAGGACAAATGCATTGATGTGGGAAAATCCAAATTGATTTCTATCTTCCTCACTTTCCACCATCAACACATACTTATCTCCCTTTTCTTTTCTCAGTTTCCTGTATGGTATGTACATATGTATAGATGCATGTTTCATGTGAATCCAGACACTTGAGGTTGATAACTAAAAATCCTCCTTTATCCCTTCCACCTTTATACACTAATGCAGTGTCTCAGTCAAACACAAAGCTCACTAATGTGCTAGTCTTGCTAACCAGCTTGCTCTGGAGATCACATCTCTTGTCTCTCAAGCTGTATTACAGATGGGATACCATGACCACTGACATTGCTGACACTTACACGGAGCTATCTTCTCAATCCCTAAATCCCTTTTAAACCAGACAAAAGTTACACCCTGATCCCCTAAAATTGTTTTTGTATTTTTGTATGCCACTGTTTTGCCTACAGCATGTATACAAAGAACCCACAGAGGATTTGCAAAAGAAGGCACTGGAGCCCCTAGAACTAGAGTTACAGGTGGCTGTGAGCTGGTATGTGTAGGCTAGGAATCGAACCTGGGTCCTCTAGAACAGTCAGGCGTCTTAACCACTTAGTTATCTCTCCAGTCTCCTAAAATTAGTTCTGATAGTGTATCAAACAATCTAAGCTTTGCAGTGACACTGAAATCATGGTCTTCAAAAGAAGAGGGTGTGTGTGTGTGTGTGTGTGTGTGTGTGTGAGAGAGAGAGAGAGAGAGAGAGAGAGAGAGAGAGAGAGAGAGAGAGAGAAAGAATGTACACATATGTATAGGTGCTCTAGGAGCTAGAGCTAAAGGCAGTTTTGAGCCACACAAGTACTGGTAACCAAATTCCAATACTGTTAAAAAAAAAAAAAAAAAAAAAAAAAAAACTCAGCCAATGTTTAAACCACTAAGTCAGCTCTCTCTAGCCCCACTTAAACCATTAAGTCAGCTCTCTCTAGCCCCACAGTGGTTCCTTCTGTGGAGCTTCAAACTGACGTTGCTGTCGTTTTCATGTCATTTCCTCAAAGTTAAGGTCAACTTGTGAAAAGTCATTGAACAACCTGCTAATATGAAATGCCAACCATCATTGTAACCATGCCTATTCAGAGCATCAGGTAACAATGTCACTGTATTTTATAGTGGCTTTGACTGTTCATAAGAGAATGGAAAGGTTTTTGTATACTGTTAAAGATTATCTGCCAAAGTCTTGATTAAAGGATCATAATTCTTAGAAAAAGTATCTTAAACAACAAGCAGTTTTGTTGGAAAAATATTAACTGGTATTGTTCTAATCAGTGAAAAGTTCTATTCCTAATCCTAATCTACAGCTTTAAGCAAGTGTACAGCCACTATGCTATCATTCTTGGAGGATACAACTACAATCATCCTTGATTCCTGCAAAGACTAGTTCAGGATCCTTACAAACCAAACCCTGAGGACACTCAGGTGCCTTTAAAAATGGCAGTATAGGCCAGGAGATAGCTCAGAAGACAAAGGTGGTTGCCTCAAAAGCTAGACAGACTAGTTCAATACCCAGACCCATTTGGGCAAGAAAAGAGCTAATTCCCTAACTTGTTTTCTGACCTCCACGTATGCACACATGCACATACACAGTAAATAAATGTGGTTTATTGTTGTTGCTGTTGTTTTGGAGACCAAGTTTCACTATGTAGCTCTGGGTGTCACTCTATGGAAACCAGGCTGCCCTCAAACTCAATTTGCCTTTGCTTCTCAAATGCTGGAATCAAGGCTTATACCACTATGACTAGCAGATTTTTTTTAAACTTATTTACTTATTTATTTATTTATTCATTCATTCATTTTTGTATATATGAGTGCTCTATTTGCACATATGCCTTCATGACAGAAGAGGGCATCAAATGCCATTACAGATGGTTGTGAGCCACCATGTGGGTGCTGGGAATTGAACTCAGGATCTCTGGAAGAACTGCCAGTACTTTTAACTGCTGAGCCATCTCTCCAGCCCCTAAATATTTTTTTTAATGGGCTATGTGCTAGGGATGCAGCTTGGTTGACAGAGTGCTTGCCCAACATTCATGAAGCCCTGATCTTCAATATCCACATAACCTAGCATAGTAGCAGTACATGCCTCTAATCCTAGTATTTGGGAGGTGGGAGCAGAAAAACCAGAAATTCAAAATCAATGTAACCTCACAATGATTTCAAGGCCTGCTTGGGATTCAGGAGACCCTGTCTCAAAGAAATAAGAAAAGTACTAGCTGTATAGCTCAGAGGGTAATAGTTTCTACTATGCAAACCCAATAATCTGAGTTCAATTGCCAAAACCCATATTGATGGCATAAAACTGACAAAGTTGTCCTCTTAACTCTACAGCAATGTACCCACAAACATTATTTTAAATCACACACACACCCCACGAACTCCGATTTTAAGTCATGTTTACAATTTTATGCTGGGCCACATTAATAAACTATTCTGAGCCACATCTGCAGCCCCTGCAAGTATTTGGTTCAGTGACAGTGGAAAACAAAACAAAACAAACAAAACAAAAAACAAAAAATGTAAAGGAGATAACAATCTCCACTTGGAATTTTTTATAGGATTCATGAGATTAATCTGTAGGAGGGAAGGTTATAAAAAAAAATTTACCAGTGAAATAAACACAGCTTCTAAAGGTCAAGGGGTAGGGAGGGCCTAGGAGATAGTAACAGTGAAAGCAAGCACCTACACAGCTCTGCCTGCAGGTAAGTAGTCTTAAAAACATGTCATATACATAACTGATACAATCTTCCACACTGTGAGGCAGGTGCTGTTACTAGCCTCATTTTTTGTTTCTATTTTTGAGACAGGTCTCATGTAGCTCAGACTGTCATCTAACTCCTATGGCCAAGACTTAAGCTGACCTTAAACTCCTCTTTCTGCCTCCTCCTCCTCCTAAGCACTGGGATTATAGTCGTGAGTTACCTGCCAGGCTTGCTAGCCTCATTTTTCAAAGGATAAACTGAAGTCACAAGGCATGACCTAAAATTGCACATGGCTAATGACAGATCAAGGATCTCAACTCAAAGAGTCTGGCTCCCAAACCTGCTTCTAACGCCCTAAGCAACAGCAGCTCAAGAACACACATCAGCAGAATTTATGCAACAAATGGAAATGAAGAGCCTCAAGAAAATGATGTGTAAGAAGCAGGAAATGTTAAGGAAAAATAATGTGCAGCACAGACAAGTCCTAGGTTCTCATCCTGTGACAGTGTACTAACACTGCAACATTAACAACTAATCTAGGTATTGAGTTATAGAAGAAAATGATCGTGCTGGGCAGATGGTCCCTCTGTTAGGATCACTTGTTACTCTTGCAGAAGACTCAGGTTAGTTCCCGGCACGTACAATTCTAGTGATTCTAGTGCCAGGGGATCCCACCACGTCTTCTGACCTTTGTAAGCACCAGGCACACACAAAGTACACACACATACGCACAAGCAAACAAAATACTCATTCACACAATATAAATCTAGAAACACACTAATTCTAAGCTGGGCCTGGCAGCTCAGGTCTGTAACCCTAGCTACTGAAAGAGAGATAAAAGGAGGGAAAGTTCAAGGCTAACCTTGGTAACTTAGGAGACTCTAATTTTAAAAATTAAAAACTGATTTTTTTTTTTTAAGACATGGTCTCATGTAATTCAAACTAGCCTAGAACTGCATGTCACCAAGGTTAGCCTTAAACTTCTTCCAGATCCATCTGCACTTTCCAAGTGTTAAAATTATAGGGATGCGCTAACCTTGACAGGCTTAATTATTCCCAAAACTGCAAGGAAGGACACCATGTAGGTGACAAAACATTGAGTCTCTTCAAGGAATAAACAGTCCGAGACCAGTGTCCCAGGGTAACTAGTAAAGAGGAACTCTTGACACCTTAAACTAACAGCAGCAGTGGCAAAGTACAACAGCACTAACAACAACAACAAAGCTTCAGTAAAAATACTTTAGATAGAAGAGATGAGCAACTAAAAGTAGAAACTCACAAGAGGCAAAACATCACATGACCAGGAAACTTGACACAGCAGGGGGGAAGAAGGGGGCAGAAATAAGCTATTTGCAAACACAGAAATACAGGAAGATGAGGAAACAGAGGTTAAGTCTGGATTTGTTTTAGGAGAATAAAAGAATAATGACCAAATGACTTTCTGGCTGATGGCACATTTTCTAGATAGTGCAGCTGCAGACAACACTGTACTAAACAGGTGGTAAGGTCAAGCAAGAAGAAAGAGCTCAGCAAGTTTCCGTGAGTCCAGAGCTGGACAGGTTAACCAAGCACATAAGTAAACAAATCTTAAGAAACAAACAGGAAGGCCTATAGGATGTGCGGTAAATGAGTAGCCCTCAGACTACCAAATTTACTCATTCAACAAATACTTATAAAGCCCACCATATGTATGGCAGTATCTTAGGTGCCAGGGATACAGAATAGCCATACCAAGTCAAAGCCCTGACTTCCCACAACTTACTTATGTTCGATTAGGGGTAACTGACAGCAAATATTTTGCAAAGACTGAAAAGGCAGTATCACAGAAATAAAGAATAGCCCTTTTACATTGAGGAATATAGAAGAGCTGTTTATGGGAGAAAAATGTACCCAATATGAATTGTTCCCTTTCATAAGAGATCTTGTAGCCTAAAGTAATTAAATGTCCCTTATCCTCTTAAAAAAAAAAAAAAAAAAAAACAAGAACCATTTAAATTATAGCCCTATGAATAAAAGTTTGATTTGTTCTTCCAAATTGATGATGTCTCAGCCTCATCAATGCTCCTCCAAAAAGACAACGTACATAGTTTTTAACAGCTTTTAGACAAAAAAAAAAAAAATATTTTAGCAGTATATATATCATAAAAATAACTAGAAATGTAGGGCAGCATTAGACTCAGTGGGTCACAATTAGAACAAGAGTTGGGAGGTGGACTCACTGAAGGGAGAGAGCTGAGAGGCAGAGGACATGGGGATAAATATGGTCAAAATATAAATTCTGCATACATGATGAAAATCTGAAATAAAAGTCTGTAAAATATTTCAAGTACAAAAATATTCCTAAAAAACAATTCTATTGTAAAGATTTGTAAACTTTGTAAACTTAAGGGTTTAGTCTTGATGGGCTTACATGAATTACTAATTACTAGGGAATGTGTTTACTAAACACAGGTATTGTCTCAATATGAAAACATCTTGAATTTAAACAAAAGAGTTTAACAAAATATAAGGCACTTTGGGGTGTTGAACAAATTATTGTTTTTAAAAAAAAAAACTCCTTTTAAATACTCAGTTACCAATCTCTTAGGCCTTGCCTTGGTCTAAAACTTACAAATTCAAACTAACTGTGTTTTTAATTTTTATTATTATGTGCATTTATGTGTACACTCTAGGCTGGCTAGAGTGTGAAGATCAGAAGACAGCTTTTGTTTTTGTTTTTGTAAGACAGGCTGTGTAGAAAGTCTGGCCTCAAACTCAGAGAGTTTGCCTCTGCCTCCCCAGCACTGGGATTAAAGGCTGGACCACTAAGGCCCAATGGAGAACAACTTTTGAGAGGATTCTCTCCTTCCACCTTGGGTTCTGGGGGATCCAACTAAGGTAGTCAAGCCTGTCTGACAAGTGTTATTATCCACTATACCATCTCACCAGCCCAGACTAATTAAAAAAGAAAAAAAAAAAAACAAAAAACAAATTGGTGCCCATATAAACTTTTTAAAATATAGGCTAAAAAAACACAATAGTAGATAAATACTCCAAATTTATATTCCTAGATGTCACATTAAGGCTAACAAATGTATTTTGGAAGATTCAAGCTCCACACCTACAAACTACAGGAAGCCCATTTGAATCCTGCACTCCAGAGTTTAACAAACAATACTGTTTTCTATACAAATGAGCAATAATGGGAAAAGTCTTGTTCAAATATGAGCCACCCTTACAGGGATGCACTACACACTGGATCTCATTTGCTTTGCAATGTTAATATTCTTCAACACTAGTGTATAGTATAATCAAAGGACACACAATTCTAGTGATCTAAAAATATTACTCAAGTTTTTAGCGTTAAAAATTAAAATCAAGGGTGGTAATTCAAGTAGCTCATGCCTGTAATCCCAGCTCTTGAGAAGCAGACTAGAAAGAAGGTCCCTCTAAGTTCAAGGTTAACAGGGGCTACATATAGAGACCTTGTCTCAAGATAAAAAAATCCAAAAGCTGTTTATGGTAAAACTAGAGCATGCAACTTTGAAGTTGCAATCCTAACAGAGACAAATCAGGTGTATAACTAAATTCTCTCTTCAACTCACTCTTCAAACCATGCACTGAATGTGGGTTCTTTGCATCAGGTAAGTCACAATTAGTCGGTGTGGCAAAGAATTGCTCCTGCAATTCACCCGAGTACAGCCAAGGAGTCCTTTAAAGTTCATATCTACACAAGTGACTGTAGACAGTGTATATATGTTCCCTAACCAAAATAACCTAAATCTTGAGATTTTAAATCTTTCTTACTTTAGGTGCATCTCAGGCAGCCTGAAGACAGGCAACAGGATTTCAAAAAAAAAAAAAAAAAAGCCACCTTACTCTGAACCAATGTGCTGGGTGGGGTGACCCACTAAGGCCGCAAGACGCTGTCTTAATCTGGTGAGCCCTGACTTGGAGGAGTTAAAACTCTCACCCCTTATGCTGCGATGACGTAATCTTCCACATTGAATTTCTCCCGGAGTTAAAGGGGTGGAAAGAGGAATTTAAAAAATAATAATAACCAACAAAGAAAATTTCCTGCTAGTGATGAGGAACTGAGTAAGTGGCCAGGCGGGGTTTCGGGAGGCGCTTAGGCAGGTCCCGGAAGGCAAAGAGACCGGCCCCAACAGGAGAGCCCCGGGAGCCGCGGGGCAGGAGAGGACACGGCGCGGGGCTAGGACCGCCGAGGGGCGCAGGCGCAGAGCCGCCCGGTCCGTCACCTCGGCCCCGGCCCGGCCCTGCGGCCGCAGTTCCGCTCCCCTCCCCCGCCAGCCGCAACGCGTCCGCGGCGGGGCCCGGGAAGCAGGAAGTCGAGGCCCACAACGGAGAGACAGCCCCCGGCCTCCGACCCCGGTCCTGACCATACGTTCCTCCACCCCGCGCCCCGGGGCCTCTGGAGCCCGCGGGAGGCCGGAGGGGGAGGGGAGCGGGTGGGATGGGTGTGCCCCGTTCTCCCGCCGCCGCTGACAGCTCGGCCGGGCTGTGCCCTCAGCCGCCGCCATCCCCGGCCGCGCCTCGCCGCCATTCGGCCCCAAGCCTCGCCGCAACCTCGCCTCGTTCCCCTCAGAACCCCGGCCGGCGGGCGCACGCGAACCCGGCAATCCCTCCCCCGCGGCCCGCCGCCCGCAAGCACCGGGATGCCCCCGCCCGCGAGCGTCCTCGAGAACCGAGGGAAGACGGGGGGCACGCGAAGGGGACCGGGCAGCGCAGAAGACACTCCCGCAGGGAGGCTACTCGGGCCCCGCACTCACCTCAGCTTCTCCGCCGGGGCGTTGGCAGCACTGCGCGGGGCCTCCTCGGCTGCCGGACAGGGGCACGCGCCTGACGTCAGCACGCAGGGGACGCATGGTTGGGTACCCGCGGAAGTGGGAGGGACAAAGAGAAAGAAGGGGCTGAGGCCGCCTGGGCTCCGCCCCTTGTCGCGCACGCGCGGGCTGCGTTCCTTGCATGCTCAGGTTGCCTTTCTGCGCCTTTTAACGGTGATTTTATCCGTAATAAGACTATGAACGGCAATGTGCACAGTGTTGTAACTAATGTTTGATTCTTGCAACTTCGTGAAGAAAAATGTTGTAAATATGTTTGCTTTTATATTTTTATTTTATTGAGACAGGGTGTCATTATGTAGCCCTTGCTGTCCTAGAATGGCTGTGTAGACCATGCTGTCCCAAGAACACACAGCGATCCTACTGCCTCTGCTTCCTGAATTCTGATATTTCAAGAAATGTACCGCCATGCCTGAGCTGTCTCTGTGTTTTTGTTTTTCGACACAGGGTTTCTTTCTATGGGTAGTCCTGGCTCTATTGGAACTTACTTTAGAGCCCAGGCTAGCCTGGAAGTCAGAGATCCCCTTACCTCTGCTTCCTGAATGCTGGGATTAAAGGTATGCATCACCAGACCCAGGCTATCTTTTTTTTCAGTAACTTAAGACAGGGTCTCATTTAGCCCACCCTGGCTTTGAACCCAACTAAGTAACAGGGGTTGGCCTTGAACTGCTGGTCCTTTTGCCTGTACCTCCGAAGTGCGGAGGTCGTAGGCATACACTCCACATCCTGCCTCTTTTTACTTCTCAGAGAGGAAAGTGACTTGCTGTGCACAGCTTTATCTGTTTTGGAGTGGGAAGTTTCAATATCACCCTGGGTTTTGTTTAGAACTAAAGACTTTCCCCCAAAAAAAGCCCTACATCTACTCTGAGTGCTCTCCCCTGGCCCCTTTGGTTGGATCTAACCTCTCAAATCCTTCTCTTTCCTTTCATCTCGGTTCCTGTGTAATAGCTGTCTTCTCTGGTCCTGTACAAGCTTCTGGAGAAGAAAGATCCTATCCTATCCTATCCTATCCTATCCTATCCTATCCTATCCTACTGTCAGATGTTTCCCAACATTAGAGGAAACCTTATCTGAATAATGTTCATTTGTGGGCTGGAGACGTAGCCCAGTCGGTAGAGAGCTTGCCCAGCATGCATGGAGCCCCTGCATTTGCTTCTCAGCACCACTTTAATAAAGCAAGCTCTGGGATGAACAGCTGTAATCCCAGCACCTGGGAGGTGGAGGCAGAAAAATGAACGGTGATCCTTGATTGCATAGAAGGTTCCAAGTGCCTTAGGATTCGGAATATGACACCCAATCTCAAAAAAAAAAAAATCACTTAACCGGGCATGGCATGGCATCCAGGAGGGTGTGTCATTGAATGTCAGTATCTTAGCATTCGGGAGGAAGAACACTGAGACTACAGATGTGTGCTGCTGCATCCAGCTTTCAGTGGGCCCTGGGGATTAGAACTCAAGTCCTCACACTTGTATGGCAATCACTTGGCCCACTAAGCCACCTCCCAGCCTGCAACCCACTTCTCTCAAAGCTGCGCGGTAAACATCATTCCGGGTCCAACGAAGCCCCTCTTAGAGCAAGGCTGCATTCTACCCTGTGGGCATTACCCTATGTGGGCAGCCTCGCCCTATTGAGACTTAAGTTGTCTTGCCTTGCTCCGATGCCAGGGAGAAACCAGAGCCCGACAAATGTTTAGCAGGTACTCTGCCACTCAGTCACACTCTCCACTCAGATGGTTGTAAATGGCAATTTGTGATTACAAAACAAAACAAACAAACAAACAAACAAACAAAAAACCTCGCATGGACTTCTTCAGCTTAGGAGAAACTGTGGCTTTCTCTCTTCCCAAGGCAGGCTGACTCTGTCCTTTCTTCTACCCTGCCTCACAGTCCCGTGAATGTCCCAGACAATGTCTGGCCTTTCCACCAGCTGCTGTATCTTGATGGGATGTCACCCAACTGTTTGGCCTTTCCTCGTCTATTCTGAGGACAAGGACTAACTCAGTACTTTGTCTCTTGGTCTGAGTTTTTGTCAGAAAGCACCCTTGACCTTGACCTTTCTACCACCCCAAGTTGGAGTGGGGTTACTCCTTGACCCCAGTGTACGCTATCCCTCGCTGCCAGCCCAGACACCAGTCTCTCCTGCCTCCTTCCCACATCCCAGTTCTCCTGGCTCCAGCTCCATTAAATGAACAAAGTAGCAGGTTGCAGGTGTCTTAGGTAGGGTTCCTATTGCAATGATGAAACCCCCAGCAAAAGCAACTTGTCAGACCAAAAGCAACTTGTCAGAATGCACCCTTGACCTTGACCAAGAAGAAAGGGTTACTTGGCTTAGGCTTCAACATCATAGTCCATCAGTGAAGGAGGAAAGAACAGGAACTCAAGCAGGACAGAAACCTGGAGGCAGGAGCTGATGCAGAGACCATGGAGGGGTGCTGCTTACTGGCTTGCCCCCCCAACCCCTGCTTGCTCATCCTGCTTTCTTATAGAACCCAGGACCACCAGTTCAGGGATGGCACACCCTCAGTGGGCTCCCCCATCAATCACTAATTAAGAGAAGCCTACAGGCTTGTCTACAGACTAGTCTTATGAAAGCATTTTCTCAATTGAAGCTCCCTCCTCTCTGATGACTCTGGCTTGTGTCAAGTTGACATGAAACTGGCTATCATAGGGTCCCCAACTCTCCCTCATCTGTAGTTTTGGTTCAAGCATCTACTCTTTGTCTCTCATACTAACAGCATTGCCATTTCTCTTGAAGAAGCCTCAACTCCAGCTTTTTTTTTAAAAAAAAAAATTTATTTTATGTGCATTTCGTTTTGCCTGCATGTACGTCTGCGTGAGTGTGTCAGATCTTGGAGTTTCGGACAGTTGTGAGCTGCTATGTAGGTGCTGGGAATTGAGCCCTCTCAAAGTCAGTTCCCTTAACCACTGAGCCACCTCTCCAGCCCCCTCAACTCCAGCTTTAATGTGGCGCTGGAAATGAACCTGAAGCCATTCCTACCTGTGGGGATGGATGTCTGATCAATCACAGCAATGCTGAATCAGCAGCAGGCATGGGCCCCAGTGAGACTCTGGCCTGGAGCCTGGTGAGAACTGTCCAGTGACATGAATGGAGGTGCTGAGGGCAAGTGTGAATCCTGCCCCAGCTGTCAGCCATGCCTCTTACTCCTGAGGATGGGATCCACACAAAGCCATAGGCCAAAGCAAGTCCCAGGAGCTTTGTGCCGTCCACTGGGTGCAGGCTCGATTCACTATTCAGTTCCATTAGCCAACACATGCCCTCCCCTGCCTGGACCAGGTTGAATAGGTTTCTATCACAAACATGACTCTTTTATTCCTCTGATTGTTTGTCTTTTTTTTTTTTTTTCAAGTCTTCCTCTGGTGCTAAGCTTCTCAAGAAGCTGTAGCCAAGACTTTAAAAAAAAAAAGGTTCTGTATTATGAGTGTGGTGTGCCCACAGAGCCACCTCACCAACTCCAAACACCAGGATATTGATGACATTGCTGTCTCCCCCCTCTACTCTTTGTCTACCCCTATGTAGTACCGCACTCTAACACCTCTCTACATAGCTCCCAGGTCTCCGTCTCCTCCAGGTCCTGATACCACGCCCATCTCCAGATTCCTGGCTATCAGCAAGTCAAAGGCACAGGAGAGCTCCTCTCTCTCTAAGGTTTTTCCAGGTTTTGACAGAGTGGTGCTGCGCTGCTCTGACTTACTTCAAACCCATGCCACTCAGGGTGGCCACAAAATCCTGACCCTCCTGTCTCTCCTCCACAAGGGCTAGGATCTCAGAAATGCTTCCCCACACCGAGCTTGGAACACTGCTCTATCCAACACCAACCTGCCTGGATGTTTTCCCTCCTCCCTGTCTCTAGATCCGCTGCTGTTTTTACTGCCCTCCATCTCCTCTTCTCTCCTACACACACCGGCTTGGCTGCAGCTCTGAAACCTCCCAGTCATTCCTATGATACTTTGATGACTAGAGAGATGGCTCAACTAAGAGAACTAACTGGTTGCTCTTCCAAAGGGCCTACCTTTGATTCTCAGTACCCACATGGAGGTTCACAACTGTCCCAGACCATGCCCCACGTTGGGCACCAAGATGTCCCGGCCCACACTGCTCCATGCTGCCCCACATTTGGGGGCCAAGTGCTCCAGCTGGAGCTGCTGCTCCAGTCCACGGGTCAGTCAACAGGGTCTAGCAAGAGAGAGAGTGGGGAATGGAGACAAAACAGAGGGTCTGATCAAGTCTCCTTTATTGAAAGGAAATCCTGGTATTTATATGCTTTTCCACGTGCCTTGCAGCCGTGGACAAGCAGGGAAACACAGCTGAAGGTACTTTGCCACGTGCACCTTGCAGCTGAGGGCACTAAACAGCAAAACAAGCTATGTGAGAAAAACAAGATATTTATCAGAGTGTGCTCAGCTATTGTGGGCTGCTGAAAAACAAGTCTCTTGTCAGGATATATGGCTGCAAAGATGATAGCCGATTTCTGTTAGGAGTCAGCTCCCAACACACAACCATTCCAACACACAACCATCTGGAACTCCAGTTCCAGGGGATCCAAAGCCCTCTTCTGACCTCCTCAGGTACCAGGCACACATACACCATACACAAACATACATGGGAGCAAAATTCATACTCATAAGAAAATAACATAAGGGCTTGGAGAGATGGCTCAGTGGTTAAGAGCACTGGCTACTTTTCCAGAGGTCCTGAGTTTAATTCCCACCAACCACATGGTGGCTCACAACCATCTGTAATGAGATCCGATGCCCTCTTCTGGTGTGTCTGAAGACAGCGACAGTGTACTCATATGCATAAAATAAATAAATAAATCCTAATAAATAAATAAGTAAAATAGCTATCTTTTAATTTAAAGAATGCCATAGGGCCTACGAGATGGCTGCACAAGCCTGACGACCTGCGTTCAATCCCAGAACCTACAGAAAGGTGGAAGGCAAGAGCTGACCCCCACGAGTCGTCCTCCCTCCACAGATACATCTGAGTGTGCCTGTGCATGAGCGATCGATCATACACGGTCCATGAATGAAATGTTTTAATGTGTAAAGTTCAAGTTCGTCAGGCAATGGTGGCGCACGCCTTTAATCCCAGCACTTGGGAGGCAGAGGCAGGCATATTTCTGAGTTCGAGGCCAGCCTGGTCTACCGAGTGAGTTCCAGGACAGCCAGGGCTACACAGAGAAACCCTGTCTCGAAAAACAAAAACAAACAAACAAACAAACAAACAAAAAAACAATGTGACAAGTGTGGTGAAGGTTATAGCTAAGAGGGAGATCATTTGCCTTGAATACCCTCACAACACACACACACACACACACACACACACACACACACACTGCACAATGACACGTGAACAAACAGAATGGCCTTCTTTCCACAAAGCCAACTCTCCTTGCCACTGCCCAAAGTGATCCTTGCTGCTTGAAAAGCCCCAGAGCACTATGGATGCCCTTGGGTACGTTGGGTAAGCCCTAATATTCTCTCACAGGTCTGCTCAGGCTGCGTCTGTCTCCTATGGGATTCCAGGGGCAAGCAGATGCCTTGAACATGACCCATGGGATGAGCAAGAGGAGCCTTGAGACTTTAAGTGTACCCTACCTGTCCTCAGTGCCTGTGGAGAAGCAAGAAGATCCAGGCCCTGCATAAAGGAACTGCCTTGTGATCTGTGTTCCTGGGATTTCCCTCAGTGAACCCTAACTGAACATTTTCCCATGATTCATAGATGGTAAAAGTACAAGAAGAAAAAACATAACCATTATCATAAAAACCAAGCCACTGGCATCCTCCAAGGGGGCTTCCATCTGGAAGGGAATGGGAGATGCGGCAGGACAGCTCAAGGCTTGAGGACCAAGGCACGGACATTTGCTTCATGATCATCCATCATTTCTGCATCTGTTTTATAAGTTGAGTTTTCTCATAAATAATATTTTATAAATTTTATTTCATGAAGATTATATTAAAGTATCTTTTAGCCAAGCACAATGGCAAACACTTCTAAACCTACACATGGGAGACAGAGGCCGGAGAATTTCCACTAATGCTAGGTAGGCCAGCCTGTGCTGGCCTTTTTAAATAAGTGAAGATGGTCTGGCGGTGGGATTACACCTGTAATCCCAGCGCTACGGAGGCAGAGGCAGGAGGGTCTCTGTGAGTTTGAGGCCAGTCTGATCTATAGAGTGAGCTCCAGGACAGTCAAAGCTACAGAAAAATCCTGTCTCGGGGGAAGAGAGAGAGAGAGAGAGAGAGAGAGAGAGAGAGAGAGAGAGAAACAGAAACAAAACCAAACAAAACAGGATGATCGATAAGCATAGATTGCACCCATCAAAGAATCTTCTCTTTGCAACAGATGGAGACCACTACAGAAAACTCCAACCAATCAAAACGCAGAGTTGTGCAGTCCCAACGGATCCACATACAAAACACTTTCACACCTAAGGCTCAGGGAACAATGTGGAAGAGGAGACAAGAGAGTGTATGAGCCAGAGAATGGGAGACTTTGCTGAGAGGTTGTACCTCCTGATAACATCAGAAGCTATGCTTGTAAAGCCTCACCCAACATGGCCACCCTAACATAAGCTGAACAGGCAGGACACCAACATGCCACTCGGAATCGGGAAAGCCATTGAGATCACAACCCTACAAAAAGAAGTACAGGTGCCTGAATCAAGCTGTGGAAGAAGAGGTGATCCTCCCTAGGGAAGAGCATACCAACTGGCTGTCCAGCGCCAAGTGGCCAGCCCAGAAAACACTTAGACAAATAACATTATATGGACCCAACAGGTTATATTTAGAAATGTGCACACCAAGTACTTATATGCATGTCGTAACATGAAAAAATGGAGAGAGAGAGAGAGAGAGAGAGAGCGTCATAAAATTGAAGGAGATCACGTAGTAGTGATTTGGAGGGAGGGAGGGAAGAGAGAAATGTTATAATTAAATTACAATCTCAAAAATTACAAAAAAGGGCTGGAGAGATGGCTCAGGGGTTCAGAGCACTGACTGCTCTTCCAGAGGTCCTGAGTTCAATTCCCAGCAACCACATGGTGGCTCACAACCATCTGTAATAGGATCCGGTGCCCTCTTCTGGTGTGTCTGAAGACAGCTACAGTGTACTCATATATGTAAAATAAATAAATAATTCTTTTTTTTTTTAATCCAAAAAAAAAGTAAAAAGAAGAAGAGAGATCGCTCAGGAGTTAAGAGTCCTGCTTTTCCTCTAGATTACCAGGGTTCAGTTACCAGCATTCACATGGCAGCTCACAACTGTAACACCAGTTCCAGAGGACCCAACACTCTCTTCCGGCCTCCTGGGGCCCCACACACTTGTGGTACACAAATATGTATACAAGCAAAACACCTAAACACATAAATAAAAATTAATAGATATTAACTTTTTAAGAAGAACCTGTGACATCATTGAGCCTGCCACCAAGCCTGACAACCTGAGTCCAATCTCTAGGACCCACACGGTGTGAGGAGAGAACCAACTGACAAACTGTCCTTTGACATTCACTCTTAAGCTTTGGCATGAGCTGCCACCTCACCCCACAAATGAATAAATAAATGTAATTTTTTTTTAAAAGCAGGTATGATGCCACTGCCTATCTGTGCTTCTAGCACTTGAGAGGTAGAGACAGGAGCATCAGAGGTTCCAGGTCATCCTTGGCTACATATTTATATAGCAAGCTTACAGCCAGTCCGAACCTGGGCCTTAAAAAGAAAATTACCCTGGGCAGCGGTGGCACACATCTTTAATCCCAGAGCTTGGGAGGCAGAGGCAGGTAGATCACTGAGTTCCAGGCCAGCCTGGTCTACAGAGTGAGTTCCAGGACAGCCAGAGCTACATAAAGAAACCCTGCCTAAAATTATAACAGGGATGTGCCTCACTTGGTACAGTCTTGACCTAGCATGCACAAAGCCCTGGGTTTGATCCCTAACACCTTGTAAAAGTAGAGGTACTCTCTCTTAGCACTTGGGAGGCAGTGGAGATAGGAAGACCAGAATTTCAAGGCTATCCATGACTACACAGTCCAGGCCTTGCTAGGAGCCCCACCCTGCTGCTGGATTCCAGCTGCCCTGCAGGAATGGCTGGCCATCCTCTGTGGCTATGCAGCTGCTGCAACCACAGCCTGCTCCATGACCCAGAAATCCACGCCCTGTGCAACCCCTCCTCCTATCCTCCCCAATCTGTGCCCACAACAATAGGCTTGTCCAGGGACCTGGACCTTTCTTGGAGTTAAAGAAACGAGGACTCACTGAACCTGTTTTCTGACTTTCCTTTGACTGGCCCAGGCTTGCCCACTTCAGAGATGAAGCTAGGTGGCTGAAGGCAAACAACATGGTGGGCAAGGGAAAGTGAAGAAAAGAAAAAAAATAGCTATGCAGCACTGCTGTCATTTCAGTAGGATTCAGTGAGATCCCCACACACGGGTCGCACTCTAAAAGGAAAGCAGTCTGAGAACTGCTCTTATGGGCAGTTAATTGTCTTTATTCTGGCACTTCTGAAATACCTTCAGCATCCATAGCTCCTCCTGGCCTTTGGAACAAAACCCGGAGCCTATAATCTATGAGGCCCTCAACAGCTGGCCTTGTGCACCTGGCTACCTCATCTGGACCACAGGCTTGCTCACTGAGCTCCAGCAAGCTGCCTTCTTCGCTGTTCCGCACAAGGATGTTTATCATCTGTCACTCAGTTGGCTCATCCCCCTGTTGGTCTTAGCTTGCCTCTTTAAGGACATCCATTCCTCATGGGGTGTAAGTGGCGCCCCAGCCCTGGCTTACCACACTGCTTCACTTCCCTCTAGGGGTTTATCACAATCTCCAATGATCTCACTTCCTTACTTTTTTTTTTTTTTTTCTTCGAGACAGTGTTTCTCTGTATAGCTCTGGTTGTCCTGGAACTCACTCTGTAGACCAGGCTGTTCCTCGAACTCAGAAATCCGCCTGCCTCTGCCTCCCAAGTGCTGGGACTAAAGGCGTGTGCCACCACTGTCCGGCTTTCCTTACTTTTCTTCTGCTCCGTCTCCACCGGTTAAAAAAGTTGTCCAAGGACTTCTGGCCAGGCAGCGCCCCAAAACAGTGCACTCGCACCCGGCCATGCTCACTGATGCTCTTTTCGTTTGGCAATGTCATAGAATCAGCTGACAGCCAGCGACCCGTGAATGGAAATGAAAATGTGGCACATGTATCCAACAGAATATTACTCAGGCATAAAGGAAAAGATAGAGAACATTATATATTAAGTCAGGCACGCCAGATGCTCTTTCCTGAACGTAGATCCTGGACTCCAGTTGTTACAAATGTGTATCCGTGTAGGAATGGATGGGAGTGAAGGGCAGGAGACTAGGAAGGGAACCTGTGAGAACTGAGGGGGAGAAAGACAACAGAACAAAACAGAAGAAGAGATACAACAGGGAGAGGAGGGTGGAGGGCCGACAAGAGGGCGCAGAGCTCCATGCAGTTGCTGCTAAGCATGACAGCCTGAGTTCTAGCCCCAGGACCCACACGGTCGGTGAACAGAGAAAACAAACTGCTACCTGTTGGCCTTTGACCTCCACACATGGATTGTGGGATATTAGCTACTTGCAAATACACCAAGTCATTCAGTAAAGATTTGGACTTTTTTTTTTTTCTTGAGATAAGCTTTTTAACCTCAACTCCCTATGTAGGCAAGGATGATCCTCCTGCCTCTGCCTCCTGAGTGCAGAGATTGCAGATCCAGCAGGAAGTCTTTCTAAAGAGGTTTGTTGATCCTGGGAAAGAGAAAGCCAAAGAGAGATGAGAAAGAGGTAAGACTAGAATTCAGTGTGTAAAATATTCAAATAAGAGGTTAAAAACAAGACAAAAACCACCTAGCATTCAGGAGGCAGAGACAGGCAGATCTCTTTGAGCTCGAGGCTAGCCTGGTCTACATAGTGAGTTCCAGGACAGCCAGGGCTATGTAGAGAGATCCTATCTCAGTAAACAAATAAAAAAAAAAAAACAAATAATTAAATAAGATGATGATGTTGGAAGGGGAACCAAGAGATGGCTCAGTGGTTAGGAGCACTTGTTTGTAAATGGAATCCAGGTTCAATTCCCACCACCTACATGGTAGCTTACAACCATCCTCAATTCCAGTTCCAAGGGATCAGAAGCCCTCTTTTGTCTTCCTCAGACACTGGACATGTACATGGTGCACAAACAAACATCCATGCAGGTAAAACATTCATACAAAAACAGTAGTTGGGTAGTGATGGCACACCCCTTTAATCCCAGTACTTGGGAGGCAGAGGCAGGCAGATTTCTGAGTTCGAGGCCAGCCTGGTTTACAGAGTGAGTTCCAGGACAGCCAGGGCTATACAGAGAAACCCTGTCTTGAAAACAAAAAACAAACAAACAAACAAACAAAAACCAACAAATAAATCTTACCCAAAAAAAAAAAAAAAAAAACACTAGTCATCATGCCACAGACCTTTGACCATAGCACCCAGGAGGCAGACAAGTGCATTTCTGTGAGGGGGGGGGGGGGGGGGAGGGAGGGGGGGGGGGGGTGAGACTGTAGATTGCCCTGGTTTAAGAGCTGCTCAGAAGAACAGGATGCAAGAGGCAGCTAAGAAAGAATGACTTGGTCCTCCCTGAGCTGCAGGCTCAGACACTACCACAACTGGGTGCTGAGATCATCTGCACCTCAGGTGCTATTCTTGGCTGCTCCTACCTGAGAATGAGGCACAGGAGTGAGACAGATGGAGGAGCTCAAAGATGAAGTGTCGTGTGTGTGTGTGTGTGTGTGTGTGTGTGTGTGTGTGTGTGTGTGTGTGAACTCACATGTTCGATTGGGCCTTAGAAGTGACCATGGAGCCCCAAAATGTTAAGCTGCAGGGTGTGGTGACTCATGCCTGCAATCACAACACTCCACAGCCTGAGGCAGGAGGATTGTCATCAGTTGGAGGCCAGCTCCAATGCGCATCCCGGACTACTGTTATGAGACCTTGTTTGAAAGAAAACAACAAAAACAAACAAACAAACAACCCACTAAATTTCAGCTGACTAGGGGCAGAGTTTGTGGCCAGAGGAAGTGGCTGCCTGAGCTGAGTTAGTGGCTTCCTGCCTAGGAGACACACCCAGTTTCTGTGCTGGGCAGTCACAGTTGTTGCTAAGTACCCAAGAACCCTCCAGCTTTCAAACAGAGAAGCCAAAAGCTGAGGAGGAAGTTGCCGCTGGTGAACCCTCCCCCATTCCTCCTCTTCTTCTTCTTGGTTTTATTTCTAGCCGGGTCCCCATCACAGGAAGCAGCAATTTCTTTTACTTCTTGTTCCCACCGTAGTATAACATTTGATGGTCATCTCTAAACTGAAGTTCTTTGTGACCGCCTAAGATCAGGGAGCAACCACGAGCTTCCCACCCTGTACTGGCGCTGGGCTAGTTACAGGAACGAAGAGACTGCTCCTCCCGGAGCCAGAAGCATAAGCCAGGAGGATGTGCTGCTGCTGTAGAGACAAACCTAGACCAGGAGGTGAACCCTAGGCATATGATACATATTTGCTGAGGAGAAGGGACTGAGAAAGAATCAAGTCCTAAAATGTCATAGGAGCACACTGGAGTCCTTCGAATGTTGCTTCAGGCCAGAAACCACAAAAGAAGCCACTAGTGTCTGTTATAAAGAACGAGAAGGGCTGGCCAGTTGACAGTGACACGTGCCTCCAATCCCAGTACTTTGGAGGCAGAGGTAGTTAGATCTCTGTGAGTTCAAGGCCAGCCTGATCTACAGAGAGAGTTCTAGGACAGTCAGGGCCACACAGTGGAAACCCTGTTTTGAAAACAAAACCAAAAAAGACAGAGGGGCTGGTTGGGAACTGTTGAAATGGCTTGGCAGTTAAACACACTGGCTGCTCTTGCAAAAGACCTAGGGGTTTGGTTCCCAGCACCCACATGGCAGCTCACAATCATCTGTAGCCTCTAACTCCAATTTCCAGGGAATCAAACGTCTACTTCCGGTATCCATGGGTACCACATGCACACTTGAAGTGCACACATGTACATGTAGGCAAGGCACACATACACATACATTTTAAATAGCAATAATAAAAGGAGCTGGGTATAGCCCAGTAGCAAAATGCTTGCCTAGCATGCAAGAGATCCAGGATTCAGTCACCAGGAAGCGATGAAGGGAGCCAGGCATGGCAGTAAACACCCGTAATCCCAGCACTTGGGAGGCTGAGGCAGAATCATAAATTCTAAGCCAGGCCGCACTATAGAGTGTGAACCAGTTAACGAAAAGGAGAGAAAGGGGAGAGGAAGGGAGAGAAAGCTGGAGTTGCTGCTGGCACCTGTAATCCTAGGACAAGGCTGAAGGATATGGAGTTCAAGGTCACTCATGGTTACATAGCTAGTTCAAGACCACCATGAGGCTATTATGAGACTGTGTCAAAAACAAAAACAGAGGAGCCAGCAAGGTGTCTCCTCGGTGAAGGTGTTTGCCACTGATGCACGCTTTTAATCCCAGCACTTGGGATGCAGAGGCAGGTGAATCTCTTGTGAGTTTGAGGCCAGCTTGATCTACAAAAAGAGTCCAGGACAGACAGGGCTCTGTTACACAGAGAAACCGTGTCTCAAAAAGCCACCCCCCAGCCGGTCAGTGGTGGCACAGGCCTTTAATTCCAGCACTTGGGAGGCAGAGGCAGGTGAATTTCTGAGTTGGAGGCCAGCCTGGTTTACAGAGTGAGTTCCAGGACAGCCAGGACTACAGGACCACACAGAAAACCCTGTCTCAAAAAACCAAAAAAAAAAAATAAATAAAAAATAAAAAAATAAAAAAGCCACCCCCCCTAAAAAAAAGGAGGGGTGCTGTTTGCTGTATAAACATACAACCTAAATTCAATCCCTGGGATCCCTGTAGAGGTGACAGGAAAGAGCCAATTCCACAAAGTTGTCTTCTGACCTCTGCACATGTGCTCACATACTAATCATAAATAAAAATTAAACTAAAAAGTGATATGAGAAGATGGCTCAATGGGTAAAGTGCTTTCAAGCAAGCATGAGGACCTGAGCTTGAATCCCAGGCACCCAGATAAAAGACACGCACAGTAATGCCTATCTGTAATCATCTTATGGTCAGGTGGGAGCAGGACACGGGGAAATCTCTGGAAGTTCTTGTGCCCACTATCCTGTCATATGCAGCAGAAATTCAGTAAGATATTCTGCCTCAAATAGCATGTAAAGCAAGGAGAGGGGGTCTCTACAAAAGCATAACGCATGAGGAGCACACACTAAGAAAGAAATCTTACCATAGTAACACAAGCCATAGTCCCAACCACGCAGGAGGCAGGGGCAGGGAGATCACTTGAACTTAGGAGCTAGAGGCTCATATGAGCATCATAGTGAAATTCCAGCTATTAAAAAAAGAGATCGAGAGAATGAATAGATGAACAGGAATCAGCTGGCAGAGTCCATGGGAGGCAGGGAAGAAAGTCCATTGCCTGCATGCTTCATGACAGTGGGCACAGGAGTTGGCTGGCAGAGCCCGTGGGAGGCAAAAGTGGGGGGAGAAATGTCCACTACATGCATGGCAGTGGGCAGAAAGAGAATTCGAGCTGAAATAAGACCATTGTCCGTCCTTGTACTGAACTGTTCATGAAAAGCAATCACACGTGACACTTCTGGGAAGGCTATCCGCCATCAAGTTCCTGGCCCCATCACGGTGGACTTCCTCAAGGCCCCTCTCCTGCCATCCCTGGAGCTGAATTCCTCCCCTGGTGTGGGCAGCCAGAACCCGGCATCTACCTATGCTCAGGAAAGCACTGCCCAGGATGCTGTTTTCCAGGGCACCAGCCAGTTGTGAGGATTCTCAGATGACATGTGACCCCAGCAATGGTTTTGACCAACAGTCTTTAAGTAGCATCCGTTTTCAACAGTGCAAGACATTTGAGAAACAAAAAAATAGTCCAGGTATTTCTTCCAGATGGTCCCGCTTCCCTATTGCTTGCAAGGCTACATGTTTTTAGGGTTTTTTAGAACTGGGGTCTGTACTGACTCAAGAAATGGCCTGAGGGTGGGGGCGGATGGCACTTAGTTGGTACAGTACTCACCTAATATCCACAGGCCCTGCAATCCAGCCCCAGAACCACATAACTGGTCTGGGTGGCACTAGCACTTAGGAAGTGGAAGATGGGGTCAGAGGTTCAATGCCATCTCCAGGCTAATAGTGAGTTTGCCTCTGGCCTGAGCTACATGAGGCCCTGTCTCAAGAAATGAAGTAAGAGACACAGGTAAGAATTGTAGATAACATTGACCAGATGCATAAGCATAAGGGCCATCTCAGGGACCAGTGAAGATGTAGGGAACCCCTGTCCCCTGAGAGGGCTCAGGCCACAAAAACTGGACAGCCTCCTCATTCCACTGGGGTGGGTCAATGAATCCCTTGTAAACTCACTCCTTTGCAAAGAGCTGGTACTACAGGGTTTCTGGGAGACAGCACTGGTTTCCTTACGTATGGAGCCTGAACCCCGGCTCTATCTTTCCCTCTCCAGCCCCAGCTGAGCCTCAGAGATTTGACTCTGAACTTGTGACTTTGTGTGTTCTAGTACTAAACCCATCCCTTCATGCACGCTACACAACCCTCTACCACTAAGCTACATCTGCAATCCTTTTCTTTTATGAGACAGGGCTTACCTTACTAAGTTTCCTAAGCTGGTCTTGAACTTGCAACCCTCCTGCCTCATCTTTCTAAGTAGCTGGGGTTAAGGTACAAGCCACCACACCTGGGCTGACTTTACATTTCTTACTAGAAAGCTGTATGGGTGCTGTGGTGGTTTAAATGAGAACGGCCCCGCCGGGTGGTGGTGGCGTATGCCTTTAATCCCAGCACCTGGGAGGCAGAGGCAGGCGGATTTCTGAGTTCGAGGCCAGCCTGGTCTACAGAGTGAGTTCCAGGACAGCCAGGGCTACACAGAGAAACCCTGTCTCGAAAAAACCAAAAAAAAAAAAAAAAAAATGAGAACGGCCCCTAGAGGCTCACATGTGTGAACGCTTGGTCCCCTGTAAGTGGAACTGTTTGAGAAGGGTTAGGAGCCGCAGTCTTGTTAGAGTAAATATGACACCATTGAAGAAGGTGTGTCACTAGGGGTGGTCTTGAGGTTCCAAAGGCCCATGCCAGGCCCAGTTTTACCTCTCTCCGCCTAATGCCTGTGGATCAGGAATGTAGCTCTCAGTAACTTCTCCCCCACCACGCCTGCCTGCCTAACTCTCTAAAGCTATAAGCAAGGGCCTGATTAAACGATTTTCCTGCGTGAGCCTCCTAAATCCCGAGATTATGTATGTACATATGCCACCATGCATGACTCAAATTTATTTCCTCTTTTAAAAAAAGCAAAGTTCCATTTTGGTGCAATGGCATACACCTTTAATCCCGGCACTCCATAGGCAAAAGTAAGCAGATCTCTGAGTTCAGGGCTAGCCTAGACTACAAAGTAGTCCCTGTTGCAGAAAACAACAACAACAAAAAACAACAATAACAACAAAAACCACCACCAACAACAACAAATCAAAAAAAAAAAATCAACTTTGGGTTGGGATATGGCTCAGCATCAGAAGCCTTACCTAGAATTTAGGAGCCCTAACTCTTCAGTCCCTAGTAACACACACACACACACACACACACACACACACACATATGAAATCTGAGATCTATCCTCCAGTGTCCATTTTGAACTTGCCCTCCACTAAGCCAGAAGTTCTTAATCAGCATTTTTCTTTTCATGTGTCTGTGTGTGTGTGTGTGTGTGTGTGTGTGTGTCTGTGTTTGTGTGGTGTTCATGAGTGCATGTTTTGACGTGTGGGTGGGTGCACATACACATGTGTAAGCATGCATGTAAAGGCTTAAGAGGGTTGATGTCAGGAATCATCCTCCATGGCTCTTCCATCTTATTGGTCCAGGTAGGATCTGTCCCTCAAATCCAGAGCTCACTGATAAGGCTGGACTCTGTTACCTGCAGTCTCTACCTTCGGAAACTGAAATTACAAGTGGGCTCCTATGCCCACTTGGCATTTACATAGGTTCTGAAATCCGAACTTCAATTCTCATGCTTGCCCAACAAGGACTTAACAGTTGAGTCACCTTCCTAGCCCCATCCAGAGCTAATTTTATATGAGCCATATCCCCAGCCAAAGCTGACAATACTGGAAACAAGCTAGGTTGTTATGTGTGGGAGGATGTTATTAGCATGTATGTGATGGGTATAGATGAGGGATGCTACTGAACACCCTCACAATCATGGGACAAGCCCCCATGCCAATCAAACCTTGTCCAAAATTCAAACAGTACTGGGACTGAGAACATATTCCCCAGCACAACCCACTCTAGAGAAACCTTTCTGCCCCAGTGGCTGCCATGCCTTTTGGACCTGAAGATCTCCTGCAAGCTTGGCATCACTTGAGGCTGGCTTTCTGCTTGGGAGTGGGGTACCACTCATCCTGCTGATGTCTGTGCTCCCTAGGTTTCCAAGGTCCAGTGTAATGATAACACTTGGGAGTCAGAGGCAGGAAGAGGATCTCAAGCTCAGCCTGTGCTTTGGAATAAGACTCTGTCCACAATGCCCTCCCCTAAATTCTTGTAAATGAAAGAAAAGAAACTTCAGTGACCTGGCCACAAAAGTCTCTGAAGGCTGGGGCTATAGCTCAGTTGACAGAGCGCTTGCTCAACAAGCAAGAAGTCCTGATTTCAATATCTAGCACTGCATAAATGCAGTGTGATGAGGCACTCCGGAGGTACAGATAAGACAACTGAAAAACTCAAGGTCACCCTTGCCTATGTACTAAGTTCCAGGCAGACCTGGGAGGTGAAGTGAGATCCTGTTTCAACCAACCAAAAGGTTAATCTGGAGCTAGTAAAGGCACTGACCCAAGTATGAAGCCCCTGCACTCCCATGCCTTTGCCGAGGAAGTGCACCTTTTATCCTGTGATCTACTGGAGGTCAGTTAAGATGTCACTTTCCAATTTGGTTATGCCCTCTCTTCCCTGTTTTTAAGATTGTTTAAAAGCAAGAAACCTGTTAGGGTGATGACCCACACTTGAAATCCTAGTACTTGGGAGGCTCAGCAGTATAAGGTCATCCTTGGCTACATGGTGATTTCCAGGCCAGCCTGGGCTACATGAAATTGCCTCAGTATTTAAGATGAAGAAAAGGAGGAGGAGGAGGAAATTTCCACAGAATATCTGAAGGTGTCCTCTCTCCTCAGAAACTACTTATTCCCTTAAAACTGAGTTTTTGTGGTGGTTTTCGTTGTCAACTTGACAGAATCTGGAATTCTTGGCATACCGACAAGGGAGGGAGCATCTAGATCAAGGGATTTCTGTAGGGGATTATCTTGATCAGGTTAATTAGTGTGGGAAGACTCATCTTAACTGTGGGCAGGATGCTGTCTGTGTAGGGGATCCTGGACTGTGTAAGATGAGAAAGCGAGCCGAGCAGCAGCATGTATTCACTGCTGGGTTTCCTGGTGGTGGTTTTGATGGGACCAGCTGCTTCAAATTCCTGCTGCCTTGACTTCCCCATCATGATGGACTGTACTTTGAATAGTAAGCTAGAAAAAATCCTTTTCCCTTAAGTTGCCTTTAAATTTTGTATTACATTAACTTATTCATGAGTGCACACTTGTACCAAGGTGCTCAAGTCTCTCCTTCCATCCTGTGAGTCCAGGCTATCAGGCTTGGTACATGTGCACCGATGAGCTATCTCGAAGGCCCTCCTAAGTTGCTTACATCAGTGGCTTTGATCATAACCACAGGAACAGAAACCGAGACACCATGTGTCTATATTCCAGTGCCTAGACAAGTCCCGGAAGTCCAGGAGATCTGCACAGACATCAGCAAGATGAGCGGGTACCCCACTCCCAAGCAGAAAGTAAGCCTCAAGTGATGCCAAGTTTGCAGGAGATCTTCAGGTCCAAAAGTCATGGCAGCCACCGGGATGGAAAGGTTTCTCTAGAGCGAGAAAGCAGCTACTGTCCACTTTGCCTGTCACAGGCACCGCTGTGTCGGCTGCTGACCAGAGAGCAGGTCTCCACACACAGGAAGACAAGGCTGACCTGCATTGTGGGCAGGGCAGGGCAGGGCAGGGCAGGGCAGGGCAGGGCAGGGCAGGGCAGGGCAGGGCAGGGCAGGGCAGCAGGCTTCAGAGCAAGTCCCCCACAGGAAGACAAGCAGAGCAAAAGGATTGAAAATGCAACAGGAACAAATGAGACATGGCTCTATCTAGACTGCCTCACCTCTGGTGACCCTGCTTTCTGACCTCACTCAGACAATCGTAACTGCTCCCAGTTTTAAAAACTTAGGCTGGGACTGTTCCTATTGACCAGCTAGAGCTCAGCCAGCAGGGCAGTCGGGGCTCCTATTTCCTGAGCATTCACGCTCTATCCTCAAAGGCAAGATTCCTAAGAACTAAACTGATCTGTTGCCACAGGACATTTTCTGTTTTGTTTTGTTTTGCTTTGCTTTGCTTTGCTTGAGTCGGGGGTTTTCAGTTAGGCCTGCTTGACCTTGAAATTGCCTGTCTCTGCCTCTATAGAATTGGAATTACATGTATGATCCACAGTATCCATTAGCATATTGTTTGTAAAGGGCCAAACTCTCCTTTGAGGCTGAGACAGAAGGATTCCTGCAAGTTTAGGGCTGGCCTAGTTTACATTAGATATTCTAGGACAGGTATTAGGTAGGGTTACATAATGAGACATTTTCAAACACACACACATGTGCACATACACACACACACACACACACACAAATACACACGTGTACATGGGGTGAGTTGGGAGTGGGGTCTTAGTATTTCCAGGGCACTTGAAATGAGCTACTGGTGGGGTTACAGAAGGTTCCATTCATACCAAAAACTGAAAATCATAAACTCCCAGTTAAAAGGAGTCAGCTGGAAAAACAACCACCACCCAGGACAAGCAGCAGGCTCCCTGTCCTAACAAGAGGACAAAGAGACTCTCATCATTCAATCCCAAGAAACAAAGTTTCCTTAGCCAAAAAAGAAGCACAGTCACAGCTTGGTGGATTTTTATCTCAACCTTCAAAGTCAAGCTCCGAGAAGACAGCGGCTCAGATTTCTCACAGTCGCTGTAGGATCTTGCGTCAAAGGAAGCCTTTGGTGTACCTCTCAGGAGCAGAGGCAGAGCAAGCTGAAACAAGCATTTGTCAGAGATTCTGTCTCCAGGGCGACATCTTGGACACCTGAGCTTTGAGCTCTGAGCCAGAGCAGCTTAGGAACGGTCTCTGTGCCAACATTTCCACCATCTCTTCCCTTGCTGTCGGGTCTCAGCCACTGTTCAGGAAATTACAGGAGATCGCTAAGGACAGTCCCAGGCTCAGCTGCAAAGCCACAGTAGACCGTTCTGAGGATGGGGGATGGGGGAACTTCCTTGTCGCGGTCTCAAAATTCTCAACAGTCTTCATCTGGCTCTCGGGTGGAACCTGGTCCTGGGAGGCCAGTATTAGGACGACTTCTGGCTCTTCAGCCACCTTGTCATTTGGCCATGACCTTATTTGACCATCTGGACTGCTCTTATTTCTTGAGTCTCATCCTAGAACTGGGGCAGGGGTAGGGGGTGGGGGAGTGCATTTCAGATTCCTAAGCACAGAGCACAGAGCAAAGTCAAGGTCAACAAGAGCAGACCAGAGGCTGCTGAGCCACCCTCATCTCTTGGATCTGTACCCCAAGCCTAATGAGGTTCATTCATGAAGCCACAACACAGTCTATTTTTATTTTGCTGCTTGCTGAATCATTAGAGACAGTTGACAAAATGTGTTAATACTGCCTGAGAGCTGGAGACTTTTAAAATGGAAAGAGAGACAAGCGCTGACCTTTTTGTTAGTTAGTTTGTAGCCAGGGTCTCATTAAGCTTTGCTCATTGTGCCTTGCTTAAGAATCCCGGCCTTGCTAGCGGCTTGAACCCATTCCTCCCTCTTACTATGCTAAGTTTAACACTGGGTTAAGGGAAGAAAACAACAAAACAAAAACCCACCCCACATGGGCAGAAGTATGAAAATCAAAGCCAGAAACTGTGGCACACACTTTTGATCCCAGTACTCAGAGGCAGAGGCAGGTGGTGGATCTCTGAATTTGAGGCCAGCCTGGGCTACAGAAGAAGTTCCAGAACAGTCATATCTACATACTGAAACAGTCTCAAAAAAAAAAAAAAAAAAAAAACATAAAGATTTCTGCCTCTGTGTGTGTGTGTGTGTGTGTGTGTGTGTGTGTGTGTACATTCACGTGAGACACTGCCCAAATTTGTGTGCATACCCAAAAAGGCCAGAAGAGGGCATCATATCTCCTGGAGCTAGGGTCTCAGACAGTCGTAGGCCTGGGTGCTGGGCACTCTCTTAACTGAGCCAACTCTCCATCCTGATCTTCAACTTCTGATCCTGCCCCCAGCTCCTGTGGAACCCAGAGCTTCCTGTACTAAGCCAGCACTCACTCCCTGAGCCTCCCTCCCATCTCCTTCCCCACGCCACTGTAAGGGAACATTGTTGGCCAATTCTGAGATAACCTGAGGAAAAGGAGAAAGTGTTCTACCCACTTACATCCACCTACATCTCCTTGGTTGTTCTTTGTTCTTGTTTTAACCATTCTCCAGCTGTTTTGTGATGGAAGAACAGCAAGAGTTTATAATAAAAAAATCAATCAATCAATCAATCAATCAATCAATCAGCAAATCCCTACCACTGAGTCCATCCCGATGTTTCAGAGGTATAGGTGCTTGCCACCAAGCCTGACAGCTGAATTTGACTCTTTGGACCCACATGGTGGAAGAAGAGAACCTAACTCCCATTAAGTTGTCCTCTGATCTCCACACATGAAATCACAATCTATCTCTCTCTCTCTCTCTCTCTCTCTCTCTCTCCCTCTCTCTCTCTCTCTCTCTCTCTCACACACACACACACACACACACACACACACACACACACACTCAAATGCAGTTTTAAAAAGCATAGCTTCTACGCTGATGCTGTTTTTTAAATCATGTCTTTCATTAACATGGTCCCAATGAACTACCCTCTCCCTAATCTTCAAAGCAGGAAAGTTGGCATTTGAAATTCCTTCTCCCTCAGACAGTTGCTCAGGTTTGTTTCCTAGGCAACAATTGACACAGTCAAAAATCATCAACAGTTGCTAGGCCTAGTAGCAACACTACTGATGGTCCTGGCCCTTGGAAGACAGAGGGAGGAGTTCAAGGTCATCCTCTGCTACACAGGCCAGCCTTTGCTACGAGGAACCCTGTGCCCAAAACAAAGTAGCCAGGTGGCCATGGTAATCCCCAGTGGATCTCTATGAGTTTAAAGCCAGTCTGGCCTGCACATGAATTCCAGGCCAGGTAGGACTACACAGTAAGACTCTGTCTCACTGTCACAGTTTCTCATCTGTTGCTGTGATCAAATATTCAGTTTTTAAGGCTGGGCATGGTGGGGTATGCCTTAAATCCCAACACTCAGGAGACAGAGACAGATGGATCTCTGTGAGTTCAAGGCCAGTCTGGACTACAAAACTCAAGATAGACAGGGGCTATTTCAGAGAAACCCTGTCTCAAAAAACAAACAACAAAAGAGCTGTCAAGGTCGTCCTGTCTCTTCATAGCAATAAAGCCCTAACTAAGATAAACAGTCAATGCTCTTAACCACCGAGTTATCTCTCCAGCTCCGTATGATAAAACAATCTGATACGGACTAGAGGGATGGCTCAGTGGTTAAGAGCACTTGTTCTTACAGAAGACCCAGGTTCAATTCCCACCACCCACATGGTGATTCACATCACTGTGTAACTCCAGTTCCAGAGGAGCCAACACCCTCTTCTGTGTGTACTGACATGCACACGAAGTACATATACACATATGGGCAAAGCACTGGTACGCAGACAATTAAAATATCCCAACAAGAGCAACTTAAGGAGAACCATGTTCTGGCTCGTGGTCCAAGAGTACATCCATCAATGTGTGTTAAGTTGAGGCTGCAGGAACTTAAAGCAGATGGTGACATCCTAGTCACAATCAGAAACAGAGCGGAGAATACATGCTGCCCACAGTTCCAGACAGAGAACAGTACTGTCCATGGTGGGCAGGTCTTCCTACCTCTATTAAGGCAATGAAAATAATCCCCACTGGCATGGCCAGAGACTCACCTTCCGGGTGACCCTGGATTCTGCCAAGCTGACATTTAACATTAACCATCACAGTCACCAATACTCACTACCTGTCCTGAACTGAGTATTTTTTGCAAAAAACTTGTGTGCATCCACACCAACACGAGCACATGTTGGCCCGCGGAGGCTAGAGACATCGGGTCCCCTGGAGCTGGAGTTACAAATATACACATGGCTGCCCAGCATGAGCTCTGGGAACTGAACTCAGGTCCTCTGCAAGAGCTGTACAGGCTCTTAGTGGCTGAACCATTGGGCCAGTCCCAGCGGACCAGTTCTTAGCACCCGGTTACTAAGCTGCTCTTGAGTTTCCCTGACCCACTTTTTCTAGAGCTTGAATTGATTCTAGTCCCTGTTCTTGGATATTCCTGGAACACATGCCAGTACTCAGTATCTGGCCTTATCCCACTGACCTCGTCCCTCCCAAGGTTCTGAGTAATCTAGAATGAGAGGCAAAGGCAGAGCACCCCTTGTTCTTATTAGAGTTCTGATTTGTTATATGAGGGTATCTGTGGAGGTCAGAGGATAACGTGTGGGAGCTTCTCTCCTTCCATGTAAGCTCCAGGGACTGAACTCACATCATCATGCCTGGCAGCAAGGGCCCTCACCCACTGGGCTGGCTCGTTGGCCTGTGGGTACTGCTAGTTTAGAAATGGTCCATGTAGCTAAAGAGATGTTCCTCCTGCTCCAAGGGGTATGTGATGCCTGTGGCCTCCAAGGGCATCTGCATAACTATGTATATACACACAGTAATAAAATTTAAAAAACAAATCTTTTTTTAAAGGTAGTTTGGTGAGATGTAAGGTGAATAAGTAAAAACTAAAATAAAATTAAAAAAAAAGAAGAGATGGTTTGTATACTGAGTGGTCATATGTTGGAAACGTGGTTGCCAGGAGAGACCTTTAAGAGGTAGGACCTGTTCAAATGTAATGGTGCATCCTGTATCCCCAGCATCCAGGAGGTAGAAGCAGGAGGATCAAAAGGTACAGATCAGTCTCCACTTCAAGTGAGGACAGCCTAAGCTTGTATGAAGCTGTCTTTTTTTTTTTTTTAAAGAGTAGCACAAAGGTAGGGCCTGGCAGACAATTAGGTCACTGCATGTGGTGCTACCCTTAGGAAGGATTAATACCACTTCCCTGGAACTAGTTCACTGTCTTATCTGTTTTGAGACTGTGTCTGTAGCTCAAGCTGGCCTCAGACTAACTGTGTAGCAGAGATGTCCTAGAATTTCTGATCCTCCGTCGTTCCCCGAGTGCTAACACTGCAACCTGGGGCCAGCACATCCACTTTACCCAGTGCCGGGGATCAAAACCTTCTCCTGAACACTGCTTTATCACTCTACCAATTCAGCCATAGTCCTGCCTGAGTCACTTCTTTATTATCTATTTATTTATTGTTAGTTGTTTGCTTTTTTATTTTTCAAGTCAGGGTTTCTCTATGTATCCCTTGCTGTCTTAGAACTCACTCTGTAGAACAAGCTGACCTTGAACTCAAAAATCTGCCACCTGCCTCTGCCTCCCATGTGTTGGGATGACAGGTGTGGATCACCATGCGATAGTTCTTTAGAATGAGGTCATATAAAATCGGAAATTTGTGCCTCGGTCTCTGTTTCCGTCACCTCATATGATCTTCTCGAAGCACACAAGCTCTTATCGATGTAGTGTCACCTGGAGCTCAGCCAATAAATAGCAGCACCACGGCCTTGAACCTCCAAACCCGTTAGGTAAATGAACCTCTTCTTAAATAAAGTGTCTTGGGTCTGATACTTTTTATATAGCAGAAGACAAAACAAAACAGAACCATGGGGACTTCAGATAAAAAGAAATTAGTCAAGGAAAGGTTGCATTAAATTGGTAGGGAAAAAAGATTCTTGGGTACAGGTGTCCATCAACTGGTAAATCATCAAAGCGTTATCAACTATTTGGAGGAATACCATGCAGCCTTCAACAAATGAAGTAAAGCCCAGGAGGCTGAGTCACCCACAGCATAGCAGGACGTAAACAACATACAGGCCAACAGCTGTGTTAGCAACCAGCGGTCGCCACCGCCTGCCCCCAGGAACCAAAGGAAAGTCCAGTTTCCCAAACCCCAAAGGCAGTCCAAATCCAGAAATGAGTTCAATCTGGACTATAAGAGGATTCCTGGTAGTTAGGTAAAAGCCAGCATTCCCCAGGAACTCGTGGAACTGGTTCCCATTTACCAAAGGGAAGAAGGATGGGATCTCTGGCTATACTGGACCTGGCAGAAGGTATGTGATAGCTGTCAGCAAGTCAGAGCACATGCTGGCCTCCAGGTCCCTCAGTATCATAAGTACCTGTTACACATTTCAAAATCCACCCTAGCATCCTAAACTCCCTCCAGCTCATGAGATTCCCTCCTTTCAGCTACTCATTATTCTTAGAACCCTGGTATTCTCGATATGCTCATGTTCTCTCTCTCTCTCTCTCTCTCTCTCTCTCTCTCTCTCTCTCTCTCTCTCTTTCCTCTATGCCCTGCTAGTCTCCTCTCTCTCACAGACAGCCCTGGCCATGTACACTTTGCAGGCTGTGCTCGATCCACTTCTTTCTCTCTGCTCTGGATCTTCCACAGGCCTCTTAACCGTATCATGGATGGATCATGTTGTCAGTACATACAGAACCCATCTGAAGAAATTATGCACACTACAGAAGAAATTATACACACACTGAAGAAAAATACACACTAGCATATATATAAAACACATCCACAAACCATACCTGGAAGTTATTAAATTAACTGTGCCTCTGAGCACAAGATCGAGGAGGAAAATATTTTCACTATGCATCTTTCTAGTTTATTATTATTTAAAATGTGTTCTTTTCACAAGAAGTTAAGAGGAAGATAGATACTTTTCAGGTTTTCCCCTCCTACCAAAACCTTTCGGAGTGAACCCACTTAGGAAAGCACCCTTTCACAGTACCCAGGATCGTCACAAGACTGGCATCTAGAAATAATCTTTAAGTTATTAGGGAGTTAGTTCCCAAGGTTACTTTTGAGAGACAGACCAGCTCCACAACTGACCTACCTTATAAACGCTATCAGTGTCTGGAAACCACTTGCCCTGCACAAAGCTCTTTTCCTCAAGTAAATACTCAGCAAGTTTTTTTGATTTTTATTTGTTTTGTTTTTCCTTTTCTATTGCCCTGTGCACGTTTTATCCACCCTAATACTATCTTCAACTTCAGCTCTTAATACAACTGCAAGTTCCGTTGTCCACATTAACAGTTGTTGAATTTTAGAAGCCAATCAGCATTCCCTCACCCAATTCTCTCGATAGCCCGGAGTTATAATTTACTTTATTTTGTCTTTTTGTGTTGTTTTGAGAACAGCCTCCTAAATAGCCTTGGCTGGCGTGGAACCCGCTATGTAACTCAAACTGGCCTCTAACTTGCAGCAATTCTCCTGCCTCTGACCCTCGAGGGGTGAGATGACAGAAGCGCGCCTCCACGTCCAGCAATCCGTTGTACTCTGGCCGCCCTCAGACACGGTCATCCACACTCATGGACACGCAATAGGCTGGCAGAGACCTGCTCAAGGGTTCAAAGAGAGGAGGTGCTGCGAGGCTTCAATTCGGCAAAAGACGCCCGGCGTGAGGCCGGGAGCCGCCCAGGAGAAGCGGAAGTGGACTTCTCGCCCAGGGAGGTCAAGGCGGGGCCAGGCATGGGGCCGCAAATACAAGACATGGTCCTCGCCCAGGCCAGGACACGGAGGAAGCAGACGAAAGGAAGGAGCGAAGCATCTACCTCCGCAGGGGCCACGTCGTATTCCGAGTTAACGCGGGCCAGGAGCCCAAGACCACAGCCCACTACTGAGTCCGGGAAAGGGACGCCGGCTCACAAACGCGGGACTTCCGGTTTGTTGCCGGAAGCGGAAGTTGTTTGAGGTACTAGATTAGCGGCAGGGTCGCTCTAGGCCTCAATTGTGTTGCGCTAGTCTATGGTTTTAACTTGTCTCTTTTCCCAGCTACCGGGTCGAGCTCTGTACAAGCCCGAGTGGCTTCTGTCGCCTGGGAGGAGGGCTTCGTCTTCCCCCGCCCGTTGACCCAGTGGTAAAAAGAGAAGAGATGAGCAGGTATTCCTATAGTCTCCGAGGCCACACCCTGGAACCTCTGATGCCACTCAAGAAAGACAGAAAGGGGTAGTGTCTTGTTCCACTTTGGGTGGGGTCACTCCGGTTGAGGTTTGGCGCCGTCTATTAGACAAGCCCTGTGTCCTACTTTGCTTTCTGTTGCTGTGATAAACACTGTGATTCGAAGCAACTTGGAGAGAAAAGAGTTTGTTACAGTTGACACGTTACAGTCACACCACCCAAGGAAACCAGGGCAGGAGCTCGGAGCCGAATCCAAGGAGGAACGCTGCTTTCTGATGTGAGGGTGGATTTTTGTTTTATTTTTCTTTTGCTTTTTTAATCAAAGATGTTTAGACCACAATACTCTGCGAATCTCTAACATCTTGTATACCCTCATGCAAAGGAATTCAAATATTTTCATCCCCTTTCCACCTAAACTTGTAAAACTTGTTTGTGCGAAAGCTCTGCTGCATTCCCAGAATGCGATGACCCAGGGCAGCCGACCACTCTGCCCTTTCCTTCACGTTAATTATGAATTAGCCAATCAGATGAGATTGTGATATCCCTCTGGCACCAATGGGCTCAGATTCAGTCACCACCTGCCTTAGAATAAAAGCTAAATGAAGTTCATGCCCCGGTGTGCTTACTAGCCTGGTTTAGGTCCTGGCGTAGACTCTTTACAAAAAGAAACTGTTTTGCAGAGTTCCTTCCTCGTTGTTTAAGTGTTCCTTTGTGCAGCTCCAGAAATACTCTTTTACAACACTAGTTTGCTCTCTTGCTTGCTCGGGTTTTTATGTGTATGATTGTTTACCAGCTTGCATGTCTATGCACCACGTGCATGCCTGAGACCCATGGAGACCAGAAGACAAGCAGTGGATCCCTTGGAACTGGACTTAGAGACATTGTGAGACGCCATGTGGGTGCTGAGAATCTAGGACAGACCATCTGGAAGGACAACCCCTGACCTCTGAGCCATCTCCCCTGCCCCTCAGCCAACTTTCTCATACAGCCCAGGAGCACCTTCCTGGTGATAGGTACACTACACTACTACAATGGGCTACACCTACTCTGTCAGTTAGCAATTGAGAAAATACCTCAGCTGGGAGATGGTAGCCCGTACCTTTAATCCAGCACTAGGGAGGCAGAGGTAGGCTGGTCTACAGAGTGAGTTCCAGGACATTCAGGGCTACACAGAAAAACTGGAAAGATGTGGCATAGGGAGGTAAAGGGAGGAAGAAGAGGAGAGAGGGAACTAAGACTCCTTCCTCTGGCCCCTTTTACCTATGGGAACAACAGAGGGCCCTTCCCCACACACCTCTACAATCATGTTTCCAACCCCCACTACACTCAGTAAGGTTTCCCTGCCTGCAAATGGGGAAATATGCTAGGCTTCCAGCATTCTCTCTGGACTGCTTCAGCAGACTGTGGGGGTTAACCGGGAGAGACACACTTTGCATTAAAGAGCAGTCCTGATTTTGTAGGTTTAGACGTTTATGTGAAAGTACATCAGCTGGGGCTCCGTGCAGAAAGACTGCTCCTCACAGTAAGATCTGCACTGCAAACTGAGCCCCACTCTCTACCGTCCTCTCTAGGGACTCTGTTCTTGTGATTTCGCAAACCTGAAGAGATCTTTAGCTGGTCCCCCAAGTGGTGTTCTCTTTCCTGAGATCTACCCGCCCAGGTTCCAGCTCAAATGTAGCATCTCCCATACAACCCTCACCATTCCCACCTGTGCCCAGGAGTTTGCTGTCCGGTCTCTTTACATCCTAATGACGGTCACCAGCCACCTGGGGAGGTTTTGGTTCATGATGGATCATCCATGCCACAGTGGGTCCATGAGATAATGCCACCTAGGCAAACTGTATAGATAGTTGAAGTGATGGAGGAGGGAAGAGGGAGGAGGGAGGAGGGAGGAGGGAGCGTGGTGGTTAGGACTTGGCAGGGTACTGGGTACAGGAAGTCCATTTCTGGATAGAAGTATATGCTAGAATGTGGGAGCAGAGACAGACTTCTTCTAGTTAAGAAAAGGAAGACCTAGAGAGATGCCTCGGGGGCCAAAAGCACTGGCTGCTCTTGCAGAGGACATGGGTTTGGTTCCCAGCACCCATATAGTGGCTCACACCCATCTATAATTCCATTTCCAAAGGCTCCAGCAACTTCTTCTGCCCCTCTTGGGTGCTCTATGTATGTGGTACACATACATATATACTGAAGATAAAACATACACCTAGGATTAAAAAATATTTTTAAATTTAAAAAATATGTTTTTTAAAAAGACTCATTTATTTTATTTGTATGGATATTTTGCTTCCATACTCACCCCATGCCATGTCTGGTGCCATGGACCCCCTGGAACTGGAGTTACAGACATTTGTGAGCTGTCATGTGGATGCTGGGAATCGAATCAGGGTCCTCTGGAAGAACAGCTGAGCCATTTCTTCAGCCCATTCCCCCTTTTTAAAGGCACTCATGTCTTTTTTTTTTTTTTTTTAAGAGTTATGTATTTATTTTATGTATTTGAGTGCTCTATCTGCATGTACTCCTGCATGCCAGAAGAGGGCATTAGATCACTCTGTAGATGGTTGTGAGCCACCATGTGGTTGCAGGGAATTGAACTCAGACCTCTGGAAGAGCAGTCGGTGCTCTTAACCTCTGAGCCATCTCTCCAGCCCATTTAAAAACATCTTTAAAGAAAGAGTGAGAAAAGAAAGAATGCCTCTTCATTTTTATCTCTTCCATCCTTCTAGAAAGGGTCCTGGAAAGCAGGAGTCCTGCCTGTCTTGTCTCTTCCAATAGGGATGTGTGTCACTGATGTGATTAGGATTGAATTTAGAGCTAGCTTCGTGCATGCAAGTGCTGTACTGCTGTGCTGGTCCCTGCTCTCTCTCTCTCTCTCTCTCTCTCTCTCTCTCTCTTTTTCTCCCTCTCATTCTCTTTACTTACCTTCTTTACTGTTTGTTTGTTTGTTTGTTTGTTTGTTTGTTTCGAGACAGGGTTTCTCTGTGTAGCCCTGGCTGTCCTGGAACTCACTCTGTAGACCAGGCTGGCCTCGAACTCAGAAATCCGCCTGCCTCTGCCTCCCAAGTGCTGGGATTAAAGGCTTGTGCCACCACTGCCCGGCTTGTCCTTTACTTTTTAAAGCTACATTTATGTGTTTATCTATTTTGTCTGTGTGCATGCCACACAGTCCTTTGCCACAGTGCTCATGTGGAAGTCAGAAGACAACTTGCAGAAGTCATTTCTCCCCTTCTACCTTGAGAATCCCATAAACAGAACTCTGGTCATCAAGCTTGGTAGCAGTCTTAGTTAGGGCTTTACTGCTGTGAACAGACACCATGACCAAGGCAACTCTTATAAGGACAACATTTAATTGAGGCTGGCTTACAGGTTCAGAGGTTCAGTCGATTATCATCAAGGTGGGAACATGGCAGCATCCAAGCAGGCATGGTGCAGGAGGAGCTGAGAGTTCTACATCTTCATCTGAAGGCTCCTAACAGAATACTACTTCCAGGCAACTAAGAAGAGAGTCTTAAAGCACACACCCACAATGACAGACCTTCTAATCGTGCCACTCCCTGGGCTGAGCATATACAAACCACCACAGAGGCAAGCAACTTTATCCACTGAGCTGAAGTTTCACAAAGTTTCCCAGGCTGGCCTTGAACGTGTGATGCTCCTGTCAAAGTTGGACTGTGTGCTCCATTGGGTCTGAGTCAAGCTCTTCTGCCCCAGTGTCTGACATAACATTGACAAGTGCTCAGCTGGGATTACAGGTGTGTGATGTCAGGCCTTGCTCCGTCCCCAACACTTAAACTCAGGCACGGGCTGTGTTCAGATTTGCAAAATCACTGAGTCTCAAGGAACAGAGAGGGCTTGAATGTTGTGATAAAGCCCACGTGCTGGAGCCCGCCAGGAACAGAGGTGTACTTGAACAAAGTTAAAGTCAGTCACCTGGTGCAGTAAACTGCACGGAACAAACTGTGGTAGGCCTGCCAAAGGGAAAGGTGGGGTTCTCATAGGGTTTGGGGGTGAGTGGGACCGAGAAGTTAAAAGCAAACAGTGCTGGATGGGCCTCAGCAAACCTAGCTGTATGAAAGGGGTTAATATCTGGCTTGAGCTAAATATTAGGCTCATGATTCTGTTTCCTTGGACACACAGTCAAGATAAATATAGACTGTTGCGTTTAAAAAAAAAACAAAACAAAAAAACAAAAAAAAAAAAAAAACCCTCTTCTGACACTTTGCACCTGTGTTGGGAATCTAGGCTGCTTCTCTGTGGGATCTGGCACCAACACACTGATGAGAAGAGGCTCTTCTGACCTCAAGGCTGCAGAGTCAAACAGCAAAGTTTTTGTTGCATTTGGAAAACAAGGGTTCTCAGCACTGCCTGTGTCTTCGTTATCACAAGGGTTTTTCTCTTTCTTCTCTTTCTTCTCTTTCTTTGGTAGTGCTGGGGACTTAACCCCGGATCCTTGCTGACTGTACAAGCCCTCTGCCACCAAGCTATGCCCCAAAGAAAGACTTGACAAATTCCCAGTGGATGGGAATCTTACCACCACTCCAGCATCTGGAAGCAGAGCCTCTGAGGCTAAGCTTGATGACCTCGCCCCCTTGTGGTCCCAGCTCCCTGAGGCCCACATATCAGTGAATGTCTGTTGTGTAACCGTCCTGGCAGGAGAGAAGTTCTAAAGAGACACATCCGTGCTCCTTCCTCTGACTATCAGAGCAATGAAGCAACGGTCCCCAAGGAATTGCAGTTTCCCCAAGATCGTCCTGTTGTGGCAATTTCTTACCCGAATAAGCCCATATAAAAAACACACAACTAGGGAGCTGGAGAGATGGCTCAGCAGTTAAGAGCACTGGCTGCTCTTCCAGAGGTCCTGAGTTCAATTCCCAGCAACCACATGGTGGCTCACCACCATCTGTAATGGGGTCCAGTGCCTTCTTCTGGTGTGTCTGAAGACAGCTACAGTATACTCATATACATAAAATGAATAAATCTTTAAAAACAAAAACCACACAACTATAAGCTATATGCCTAGATTGGGCATACCTATCACTACACTAATTTATTCCACAGACCCCCTTGTTCCTTCTGGCTTCTCTAGGCCATATGGTTCTGCTCCATCTTCCTTCCACCTCCTCTTCCTCCGTTCTTCCTCTCTCCTCCCCTCTCTCAGACCTCCAGTCCTGCCTACCTTTTTCTTCCCTTGCCGGATCATGGGCTCTAACCTTTATTTGACCAGTCAGAATGGAGAGAAGGTTCAGTGAGATCACCTGAGTGTGCGATCTACTCCTCCCGTGTGTGTGTGTGTGTGTGTGGGGCAGGAGGGGCAGTGCCTCTTGAGGAAGCAGAATTAACATCAAAATGCAAACAGCACCAGGGCAACCTACAACAGCATCCTGCTTGAAGAAGGAAAGGCCCTCTGGCCTGATGCCAGCCAGAGGAAGCCTGTATCTCCCAGAAGGAGATTTCACACAGTTTGGAAACTTGTCAGAGTACATTGCAGCTGAGACAAGACTGGGCAAGGACACCTTGACAAGAACTACTTAGTTATTCGTGTCCCTAAGCGGCCTGTCAGAACCCAGAGATGAATTTGGTGGGGAACGGTGATCGGACCATGTTCTTTGTTCATTTCCCCGCTGTGGCCATATTAAATTTCTGTGCTTTTCACTCTTAGTTACATGTCTCTTTAACTGCTGTACTGGGGACAGGTGGTGAGCCTCATTGCAGGGCTCTCACCCTGAAAACTTTGCTGACGTTTGGGGCTTTGGGCTGAGTTATAAGCCCTACTGGTGGGACCCACCAAGTGTGAGCTGTCTTTCTCTCTCTGCTGTATGTGACACACAATATCAACAGATGCTTGTGCCCATTAAATCTAGTTATGGACAAAAGTTCTAAATGAAGAGAAGTGGACAGAGTCAGCAAAAGAGCAGCAGCTGTGGAAGAGAAGAAGCCAAGGGAAAGATTCAAAAAATTGAAAATGGAGGCTGGAGAGATGGCTCAGAGATCAGGAGCACTGACTCTTCCAGAGGTCCTGAGTTCAATTCCCACCAACCACATGGTGGCTCACAACCATATGTAATGGGATTTTGGCGCCCTCTTCTGGTGTGTCTGAAGACAGCTACAGCATACTCACATACGTAAATAATTCTTTAAAAAAAAAAAAAAGAAAGAAAGAAAGAAAGAAAAGAAAAAAATGAAAATCTCTCTCCTAAAGCAAAGAGCTCTAAAACATGGCCAATGCTGCTATCCTGGAGGGTTTTGGGAAGAGGTAATAGAATTGTTGGACCCTGTTTTAGTTATTGTTCTATTACAGTGAAGAGACACCATGACTAAGGCGACTTACAAAAGGAAGGCATTTAACTGGGGGCTTCCTCACAGTTTCAGAGGGTTAGTCCATGATCATCATGGTGGAAAGCAGACAAGCATGGTGATGGAGGAATAGCCGGGAGCTTTATACCTTTATCCATAGGCAGCAGGCAGGGGAGTGTGTGTGTGTGTGTGTGTGTGTGTGTGTGTGTGTGTGTGTGTGTGTG
>JANHMN010000004.1:15394641-15416770 GCA_030674055.1 Rhabdomys pumilio | reverse complement strand
GTGTGTGTGTGTGTGTGTGTGTGTGTGTGTGTGTGTGTGTGTGTGTGAAGAGGATGTGGGCTTTTGAAACCTCGAAGCCCACACCCGCAGTGACATACCTCATCCCCAAGGCTACACCCTCTAATCCTTCCTAAGCAGCTACATTAACTGGGGACCAAGCATTCACATATAGAATTCTGTGGGGGCCATTCCCATTCAAACCTTCATAGCTCCTTTATGATTAAAAAGATGAATTGCTGAGTTGGATGATTTTAATATGAATGCTAACTTTCCATCCTGTGGGACTGATTAGCAAGCATTACAACACTGAGTCCTCTCTAAAGGGAAGAGAAGTATTGATGCCACATTTTTTCTTTAAACAGTAAATTGTCAGCTTTTTTGTTTGTTTGTTTGTTTGTTTGTTTTTTGTTTTTTTGGGTTTTTTTTTGTTTGTTTGTTTTTTGAGACAGGGTTTCTCTGTGTAGCCCTGGCTGTCCTTGAACTCACTCTGTATTATAGATCAGGCTGGCCTCGAACTCAGAAATCCGCCTGCCTCTGCCTCCCAAGTGCTGGGATTAAAGGCGTGTGCCACCACTGCCCGGCAAATTGTCAGCTTTTAATGATTTACAAAATAGAAGCAGAAAAGAAAAAGGGTTGACATTCTAATCTTGACTCGTTAAAAACAAATTATCAATGCTTCCGACTCTTAAGTGATGTGAATGGTTGAGGCTGGGGGAGACTGAAGACCAAGAAGACAGGATTACTGATCAAATCAAATTGTTGATTGATCCATTTGAAATCTAGCCAATTTCTTGACTTGGTGCTGCCAGTGTGTGGAGTCTTAGCCGCTCCCAGCCTCCCTGGGGCTTTGCCAACTGAGGCATCAGACTCAGTCTCCCTGGCTTTTATTTTGCAGTCACTTGAGGGTGTTATCCAAGGTCTCTCCCCTGACTCACTTCGTGGAGGAGTGTCAGCTTTGGCAACACCCGTGGATGCATTCTGTCAGGCGTTGTGGTCGGACTCAGTAAAAGTAATTAATGACACCCTGACCTGGTTCTGAACTTCCTCAGCTTCTCCCTGGCCCCTACTCTGCTGCCTTCTGACTCAGGCCTTTGTCAGATCAGTTTTTGGAATTTTTTTTTCCTTAAAGAGCTGGAAGAGGGTTTTATGGGGGAGGCTTGATATCTCAGAAACGACTTTAGAAGAAAACCGTGGGACTGTTTACAATGCATGGGGGCAATGGATGGGAAGAGGAGAGAAGTGGTTGTGAGAAATGTTGACACAGCCATCTTAGAGAATTAGGTCATTGGCAGAGCTGACAAACGCTGTCCCACCAGGGAGCTCCAGTTCTGGGAATATAGCCTAGGGGGTTCGCACACATGTGCCCCTGGAGATACATCCAAGGACATTCATCCAGCACTACTTATGACCCCAGAAAGTTGGCCCAGCTTTAAATGCTCATCAGCAAGTCAGGGGAGAAAAAAAAAACCTTTTGTCTAAGGCATTCACCACAGACCAGCAGCCATCAGGAGGCCAAAATGCAGTGACAGGCAACAAGCAAGTTGAATGGGCTTTTTAAAAAAATCCATTTACTGCCAGGTGGTGGTGGCGGCATATACCTTTAATCCCAGTGCTTGGGAGGCAGACGCAGGAGGATCTCTGACTTTGAGGCCAGCCTGGTTTACAGAGTGAGTTCCAGGACAGTCAAGGATACACAAAAAACAAGGACAAAAAAAAATTATTTACTGTCTTTTAATGTTTAATGATTTATTTGTTGTTGCTATTGTTTATTTGTATCTTTGGTTGGTTTTGAGATAGCCTTACTATGTAGCTCAGGCTAACCTTAAACTTCTGACCCTCCTATCTTAGCCTCCCATAAGGTTTGATTATAGGGCTGGGCCACTACAACCTATCTATGTATGCATTTTTTAAAGAATCAAAATTGGTGCCGATTAGATGTTCAATTGGTGAAGTGTTTGACATTCATTCATGAGGTTCTGGGTTCAATCCCTGGTACCCACACAAAAAGCTGGGTGTGGTAGTATACACTTATAATCGTAGCACTGGGAAGACAGAGAGATAGGCTGGTCTCTGGGGCTCACTGGCTAGCCAGCTTAGCCGAATTGATGATCCTTGGGTCTCAGTTCAGGACCCTGTCTCAAAGAACAAGACCATCGAGATGGCTCAGCAGATAACGGGGCTTGCTGCCAAGCTTGATGACCCGTGTTCAATCCCTAGGACCCACACTGGAAGTCAAAAAACCCATTTTCAAAGATTGTTCTCTGACTTCCACATGTGTGATGTGCGACTGGCACTCACATACAGACAGACAGACCTACATATAGACCGAAATAAATAAATAAATGCAACAACAATAATAATAACAAAACAGCAGGTGGAAAGATGAACTCCAAACTCCTCTGTCAGTCAGGGTAGGTTAAGTCCACACAGCTATAACAAACAATGCCCAGCACCACAGTGGTGGTGGCAACTATTTCTCCATTGTGTTCGTATGTATCCACAAGAGACTGACAGATGCTTTCTCACTCTGGCACCAGGTTGACAGCAGCCACTAGCTGCCACAGCAGTGGAAAGGAGAGCCTAGCAGGACACCCCATCTCTCTAAACTTCATGTCAGCCAAAGGAAAATATATGGCCCAAAGCCTTCAAGGGAACAGGCAAGAGTTATTCTGTTATATGCCTCAACTCCACCCAAATACTGATGGCCTCTGGGAAGAGTAAGGAAGAGTGCTGTGGGTTCTCCACCTTAATTACGTTAAGTGTATCACTTGTATGCTCTCTTTCTCTCTCTCTCTCTCTCTCTTTCTCTGAGAAATGGGTGCATACATGTGTGTATCCATGTATGTGTGTTCTGTATGAGTGTATGCCATAGTACACTTACAGAAAGAGGTCAGTGGACAACCTTAGATGTCATTCTCCACTTTCTATCTTTGTTTGTTTTTGAAATAAGAGTCTTGGGGCTGGTGAGATGGCTCAATGGTTAAGAGCACTGACTGCTCTTTCAGAGGTCCTGAGTTCACTTCCAGAGACTACATGGTGGCTCACAACCATCTGTAACGGGGTCCAATGCCCTCTTCTGGTGTGTTTGGAGTACATAACAGTGTACATAAGAAAAAAAAGAAGAAGAAATAAGAGTCTCACTCTGTAGCCCAGGCTGTCCAGGTACTTGCTATGTAGATCAGGTTGGCCTGATCTACAATTCAAAGAGCTCTACCTACCACTGTGTTGTGATTTGAATGAGAAATGTTCCCCATAGTCTCATGCATTTGAACACTTGGTCCCCAGTTGGTGGCACTGTTTGGAGAGACCAGAGATGTGTGGGATTTTGCTAGAGGAAGTATGTCACTCAGAGCAGGCTTTGAGAGCTTAAGGCCGCATACCACTCTCAGTTGACTCTCTGCTTCCTGTTCCAGCCACAACAGCTGTTGTGATGGTGACAGACACTTATCCTGCTGAAACTGGAACCTCCAATAAACCCTTCCTTCTATAAGTTACCCTGATCTTGATCATGGTGTTTTATCTCAGTAGTAGAAAGGTAAGGTAAATAAGAAGGTGCTGCTTCCTGAGTACTGGGATTACAGGTGTGTGTCAGCAGGACCAGCTTCCATCTTGTTTTGAGGCAGAATCTCTCTTGTTCACTGCTGTATCTGTCAGGTTAGCTGTCTGGGGAGCTTTTCCTGATTCTCCTGACTTGGCCTCTCAGCATCAAGTAGGCATGCTGGGATGGCAAACATGTGTGCTATCATGTCCTACACACACACACACACACACACACACACACACACACACACACACAAAAGGAAAGAAAGAAAAGAAAAGCCCCAAACCATGTAATAGATTGTCTGTCTGTATGATTAAAAATCTAGCACCTTGGATTAGAAAGATGAACTCCAAGGCCCCCTGTCAGTCAGGGTAGGTTAAATCCATGCAGCTATGACAAACAAGTCAGCCTTTTCAAAATAGAAAACGTAACTCTAGAGCAATGATTCTCAGCCTTCCTAATCCCGAGACCCTCTACTACAGCCCCTCATGTTGTGGTGACTCTCCAGCCACAAAATTATTTTCTTTGCTACTTCATAATTATAATTTTGCTCCTGCTATGAGTTGTAATGTGAATTTCGGATCTGCGACCCCTGTGAAAGGTCATTGTCCCCTCCGTGCAGCTAGCACTCTCCTAAGAGGCTGTCTCACCTCTGTGTGTGCCCAGCTATGAACCTGACACAAGGCAAGTCTCTTCTCAGGGTTACTCTGAGGCTTCCTCTAGAGCAAGAAATAAATGTTTGCTGAATGAATCAATGACCACAGTCCTCTTTCTCTGGTCCCCCCAACAGATAGAAAACACTTGGTCTTTCCTCTTCTCCCATGATTCCCAACAAGACTAGATTTTTCTGCAGAATTCATATTTCTATGGCTGCATTGAGAAGCCACCAGGTCTATGTGGTTATCTACCACTGACTATAGTCACAGCCCTACGTGTGACCATCAATGTGACAACTTCTCTGGGTTTCCAGTTTCTCACTTTCTGCATCGGAAGGCCTATGTCCTCGAATGGCTGGTCACCCACTGCAGCCCCTCCTTTCAGAGACTCATTCTCTCATCCTCAGCGGAAGGTCTGGCTCTGGCCCCACCTCCACATTTTAGACCTAAGATATCACAAACTGGTCAGAGCTCAAGAATTCCGTCAATGAAGGCAGAGAGCATCGACTTAGAACTTTCAGAAAGGTCTTTATTCTTTAGAGGACCTGAGATCCATGCTGCTAGCCGAGCCTTGGATCTAGTTGTTGGCTATGGTCTAAAAAAAAAAAAAAAAAAAAGCAGAAGGTTAGACAAGAACAGAATAAACAGAATAATTAGTTAAGATTGCAAAATTTGGGCCTGGAGGGACTGGGCTCATGTGGGAATGACCTAGCCTTGTCACTGGATACTGTGTGTCTCTGAGAGAGTGACTTGATCTCTCTGAACCTTACTTTTCTATCTAAACTAAGATAAGAGGTAATAATAGCAGCTGCCTCGTGGGTATTCTTTTGTTTGTTTTGTTTTGTTTTGTTTTTGTTTTGTTTTCTGAGACAGGGTTTCTCTACGTAGCCTTGGCCATACCTGGAACTTGCTCTATAGACCAGGCTAGCTTTGAATTCAGAGATCAGCCTGTGTCTGCCTCTGCCTCCCAAGTGCTGGGTTTAAAGGCATACACCATGGCCTCCTGGCTTCATGGGTATTCTCAGTTGAGTTATTAGCTAAGGTTCTTAGCACAGTGAATCTCCAAATCCCAGCCAGTACTCCTGTCAGGAAGAGCAGTCGTTGTCTTGGACCTCCTGTGTATAGATGAGGTCTGTTCTGCACCCTCCCTGACCTCAAGAACCCACATCATGGTTCTCAGCATCCTTCCCTCTAGTGTCCATTTCTTATCTGCCCACCAGCAGGCTGTCTGTCCACTGACATACTCTCTGTCTCCCTTGACTAGGAAAGACCTGGGCCAGGGGACATTCATTTCTCAATGTCCCCAAAGAGCCCTCCCTCGGCCCCCATAAGCCTCAGCTCTCTTTGGGGGTCTGCAGATTCTCATCCTGAAAGTCCCTGGCAGGCCTCCATCTCCTCATCGCCTCACCTCCTCGATCCAGTCATTGAAGGCTGAGACACGGGTGAATACCGTCGGCTTCTTCTTGGTGTTGCAGCCCAAGGAGGAAACAAAGCTGGTCACACCATGGACTGCCCAGCTGCCATTCTCAGTGGGACAGTTGAGGGGTCCTCCAGAGTCACCCTGCAATGGCAAGAAGCATAGGGGGTGAGGTGTATCTGAGGATAAGGAGCAGGTTCTGACTTCAATGACATCGATAACTGTTCACACTGCTTTACTTCTCTGGATACCAGTTCGCAAAAGAAAACCTGCTTACAAGACCATAAGGCTGCCAGGCGGGCGGTGGTGGCGCACGCCTTTAATCCCAGCACTTAGGAGGCAGAGGCAGGCGGATTTCTGAGTTCGAGGCCAGCCTGGTCTACAGAGTGAGTTCCAGGACAGCCAGGGCTACACAGAGAAACCCTGACTTGAAAAACCAAAAAAAAAAAAAAAAAAAAAAAAAAAGACCATAAGGCACTGGTTCTCGATCTGAGGGTCTCCACCCCTTTGGGGGTCGCAGATCAGATATCCTGCATGTCAGATATTTATGCCACAGCAAAATTACAGTGATATGAAGTAGCATATGGTTGGGGGTCACCACGACATGAGGCACTGTGTGAAAGGGTCACAGCATTAGGAGGACTGAGACCCACTGACGTCAGGGTTAATGAGACAGTGTAAGACTTCAACACAGCACCCAGCAGAGGCAGCTCTCTGGAGAGGGTGCCTCTCCTTATCAGTACCACATTTAATGCTTTGAGGTTTTGTTTGGTTTTAATTGAGACACTGTATAGCCCAGGCTGATCTTGAACTTACAATCCTCCTGCCTCAGCCTCCAACAGTGCTGGGATTTTAAGTTAGGAGGACAAGAATGTGCTCATACACAACAAGGACATTCTGGATGTTTAACTGTCACTTAAAGCCACCACTGATGTGGGCTGGGGATGTAGCTCAGTTGATGAAAGTGTTTGCTCAGCATGCGCAAGGCTGTGAATTCCACCCCTATTACTGCATCAACTGGATGTGGTGGTAACGAAGTAAGACCATCGCTCAGATGGAGACAGGAGGATCAGAAATTCAAGGGAATTCTTGGCTACCTGGTAAGTTTGAAGACCAGACTGTGCTATGTCAGAGTCTCAAAACGGTGACTTGCCAAGTGTGGTAGTGCGTACCCTTAATCCCAGAACTTAAGAGGCAGAAACAGGTCATTGCTATGAGTTCGAGACCAGCCTAGACTATATAGTGATCTCAGGCCAGTCAAAGCTACATTGTGAGACCCTGTCTCAAAAAACAGTGGCAAAAAGGATCATAGAGGGACAGGGGCACTGGGGGGCTGTCAAGCCAAGTGGGAGCTAGGCTAGAACCCAGGCTCCCGATGCGTCTCTGAGTTTCTCTTTACTCCACCTGGCCTAGGAGACTGCATGAGGCAAACCAGGTAGATCTATCCACCTCAGAGCACATGGTGGAGGGTCTTCAGAGCAGATGTGACCTGACTTACATTGCAGCCCGACTGGATATCGCCGCCGGCGCACACCATGGTCTTCTTCACAGAGAAGCCCCACCAATCCCACTTGGAGCAGTGTTCGTAATCCACAACAGGCAGCAGGGCCTCCTGAAGCTTGGCTGGCAGAGGCCCATTGGCTGGGAAGACAGAGAACATTGCATGGGATACCTGGGAGTTGCAGAATGTGAGCCTTCAAGGCTCTGCCAGCCTGGTGAGAACCATGGGGTCTTGCTTGCTCTGTATTCTGGGCACACAGTGAACCCCCCATAACTAAGCCACTCAACATATTTGTGTTTGGAGGATCCGGGAGAAGGTGGGAGCTAGAGAGGAAGGAATTCAGGGGCGGTTTCTGCTGTGACCCTCTACCCAACTTGCCCCAGACGCTGTCTCTGTGGTCAGCACGTACTGGAGAGACGGCCCCAGCCACTGATGTAACACGGTGCTCCATTGGGTAGGATTTCACCAGCGGGAGGGAGGCAGGCAAGCTGGACTGTGTCTCCCAGCTGGGCACTTCTTGAGAGCTTGACCAGGGCGATGTCATTGCTGGGGAAAGGAGAGAGTCCCATGAAACCTGGTCTACTAGCACGCATCTGCCTCCTTTGCTCCAGGGATATTCAGCTCTGGGGAATCCACTGCTCCTTGGATTCCGAATCCATGGATTGATTTTTGTGATGCTGGGGTTTGAACTCAGAGCTTCGCACGTGCTAGATGGGTGCTGCGTGATTGAGTTATACTCTGGCACTGCCCAAGTCATTTGATATGCTTCGTTTGTGAGACAGTCTCACTATGTAGCCCTGGTTAGCCTATGTTGACTGGGCAGGCCTGTAACTCACAAAGATCCACCTGCTTCAGCCTCCCTGTGCTGAGGTCAAAGGTGCATGTTGCCACACCTCTTCTCCAAACCCATTCTTCAGGTGGAACAGCTCTGGGAAGGCTCACAGTCACTATCACTTTACCCCCACCCCCTGACCTTGGTCATTTGTGGTCCCTGTGATCCCGCTAGGTCATCTGGAAGACTCAGGGTCACAGTTGCCCGCCTACCCCAGTGCTTCCCAATACAATGGTCTAGGCTGATGTCTGAGAACCCACGCCTCTGATAGCTCCCTGGAGGAGGATGTTGTTGCCTGGGTACCACACTGTAGGTACCACAACTCTCCATCTCAACTGCCTACCTGCCACTCAAATCACTTCACCGGGTCCTGATATAACTCTCCACTCACTCTGGGATCTGGTCAAGATGGACTAGAGCCTTAAGTCACCACTCTTTAGTCATTGCAGCCACCCATAGCCTGTGCCCTTTGGGCTCAGGCAGCTGACCCTGGCTGGCAGTGAGCTCTTGAGTTGCTTGGCATCTTGCAGAATAGAACCCCCAGCTCCACACCCAAGGCTTAACTCACCCACAGCTCACACAATTGGCGTTCCACTTGGGGTGCACAAAGAGGTCTCCAGCGTTGATGGGAATCACCTGCTCTGGGCCCTCTTCCACACCACGCTCGTACTCACCCAGTACCACCTGGTAGGTGCGGGAAGTCCTGCGGAGGAGTGGAGGTCAGTCTGAGCCTGGAGCCAACCTCGCTCCTCTCCTATTGTCCCAGCTGCCCAGGACACAGGCAGGGATGGTAAGGGGGGCAGGGATGAGCACAGGAGGTGAAACTCACGAGATGCAGTGGCCTGCAGTCATAACCCAGTCAGGGGCAATGAGGGTGCCACCACAGGTATGGTGGAAGCTTCCATCCTTCTCATACTGAAGTGAGACCTGGTGGCCAAGAAGGAAAGAGCTTGAGTGGTTTGAACTCAACACCATGGGTTGCCACCAGTGGCTTCATAGGTTATGCACTGTACAGCTCTAGAAGGTGCTATTCACATGGAAAAAAAATGGCGCCCTCTGAAATATGCAGTGCACAAACTATGCAGCTCCTGAGAGGACCCTGTCACTTTCCCACAGACATCATATTTTGATTTGCCAAAGCCTACCACCACAGGCTTTATACTGTCTCTGGGATCCTCAACACTCTCTGCCCTCTGAGGCATCCACAAACCTTGTGTTTCCTGAGGGTTCCCCATGACCCCTGTCCTATCCGGCCTACTTTTCTCCTGAACAATACATCTTTCAAGGCCTGTTGGGTCCATTGAAACATGTCTCACACTGAGGCCTCTGCCTCCTCTTCCCTATGCATTCTGACTTTCAAAAGCTCTCTTACAGTCTTGTATGGTGGTCTATATGTGGGTTCCCAGCATCAGGGAAAAAGACAGAAAGACTGTAGTTCAAGACTAGCTAAGGTTTTTTATTTTTTTTCTCAAAGAAAGAAAGAAAGAAGGAAAGAAATAAAGAAAGAAAGAAAGAGAAAGAAAGAATACACAGTCTGGCGGTGGTTGCACACACCTTTGGTCCCAGCACTTGGGAGGCAAAGGCAGACGGCTCTTTGAGTCAGAGGCCAATCTGGTCTACAGAGCTAGTTCCAGGGAAACAGGGCTACACAGAAAAACCTTGTCTTAAAAAAAGAAAAAAAAAAAGGAAAAAAAAAAAAAAAAGAATCTATAAGCCGGGCAGTGGTGGCGCATGCCTTTAAACCCAGCCCCTGGGAGTCAGAGGCAGGTGGATTTCTTAGTTCGAGGCCAGCCTGGTCTACAAAGTGAGTGCCAGGACAGCCAGGGCTACACAGAGAAACCCTGTCTCAAACCCTCCCCCCCCCACCCCCCAAAAAAGAGAGGGTGGGCCTGGAGACATAGTTCAGTGGGTAGACTGCTTGCCTAGCATGCGTAAAGCTGTGAGTTCTATCCCTAGTCCTGCATAAGTGGGGTGTGGCGGCACATGCCTATAACCCCGCCACTCAGGTGGTAGAAACAGGAACAGGAAGTCAGAAACATCTCCAGCTGTATATTGACTTTGAGGATAGCCTGAGCTACATGAAACCCTGTCCCAAAAACAAACAACAAAACCTCCTTAACCAAAAATGGACTAAGACCCACAACCCACTCTGCTTAGGTCTGATTTACACACAGATTCCTATGTCCTCACATTGCCACGGGTGTGCTGGCTGCCCTGTTTGCTTTGTTTTTGTTTTTCAAGACAGGGTTTCTCTGTGTAGCCCTGGCTATCCTGGAACTCACTCTGTAGACCAGGCTGTCCTCAAGCATGGAGAGCCGCATGATCTGTGTTATTTTTACACTTTGATGGCCACAGTAGCTCACTGCCATCAGCAGCATGTGGCCAGTAACAACTACAGGATTTAGGCCTTGGTGCCTCACAGAATAAGCAGTGATCCTTTCTGCTCTCAGGGTTTTTGACAATGCAAATGTTTCCTATCATCTGCACTGGTCTCAGCCTTGTGGGCTGAGGAGTACTGAAATGAGGTTTTTTTTTCAGTTGATTAATTTGTATCAATGTTGTGGATTTTAAAAGATGTTTATGTACTGGGCAGCGGTTGCATCCATCTTTAATCCTAGCACTCAGGAGGCAAGTTCTCGAGACCAGCCTGCTCTATACAGCAAGTTCCAGGACAGCCAAGGCTTCACAGAGAAACCGTGTCTCCAAAAAACAAACCAACGGAACAAACAATAAAGAATGTTTACTTGTCGCCGGGCAGTGGTGGCGCACGCCTTTCATCCCAGCACTTGGGAGGCAGAGGCAGGCAGATTTCTGAGTTTGAGGCCAGCCTAGTCTACAGAGTGAGTTCCAGGACAACCAGGGCTACACAGAGAAACCCTGTCTCAGAAAAACAAAACAAAACAAAACAAAACAAAACAAAAGGAAAAAAAAAAAAAGAATGTTTACTTGTGAGCATGTGTGTTTCTGAATGGGTGTGTGCCACGTGTGTTCTGGTGCCCTCAGAGACTAGAAGGCATTGGGGCCGCAGGGATGCTGTCCGTGAGTTGTAAGCTGCCTGACTAGGAACTGAACTCAGGTCCTCTGGAAGACCGGCAGTCAGCGAATACTCTTCACCACTGAGCTCTCTCCAGGCCTGGGTTTGGTTCTTGAAACAGTCTCATAGAAGTCAGAGTGACCTCGAACTTGCTGTGTAGCTGAGGCTGACCTTGAACTCCTGATCTTCTGCCTCTACTGAGTTACAAGTGTGTATGTAGCCGACTATGTCTGCCTTACTCTGTGTTAAATTTAAATAGTCACATGTGGCTTGTGACTATTGTTAGACAGGAAGTCCCGCCCTCTGAACTTCTCCCCGTGGACCTCTATGGAGTTCCCAACCCTTTCACAACTCCCAGAACTTTGACCCCTTTGTAGAACCCAAGAAGTTTAAAAACAAAATCTTCCCTCTAAACACAGCCCCCGAAATTCCACTGCTATTAAGCCAATCTCTTTAACACCACCCTTTTCCCAGATTCCACTTTCAAATCCCAGCCAAGATTACAGATGGAACAGTTACAGCCTCCAAGAAATGCCTCTGTCCGAGAGTTTCAGGGCCCTTTGAAGTCAAACCAGGGAGTGGAGAGGAACTGGTGGGGTCAAGGCAGGCTGCCATGTCACCGGACTTGGGGTTCAGAGCCCACCGTGGAAGTGGGGGCAGCTGCTATCACGCTTACCTGCCAGGGCCAACTGTAGGGGACAGCGTCTTCACCATTGACAACTCGGCCAGAGGGGTTGTAGGAACGCTGGCCACAGCCCGAGGCTACACAGTAGAAAAGCCAGTCAGCTGCAGTGTCCTCAGGAAAGGGGGGGATTGGAGGGGGGACTGGTATTTGAGCATGGTGGTGCATGCCTTTAATGCCAGCACTTGGAGGCAGAGGCAAACTGAATTCTGTAAATTCAAGGCCGGCTTGAGCTACATGGTGGATAACAGATCAGCCAATGACACATAGAGAGATCCTATCTAAAAAGAAAGAAGAAGGGGAAGAGGAGGAAGAAGAGGAAGAGGAAGAGGAGAAAGGGGAGGAGGAAGAGAATGAGGAAGAGAATAAAGAAGAGGAGGAAGAGGAGGAGGGAAAGGAGAAGGAGAAGGAGAAGGAGAAGGAGAAGGAGAAGGAGAAGGAGAAGGAGAAGGAGAAGGAGAAGGAGAAGGGAGACAAGGAGGAGGGAAAGCAAAGGAACAGGTTTTGGGATCTCAGGTGAGCCATTCCCCTTTCTAGGCTTCACTAGCCATGCATGAACAAGCATTTAAAGCATTTATCCATTTAACCTACAACGGGGCTTCCTAGGATCAGAGGAAGGGCAGGGTCTCCTTTAACTCAAGGACTGAAGACTTAGATCTGTGCCTGGTACTCAGGGAGCCCTCAAATTCTGGAACTAAAATGCTGGGTATAATGGCTGGGATCCCAGCATTGAGAATCCGAGCTCAAAGGATCAGCCACTGGTTTGAGATAACCTGGGCTAACAGAGTGAAATTTTTTTCCCCCAAAACAAAATGGGGCTGGCGAGATACCACCCTGGGCTAATGACCCAAGTTCTGTCTCTGGGATCCCAAAAGAGAGAACCGACTCCTGTCCTTTGGTCTCCACATGAGCTCCATAACACACATACAGTTACCAACAAATAATACATGTAATAAAATTTTGTTTTCAAATGACAGCTAAAAGTGACATGTTAGCTCCTGCCTGTAATCTCTGTACTTGAGAGAGGAGGCAGTGGGATTGCCAGGAATTCAAGAAAAGGCAAAGACAGGCTTAGCTATAGCATGAGAGTTTCTTAAAAAAAAAAAAAAAATTGTTTTTAAAGGTGACCACTATGAAGTGGAAGTTTGGTTTGCGTGAAGGTAGCCTGGGTACAAAGTGAAACTTGGCCACTTGCTCAGGATAAGCTGTTTTACTCTGAAGCTCAATTTTCCCACTGATTCTAAACTGTGTTGAGTTACCTGGAGTCATATAAGAAAAACAACCCGCCCCTCCCCTCTCCCCGACCCCCCCTGACATAGTAGATACTCAGTAAACGCCATGTTACATATGGTTGGCCAAGGGAAGCTTTGTGGGCTATGTCACAGAAGACTGAAAATTTGAGTTGGAGCCATCAAATCATAGAGCCCAGAACTTAAGCCAGAAGGCTGTCCATTGTCCCCTCAACAAGTCTTGCCCTTTGGGCTCCCAGTCTTTCTGAGCTGGGTCACCCACAGCTTGCCTGCCTCCCCCACTCCTGGCCCAGAACCAAGCTGAAGCCCCTACAGTTGTGTCCTAGTTGAGCTAAGACCTTCTGTAGAAGCAGGCATGGGGTGTCACCCAGGGGGCAATGAGTGGGGGTCGCTCATATTTCAGGGGTTCGCAGGCTGATGCAGCATGGAGACATGGGAGAAGCTGAAAGCTTACCAAGGGCCACAAGCAGGAGGGAACTCAGCAACCGGAGCATAGTGAGTGTCAGGGTGATAAGAAAGGGATGTGGAGCTGGGCTCTAATATACCGCCAGAGGCAGGTGGAGGGGACGGTGCCAGGCCCCACTCCCACAACAGGTGGCAGAACACCAGCTTTTTCAAGGCCCAAGGCCACATATCAACCACTGAAGATTAAGAATCAGGAGTGAGGGAAGGACCCGGGCTTCCTTCAACCTGTGATTGCACAGGTGGCTTAGAAGAGCCAGCTGATAAGGGAGGGAGGGACAAGAGAATGGGTTCTATCAAGAGGCCAGCCTTTCCCAGGGAAGGCCAGAACACCAGAGCTGGTCAGGCCTGGGTTCAGATCCTAGCTTTGTCTTCTCGAGTGCTTAGTTTGACTATTCAGTCTCAGAACTTTATTCTCTAACATGGGATTAATATTGATATCTGCCTCAATAAAAGACTGTGTTTGAGTACTTTCTCTGGTATTGTAGGCTCTTTCTAGGGCTGTGAGCACAGACAGGACATGGTCCCAGCCTTCCTAGAACCTGTCTAGTGAGAACACAAGATGAACCCACAAAAATTTTAAGAAGCTGTTTCTAACCGGTGAGAGTGGGTGCCATAGAGAAATGAAACATGGGTGACTGGGAGGGGATTCCTCCCTTTTCACTTGACCGGGAGAGGGGGGCAGAGGCAGAGTGACATATTGACTACAGGGGGAGGGCAATATGCAAAGTGAGTCCTAAAGCCAGCTATGGGAATCGGTGGAAGGGAGACACTCAGCTCAGGCTTGGCTTGCACAAGAAAAAGGGGGGAGGGAGGCAGAGTCAACATGGAGCTGGGTGAGGGGTCATGGCCTGTAATCCCAGCTGCTCTAAGGCTGAGGCAGGAGGATTATGAGGTGGTGGCCAACTAGGGTTGCACAGCAAGGCCCTGTCTCAAAGCAAAAAAAAATTAAAATTGGGCTGGAGGCACAGTACGGCACCTCCAAGAGAATCCCTTGGTTTCACCCTTGTCAAGGACAGGGAGGAAGAAGAGAGGGAGATGGAGACAGAAGAGGAGACAGGAAGAAGAGACCAGGGGAGGGGAAGAGGTGAAGAGGAGGAGGTGGAGGGGAAAGAAGGAAGGAGAGAAATATAAAGAGGAAGCAGGTATGCTAAGATGGCTTGGCAGCTAAAGATGCCGATTGAGCCTGAGGACCTGAGTTCGAACCCCAGGACCCACCTGTTACAAGGAGAGGATCAACTCCTTCGAGTTGCCCTCTGACCTCTATGCATGCTGTGCCACGTGCACCCACTCACACAAACGCACATGCACACACGCACACACACATGAAACAAAAATGCTTTATCTGCAGAGGCAAGGTCTCTTGCTGAACGCAGAGCTTGTGAGTTGGCTGGTTTAGACCCCTGTTCTCTGCCTTGTGTGTGCTGGTCGCACTGTGCCTTCTTTATGTAACCTTCTCCTCAGCAACTTTTCTCGCCCACCATACCCTTATTGGTGGGGATAGAATCCAAGGTCTCATGCATGTGAAGCTGCACCATCAAGTCACACACTAGCACAGGGCACAGGCTTCTTTCTTTTTATTTTTTTATTTTTTAGACTTATTTATTTATTTTATGTATCCGAGTACACTGTCACTGTCTTCAGACACACCAGAAGAGGGCATCAGATCCCATTACAGATGGTTGTGAGCCACCATGTGGTTGCTGGGAATTGAACTCAGGACCTCTGGAAGAGCAGTCAGTGCTCTTAACCACTGAGCCATCTCTCCAGCTCCTCTATCCCCTTTTGAGGCATCATTTCTTTAGGTCTTTAGCCTTGGTAGATGAGGCTGGCCTCAAACTCAGAAATCTGCCTGCCTCTAACTCCTGACTGCTGAGACTAAAGGTATACACCATCACTGTCCAGTTTAGGGCCAGTATTCTGTGTGAACAAGGCAAGCAGACATACCCTCCTATACCCTCCTTGTCCCCTTTCTCCATGTCACCCCTGTTCCCCTCCCCCCAGCTAAGTACTGCTAACTTTTCCTGAGCATGTGTTCAGGCTCAGTATGGCACGCATAAGCCTTCCTCTGACTCCTACAAATAGAAGCCAAGGGAGGGCAACACTTAGCTGCTCTAAGTGGTCCCTTGATGGTAGAAGGTGTCCTGCATGGCCAGGAGGACTTTGTTTAAGGTTTGAGTGCCTCCCCTCTATGGTGCCCACAAGGATGCCTAGACCGCTCCAGTAGCCTGGGCTGTTTGTTGATCAGCCTGTGCACACAAGAGAAACAGCTGTGAAAATCCTTCAAACTAGGATAAATATAGCTGTGCCCTCCCTGCTTCCTGTAGGCCTGGACATATTTGCTCAGCTTGGATGCTCACAGCCATTCCCTAGATCCTGTACTGGGGAAGAGGTGGGGAGAGCCCGGAAGAGAACGAAGCAGAAAGGGGCAGGTCCTAAGGCACGGGGCTGGAAATAGATCTCTGTGTTCAACCCAGCTACCTGACAGCTGGGACAGCAGCACAGGTAAAAGCTAGAACTTGATCAAGGTCTGCACATCTGCACGTGTTCCTAGCCAGACAGAAGCTAGTTCAAGGACACAGGAAGAGCTGAACCCATAGGAGGCCCCCAACTTAACACAGAAGGCTCCCCAGCCTTTATCCATAGAGCCTTGAGCCTGCTGCTCAGGCATGTGACTTCAGGGGCAGGGAGTTTACAGAAATGGCCTCTCTGAGGTCAACTGTTCATGACCACTTGAGCCAAGTGGGTATCCTTCTCAAAGCCTGGAAAAAGATACTGTTAGCTGTACCACTGAGCAACCTTTGCGGGTCCTGGTGTAGTGGCTGCTGGAATCCTTGCGATTACCCCTGAAGAGGGAGGGAACTGCTTAAGGAGAATGGAGGGGTGCCATCCATTCCAGGCTTCAGGCTGAAATAAAGTGAGCCATCTCTTTGCGTTGTTCTTGTTATTGTTTTTGAGGCAGGGTTTCCTCTATATAGCTCTGGCTGTCCTGGAACTCACTTTGTAGACCAGGTTGGCCCTGAACTCAGAGATCGGCCTGCCTCTGCCTCCTGAGTGCTGGGATTAAAGGTGTATGGTGCATGTAATCATTAAAAAACAATCCATGCTAATGCCAGCTACACTTTGGTGATGGTGACTCAGTCTCCTCTTCCCCTATAGGGAGCTGCAAGCTGTCCCCCCCACCCCCACCCCACGTGGTTCCCTTGCCTCCAAACCACTCTCATTTCTATTCAGCCGTCTGCCCCCTGTGGTTAGCTGTGACAAATCCTCATAGCCCAGTAAAATCAAAACTCCAGAAGCTTGTAATTTATCAGTCAGATTTATATCAGTAAATTCTCAACCCCCAAAATGCCCACACAAAGAACTCTAAGCTCAATTGACATAAACACAAGCTGCACTGTGGTGGATAGTTTCCGGTCTTGTATTTTGATGCTAATTCCTCTTTCCAGGGCGGAGCTACAGACTTCTGCCCACCTTAATTTGTAAAATGAAGGCTAGAGCCTGTGATTGGGCAGTAGAAGGGGGAGGTGGAGCTGAAAAGCTTGGGGGTGGGAAGAAGGAGGAGAAGGAAGAGGAGGAGAGAGAAGAGGAGGAAGAAGAGGAGGAGGGAGAGGAGGAGAGAGAGGAGGAGGGAGAGGAGGAAGAGGAAGAGGAGGAAGGACAATGGAGGAAAAGCACGTGGCCTGGAAAAACCACAAATTATGAGGGATCTCGTAGATTGGGAATAGAGTAGCATAGTGGTGAATCTGCCCAATCCAGGCGTGCAGCTTATATTCATAATTATTGAGTTGTGTTTTCTTTGATCAGGGTTGGAGATTTACCCAACACTGAACTTCTGGACTGGACAAACTGCCCTATATTACTCCAGTGCTGGTCTATGATATTCATAGCTACCTGTGGCTAGCTCAAAGCACATGGATCCGGTTCGTCCTCTTCCTCCATCTTTCTCTGTCTTCCTCCCTCTCTGTCCTCTGTTCTCTCTCTCTCTCTCTCTCTAAAACTCTTAGCCCTGCTGTCTTAGTCAGGGTCTCTTTTCTTGCACAAACATGACCAAGAAGCAAGTTGGGGAGGAAAGGGTTTATTCAGCTTACACTTGCACATTGCTATTCATCACCAAAGGAAGTCAGGACTGGAACTCAAGCAGGTCAGGAAGCAGGAGCTGATGCAGAGGCCATGGAGGGATGTTACTTACTGGCTTGCTTCCCCTGGTTTGCTCAACTTGCTTTCTTATAGAACCCAATACTATCAGACCAGGGATGGCACCATGGACAAGCGGCCTTCCCCCCTTGATCGCTAATTGAGAAAATGCCTTACAACTGGATCTTAGAAGGCATTTCCTCAATTGAAGCTCCTTTCTCTGTTATAACTCCAGCTTGTGTCAAGTTGCCACAAACCAGCCAGTACACCTGCCTTCCTTTCTCATTGCCCAATCCCAGGCTGTAGCCTTATATTTCACTCGACCTCACCTACATACAGACAGCAATCTCTTGAGTGGGATGGGCAGACTAGGTGGAGGAGAGTGTATTAAGAGTCAGAATTTGGGGGCTGGAGAGATGGCTCAGCAGTTAAGAGCACTGACTGCTCTTCTAGAGGTCCTGAGTTCAATTCCCAGCAACTACTTGGTGGCTCACAACCATCTATAACAGGATCTGATGCCCTTTTCTGGTGTATCAGCAGCAGAGTGCATTAAATAAATAAATGAAGGGAAAACAAACAAACAGACAAAAAAAAAAAAAAAAAAAAAGTCAAGTAGCTCCTTTAGAACCAGGATTTGGGGCTGCCAGGTTTGTGAATCCAGCACTGGCCATCTTGAGGCAGGAGGATTGCCACAAGTTTGAGAATTGCTTAGCACTAAAACATAGTGAGTTTTAGGCTAGCCTAAGCTACAGTATGAGACCTGTGTTGGGGCTGTGGAGTGAGAAGAGGAGAGAACTGAAGACATAATTTAATTAGAATGCTTGTCTAATTAACCTATATGCTTTCCTAACCAACATGAAGACCAGGTTCAATCCCCGGCATCACATGGTGGTTTGGGTCTGTAACCCCAGCACTGAGGAGCTGGAACCACAAAGATCAGGAGTTCAAGGTCATCCTTGGCTACATAGAAAGTTCCAACATGATTTATTTAAAAAAAAAAAAAGTCTGGCTGGGCGGTGGTGGCGCACACCTTTAATCCCAGCACTTGGGAGGCAGAGGCAGGTAGATTTCTGAGTTCGAGGCCAGCCTGGTCTACCGAGTGAGTTCCAGGACAGCCAGGCCAGGACTACACAGAGAAACCCTGTCTCGAAAAAATCAAAAAAAAAAAAAAAAAAAAAAAAAAAAGCAAGTCCGTAGGAAGATCAGGGAATCCGGTGGTGAGGCTGGGGATGGGGTGACACTTTGATTCTAGTTCTCGGTCAGTAGGAAGGAACTCTCTCATATTCCTCTTCAGGCTCTCCGTGCCTAGCACAGAACCTGGCACGCACACAGTGCTCAACAGTATTTTCCAGAGGAGGGAAAATGAATCAACAAAGCTGAAGGACCTTTGATAGCTCCTTGTCCTCCTCAGAACCTGCCCTTGACCCTGCTGTTCAGAGGAACACGTGGAAGTCCTGTGGTGACCCAGCAAAGTTCTGGATCACTGTGTGGATGGTGGCGTCTTGAAGCAAGGGCACTGGAGATTGGAAGAGATATTCTGTGATAAGCCCGGTCACAAAACAGAGACTGAGGGGGGGACACTCTCGCCTACTTTGTTTATAGCGGATTCTCAGCTCTCAGAACACTCACTCAATTAGGAAAAAAAAAAAGTCAAAGCTGTCCAAGAGGCAAAAACAAGTGAATCTGGAGCAAGCCTGATCTACATATCAAATTTCAGGCAAGCCAGGGCTACACAGTGAGACCCTGCCTCAAAACAAAACTAAACCAAGCTGGATTCGGTGGTGGCAATGTCTGTAATTGTATCCCTTGGGAGGCTGAGGGAGGAAAAATGCTTCAAGTTTGGGTTGAACCAGCACTATACAGAGAGACCTTGTCTCAGGGGAAAAAAGGGTGGGGGAAGATGGTGCAGTAGTTACAGTATATGCCGCAGAGTATGAGGACCCAAGTTCAAATCCCTGACACCCATATAAATGCTGGGTGGGTGTTATGTCCCACCTGTAATTTCAGCCTTCAAAGCAAGCCAGGGGATCCCAAGACAGGCTGACTAGTCAGACAAGCCACATCAGCAAGCTCTGGGTTTGAGGAACCTTGCCTTGTGATGGGGTGTTGACGTTAGTTATTGCTGTGAAGAAACACATGACCACGGCCACTCTTACAAGAGAAAGTATTTAATTGAGGGCTTGTTTTCAGTTTCAGAAGCTTGGTCCATTATTATCACATGGGGAGCACGGGCAGCACTCAGGCAGACATGATGCTGGAGACGAGGCAGAGACCAGACGCCTGATCCACAGGCAGAGACAGCAGGGAGACTGTACCTACTGACCTGGCTTTTGAAACATCAGTGCCCACCTCCAGAAATACACTTCCTCCAGCAAGGTCACACCTCCTAACTCCTCTAATGCTATCAAACCATTCTATTTCCTGTTGACCATGCATTCAAATATATAAGCCTGTGAGGGCTGTCCATATTCAAACCACCACAGGGGCTGTCTAGGTGGCTCAGTAGATAAAGGTGCTTGCTGCCAAACATGATGACTGAGTTCAATCCCTAGCACCTGCGTGGTGGAAGGAAAGAAACAACTCCCAAGCGCTGTCCTCAGACCTCCTCAAGAGTGTTATGCAGTACACACACACACACACACACACACACACACACACACACACCCAACCACACCCATTCACTGCTTAATTTTTGTAAGTGTATTTACTAAAACAAAAAATTTGGTTTTGATTTTTTTTATTTTGTCTTGTTTTTGAGACCAGGCTGGCCTCGAACTCAGAAATCCACCTGCCTCTGTCTCCCAAGTGCTGGGATTAAAGGCGTGCGCCACCACTGCCTGGCTGTTTCTGACATTTCTAATGGTCTGAAAAGGGTGGACTTTAATCCCAGCACTGAGGAGGCAGAGTCAGGTAGATCTGTGAGATCAAGGCCAGCCTGGTCTACAGAGTAAGTAACAACTCAGTCAAAGCTACATAGTGAAACTTTATCTTGCAAGAAAGAGAGAGAGAGAGAGAGAGAGAGAGAGAGAGAGAGAGAGAGAGGAAGAAGAAGAAAGGAAAAGAAAGCCCCAGTGGGATTGGGAAATAGGACAAAATTCAAATGACTTTTTCCTGCAGGACTTCTCAGAGAGTTTCCTGTGCTGTGTTCACTATGAGTCACACATCTGGAAGGTTTATGCCTGGAACCTGCTGGTACTTGGTTGCTCTTAGTTCCCCAGCTACCAGTCCAGCCCCTCCCAGATTGGCAGCCAGCTGTGTGTGTGTGTGTGTGTGTGTGTGTAAGGACACCCAAGATTAAGCAAGCACCCATCTGTGGCTTCTAGACCTGGGACCTGCACAGGTGGCCCTCGTCCCAAGGAAGGCCTTGCCTCAGTGGGAACCAGAAGGCATTGGACAATGCGTGCAGGCAGCCTTTTTCCACAGCGGGTGCCATGCCTTCTGGAGGCCTGGCAGGGGTAGGGTGGAGGTAGAAGTCAGTCCTCATGCTCTCTCAGCCACGTGCACACTCCACAGATGCTCGCCAGGGTCATGACTCCAGGGTGCTCCTGGTCACCTGGGTGGTGCTGTGAGAAGGGAGACAGTCTCACAGGTGAGGGGGTAACGCTCCCCAACCCCTGTGGCTCACCCAGCTTCTCTCCGAAGGCCCCGGCTCCACCTACAACCTTCTTTCTAGGTCACCTCTTACTCCACACATTTCCCCCTCCCTCTGCCCCTTCAGGCCTAGAATGTTATAGGCTCGCCACTGTTGTGAGCCTCAGGAGGCTTCACTGCGCCTTGTGTATTTTCCCAACCTGTGCCTCTTTTGATGAAGCCTTCCTAGAAACCCCTTAGGGCTGAAATTTATTCCCTCCAAGGTTTGATGCAGGTTTGAACAAGTGAAGCAGGGATCCAGAATAGAAAATGAGATGAGATTCAGAATAGAAAATGAGACCTAGGGCCAGTGAGCTGGTCTAACAAGTCAAGTCTGGCACCCGAGGTGATCCCTGAAACCTACCTGACATAGTTAGCTTTCTCTTGCTTGATAAAACCACATGATCACAGAGCAACTAGGGAAGGAAAGGCTTTCTTTTATCTTGCAACTTATAGCCCATCATCCAAGTAATGGCAGGAACTCAAGGCAGGAGCCTGGAAAGAATTGGAGTGCTCCTATGGCTTGCTCAGCTTGTTTTTTTATACCTTCCAGGACCACCAGACCAGGGGTGGCTCCGCCCCTAAAAGTTGGTTTCTCCACATTGACAATATCCCACAGACTTGCCTACTGTCCAGTCTTATAGACTCACTTTCTCAAACGAGAGTTCCTCTTCTCTAATGATGCAGGCTGGCCTGTGTTGATTTAAAAAAAAAAAAAAAAAAAAGGTGACGGTGGCACTGGAGAGGCAGAGGCTGTCAGATCTCTGAATTCAAGACCAGAGTGAGTTCCAGGAGAATCAAGGCCACACAGAGAAACCTTGTCTTGGAAAAACAAACAATGACAAAGCAAAACTTAGCACACCACTTACAAGTGAATGAAAAGAAGCAACTCCACAAAGTTACCCGTTGATTTTCACACATCTGCCACGGCATACACGTTCACACACACACACACACACACACACACACACACACACACACACACAC
>JANHMN010000004.1:15367147-15394631 GCA_030674055.1 Rhabdomys pumilio | reverse complement strand
CACACACACACACACACACACACACACACACACACACACACACACACACGGGGAAACATTTCAAGAGAGAAACAGCTAAGCATGGTTGCATATCTGTAATTCAAGAACTTGGGAGACAAAGGCAGGAGGGTCAGACTTGAGGTTTGCCTCAGCGACACAGTGAGTTCATAGTCACTGCAGAGCACATGGGTCACACAGTGAGTTCACAGTCACTACAGAAGGCGTGAGACCACGAAACAAATCTCTTCCCTCCGATGGTGCTAGCATGGCAGCCTCACTTCACCGCAGCATCCCTGCACAGCCTCAGGGGTCTGACCTGACTAGAGGCAATGAGGTGATGAAGACAAAGCAGACAGACATATGGACACAGCCTGGGTTGGACCAGACTAGTTCTTCTTCACTCAGAGTGCTCAGAAAGGACCAGTCTTATGGACTGTCCCAGTCAGCTTTACTGTCGATTTGGCGCAGCCTGCTGTCATCTGAGCTACAATTTCCTAAATGAGAGTGGCCTACGAGCATCTCTCTGAGGGGGATTGTTTGGATTGTTCACAGATTAATGAGGGTTGAGCTCACTGTGACTGGTACTATTCCCTGGGCAGGCAGTCCTGGGCTGTATAAGCAAGTTAGCGGAACGGTTAGAAATCAGCCAGAGGGATGGCTCAGCTATTAAAAGTTCTTGCTACTCTTGCAGAGAATCCAGATTTTGTTCCCAGCACCCAAGTGGCAGTTCACAGTTCCCTGTCATTCAGGCTCCAGGGAATCTGATGCCCTCTTCTGGCCTCTGAGGACACTGCATGCACGTGGTATATTTCCATACATTCAGGCTAAACAGGCATACACAGAAAATAAAAATAAAAGAGAAGGCTAGATAAACATAACCTAGTAAGCAGTGTTTCTCCATGGTTTCTGCTTTGAGCTCCTGCCTTGGCTTGAGTCAGTGACACACTGTAACCTGTAAGCTGAGATAAATTCTTTCCTTCCCAAAGTTGCTTTAGGTCAGAGTAGGTTTGTTTGTTTGTTTTTGTTTTTTGAGACAGGGTCTTATTCTGTAGCCCTGGTTGGACTGGAACTGGCCTGAAACTTACCGAGATCATCCATCTGCGTGCCTCTGCCTGCCAAGCGCCAGCGTTGACGGCGTGCCATGCCCAGCTTGCTCAGAGTATTTTGTCACAGCAATGGACAAAATGAAACTAGGTCAGGGATAACAAGATGCCACTTTACCTTCCGATGTCTGGTCTCTGGTCCAGCAAGAGAAGCAATCTCTACAGTCATGGCAACGTCGTTGCTCCATGTCATGACTAACACCGGAAGCCCCAGTGTTTGGAAGATAGAGGCAGGAAGATTAGGGAAATCATTTTTACTTTATTTATTTATTTTTTGTTTTTTTGAGACAGGGTTTCTCTGTGTAGCCCTGGCTGTCCTGGAACTGACTCTGTAGACCAGGCTGGCCTCGAACTCAGAAATCTGCCTGCCTCTGCCTCCCAAGTGCTGGGATTAAAGGCGTGCACCACCACAGCCCGGCTACTTTAAACAATTAAAAAATATTTTTATGTGTATTTGTCTGTGTTGAGTGTGTGCCGTGTATGCAAGGATGCCTGCAGAGGCCAGAAGAGCACTGGAGCTACAGGCAACTGTGAGCTACCCCACCGGATGTTGGGAGACAAACGCCAGGTCACTGCAAGAGTACCAAGAGCAAGCACTCTTGACCGCTGAGACATCTCTCTACCCCCAAAGCATCATTGTTTTATTATTGTTTTTATTTTATATGTGTGCATGTTTTGCATGGACATATGTCTGTGCACCACATGCATGTCTGCTGTCCATGCAGGCTGAAAGAGACCATCAGATATCCCGGAACTGGAGTTACAGACGGTTGTGAGCTGCCTATTTTTTTTTTTGTTTTTGTTTTTGTTTTTGTTTTTTCAAGACAGGGTTTCTCTGTGTAGCCCTGGCTGTCCTGGAACTCACTCTGTAGATGAGGCTGGCCTCGAACTCAGAAATCCTCCTGCCTCTGCCTCCCAAGTGCTGGGATTAAACCACTGCCAAGCTTAACTTTTTTTTTTTTTCCCATCAGACTCCGCAAAGGAGCCCGACGGGATTCGAAACAGCACGGGAGGGACCTCTAGAGGCGGACGCCCAAGCCGCTGCGCCACAGCGCGCTCGGTTGTGAGATGCCATGTGGTTGCTGGAAATTGAACCCAGGTCCTCTGGAAGAGCAGTCAGTGCTCTTAACCACTGAGCCATCTCTCCAGCCCTGGAAACAATATTCCTCTTGGCTACATATTCATTTTGAGGCCAGTTTGTCCTACATGAGACCTGCCTCAAAACAAAAATCAAGAAAACACAAAGATAAAGTTAAAAAAATCAAAATGGATCATGACTGCTGATTAGAAAACAGCTGTAGGAGAAGCACGTAGATGATCATAGGGGAAACAAGATTCAGCAGGTGCTCCCGGTGTCAAAACAGTAACGGGCAGATGAGCTGGGGCTGGAGCGATGGCTCGCTGGTTAAGAGCAACCCCCCCCCCCCCATCAGCTCACGGGCTGTAACTCCAGTTCCAGGGGTTCCGAGTCCTCTTCTGGCTTCACCACATGCAGGTAGTGCATGGACATACATGCAGGAAAAATACCCATATACATATAAAAAAATAATTCAAAAATTTAAAGGGCAGACAGAGCGAGGATGAGGGAGCGGAGTGTGTCAGAAAGACAGATCCTGGGACTAACCAAGGAAAGTCTTGACTGTGTCCTGGGTCACAACCACTTCATGAAGCCTCGGTGTATATTCAGTGAATAGCCACGGAGCAAACATGCGCACAGAGGTATGGCATGATGCTCCAGGATACGGCCACACGTTGATTCCCACCAGCCCTGCACATGCTTACACCCCTGGAGAATGCTATATTGGTTTTTGTTTGTTTGTTTGTTTGGTTTTGAAGCGGAGTCTCAGTCTTTAATAACTACATAGCCCAGGCTGGTCTTACACTCTCTTGTCTACTGGACTATAGTCATAGGCCACTTTGGCTGTCAGCAAGTGTATTTCTTATTGCTTTTTGCTCTGCCCTTTAGTTTAAATGCTAAGCATTTTTTTTTCACAAGAGCCCCATTCTTACATGTCCCCAAGATGAACTTGAGTGTAGACATTGAGAAAGTGGAGCACCTCCCTTGGGACAGGCATCCAGGATTATCCAACTCTGATGTAATATCCAAATGACCAGCAGGGGGTGCCCAAGAGCCACAGCTGTCATCAAAAATTTTCAACTGGATTTCTGTACTGTGTTTGAGGGAGGTAAAAGGTCTCCCAATTTACTCATGGGGGCTAAATTGACATAGGTATGGTGGTGTACACCTGTGACTTGGGGGAGAGAAATGGAGGCAGAAACATCGGAAGTTAAAGGTCATCCTTGGCTACATAGGGAATTGGTGGACAGCCTGAGCTACATGAGACCCTGTCTTAAAAAGCAAACAATGACAGTAAGTGCAAATCATGGCTGGAAGCCACTTGACATATGACAGAAGGCTGGGTTGGGATATCCATGGGGAGCACAGCACTAAACACTTCAGCTAGCTCAGCTAGAGGGCACCTGTAGGATTACAGCCACTTCGCAGAAACATTCCACAGAACACAAAAACAAATTACAGAATTGCATCCAGGAAACGTCAAAATACAAGGAACATTTGCATACATGCAAATCAGTGCTGCGCCTTGTATAGCAAGGGTAGGAATGGGATAAATATGCATAAGAAGATAATCAAAGACCAGATGATGCCAGCCAGGAAAGGAGCGGGTGGGGCTGGCCACGGCTGCAGGCAGCTACTGTATCTAGAAGCTGAACTTGTTTTGAGTCCTTCAAAAATGGAACCGGAAGGGAATTAAAATGAGACCTTCGCTGTTTGGAACCTCACACCAACCCTGAGTAGGGAGCAGGATGAGGCTCAGGGAGACAGGGAGATGAGGGGAAGCCCCCCACTGGCAGGAAGCCCCCTCGACCCCCGCCCCCTGCTTAAGAAGCAGAGATGAGAACAAACTCAGGTAGTCTGGCCCAGCAGCCTTCCATGACAAACGGGATGACTTAGTGTTTGTTGAGTGGTTGATGGGACGTACAGGGCTAAAGAGGGTAACAATTCTGTTGAACTGGGCCAAGGGGACCTGGGAATTTAGGCCCAGGCCAAGTCTGAGGCAGTTTCCTGTTTTTAGCTATGTTCTCTGAGCTCTCCTGGTAGATATCCAGTGGTGAGACAATGGAGCCAGGCTTGGACAAGGCTTTAAGAAGTGGAACCTCAGAGCCAGCAAGTTGAGATTCCAGCCTCCCTGACAGGGAACCTCAACAGACTCCGAGCCCATCAGCAGTGGCAGTATTCCAGGACATGGCTTGACAGCCATTCATTCTCTTTCTTACGTGCTAACGTCTATACTGGACACTGGGGACACAGGAATACTTCACAAGGCCACAGTGGCTCTCAGCAGGAAGATGACAGATGAAAATAAGTGTCTAACACACACCATTGTGAGTGTGACGCGAAGAAAGCAAAACCTGTGTTGAAGATGCCAACAGTCAAGAATCATGTATTGGACACTTAATCCCCAAATTCATGTTGGTGTTTGGAGGTCAGATCACTGAGAGGTCACTGGGATTGGACAAGGTTGTCAGATGGTGGTGGGGCACGCCTTACCTTTAGTCCCAGCACTTAGGAGGCAGAGGCAGGCCAGCCTGCTCTACAGAGCAAGTTCCAGGGCAGCCAGGTTCACAGAGAAACCCAGTCATGAACCCTTCCCCCCAAAAAAAAGAAAGAAAGAAAGAGAGAGAGAAAGAGAGAGAGAGAGAAGACAAGACGCCGGGCGGTGGTGGTGCACACCTTTAATCCCAGCACTTGGGAGGCAGAGGCAGGTGGATTTCTGAGTTCGAGGCCAGCCTGGTCTACAGAGTGAGTTCCAGGACAGCCAGGGCTACACAGAGAAACCCTGTCTCACAAAAAAAAAAAAAAAAAAAAAAAAAAAAAAAAAAAAAAAAAGACAAGACAAGACAGGAACGGATGAGGTCACGAGTCTCTCTTTCCACAGGGGTTTGTCCTCAAATCTGTGGCCACAGGGACCTCCCCCTAACATGGTATGATGCCTCCAGAAGGCCTCACCTATGCTGCCCTTTCAACTTTGGTTTCGCCATCACTGCCCAGCAAAATGTCTATTTTCCGAGTATTTATTTTATGTATGCTGGTATTGTGCTGACACACATGCCTGTGCATCATACATGTTCATGCAGTTCCCACAGAGGACATCAGATCTGCTGGAACTGGAGATGCTGATGGTTACCATGAACGGCTAGAAGGATCGGGTTGTAGAGAGTAGAGAGAGGTTAGGGGCTTGATATGGTTTTTTTATGCTCAGCCCAGGGAGTGGCACGATTAGAAGGTGTGACCCTGTTGGAGTAGGTGTGTCACGGTGGGTATGGGCTTTAAGACAAAACAAAACAAAACAAAACAAAACAAAACAAAACAAAACAAAACCCTCATCCTAGCTGCCTGGAAGCCAATATTCTGCTAGCATCTTTCAGATGAAGATGTAGAACTCTCAGCTCCTCCTGTACCACCATGCCTGCCTAGATGCTGCCATGGTCTTGCCTTGATGATAATGGACTGAACCTCTGAATCTGTAAGCCAACCCCAGTTAAATGTTGTCCTTTATAAGACTTTTCTTGGTCGTGGTGTGGTGACTGTCCACAGCAGTAAACCCCTGAGTCAGGGACCGAGCTGCATCAGGTTTCTTTAGGCCAGTTACTGCATGCCTGCCCTTCAGTTTTTCAGTGAATCCTAGGTGTTAATATTCAAGTGTGCCCAGCCTTTTGACACCGTGGCACTGCATAGCCATCTACAAAGTCTGAGAACTGCATAATCAAGGTTTTATTTAGTTATTTATTATTTATTTTATGTATATGAGTACACTATCACTGTCTTCAGACCCACCAGAAGAGGGCATCAGATCCCATTATAGATGGTTGTGAGCCACCATGTGGTTGCTGGGAATTGAACTCAGGACCTCTGGAAGAACAATCAGTGCTCTTAACCACTGAGCCAGCCCCCATAATCAAAGTTTTAAAAAAAGGAAGGAAGGAAGGAAGAAGAAAGGAAGAAAGAACGAGGAAGGAAGGGAGGAAGGAAAGATGAAAGGAAGGCAGGCAGACCAAATCTCATAATGTTTTAAGCTTCTGATCTTATGTTAGGTCACATTCGCAGCCCTCCGGAGGTTCATGAAGCCTGTGAGCTGCAGACTGAACATACTTCATTCCCAGTTATAAGGTTGGAGTGAGAAAGAAATGAGCTGACGCATAAGACTTCGCATAGGCCAGGCCATGGTGGCGCACGCCTTTGATCCCAGCACTTGGGAGGCAGAGGCAGGCAGATTTCTGAGTTCGAGGCCAGCCTGGTCTACAGAGTGAGTTCCAGGACAGCCAGGGCTACACAGAGAAACCCTGTCTCGAAAAAACAAAACAAAACAAAACAAAAAAAACAAAACAAAACAAACAAACAAAAAAAAGACTTCGCATAGGATCAAGGACGTGTGTGTGTGTGTGTGTGTGTGTGTGTGTGCGCGCGTGCGTGCGTGTGTGTGTGTGTGTGTGTGTGCGTGTGTGCGTGCGTGTATATGCTTGTGTACAAGTATGTGTGTGTGCACACTCATGTTTGTGTTATAACATTATTACTGTGGTTTTCCTAGCTGAGGAAATACAAGTTCAAAAGGGTGATCATTTGGCCAGGGTCCCCTCCTCTAGTGCTGTGCTGGCAACGGAGTCGCAAAGGAGAGTCTTAATTTGTCACACATGCTAGTTCCTGGGGTGAAGGTTCCCGTTGTGCTTGGCTTTAGACTACCTAAACTTAACAACAGCCTACCACACCCTGCTGCCTGGCGGTGCATGTCTGTTATCCTGGTTCTCAGCAGGCAGAGACCACACTTTGAGACCTTATCAAAAAGAAAAAGAAAGAGAAAAAGCAAGAAGCAAGCAAACAAAAGAAAATAGCCTACCAAATTCCAGAACGTTGAACAACTGGCTCCAGCGAGCTCCAGGCCAGGCCATCACTACAGCAGCTGGTGCGTTGGTGGAGGTTTCAGATTTGAGCCCGGAGGTCTTGCAAACATTTGCTATTACAACAATCTGGACATGCTCACTAGCTACTCTCCTGCCCATTTTACAGACTAGAAGACTGAGAACTCTAGACACTCATCCACCTGTCCCAGAGCTCAGTACCACCTAGCTCTACATCCTGCACTAACCTCTCTCAGGGCAACATGCACACAAATTCGTTTGTGATCATCTTCTCCTAGAGGGAATTTCCCAGACACCTCCCAGATTGGTGGCTTTGCCTCCAAAGCCCTGTAGCAGCTTGGCAGGAGGGAGCTGTTGTTGGCTGGGGTCCTGGCCAAGCCCCACCCATCCTAGACCTCCTGAGTTGGAACCTGTCCTGGCCTGTACCTGCCATACGTGGGCTTGGGGGAGCACTGGTTTTGGCAATAGGTATAAAAGAGAGGCCTTTTTTCTGCGGGTGCTGGGGATGTGAGGGTGCATGACTCATGCACCCTGGTGGGGAGAAGGCTGCAGGCAGTGTGGGGAGTGGGGAAAGCAGAATTCCTGGCCCAGGAGAGATTTATTGTGCTGCGGGCAGTCTGGCTTCATGCCAGGTAGGGATTCAGGGGTGGCACACTGCCAGGCAGTCATCGGAGGCTGGGCACAGATGCCCTTCAGGCGTGATGGAAGCACCGAAACTTTCGTGCCTCTGGCTGTCTCTGACTTCTGTCACACACATGTGGCTGCTGAGCTGAACTTGTTTGCACATGATGTTTCCAAGAGTCACAAAGTGAAGGGACATAAAGGACATCCCACCCCTCATCTCAGACCTCAGGGGCAGGGGGAGGGACAGGAGAAACTACATAGCAAGTGAGGGGTTAATGTGCAGACTATGTGCTGATGAAGCAGGAGTCCTCTCAGGAGACAGGCTGAATCCAGAGGGACCCCAGAGGAGTGAGATAGCCTGGAATATTTGTACCTAGGAGCAGGGTGTAGAGAAGGGGGACCTCTCAGGTTTAGAAGGGAACAGGAAAGGTGGGGTTATTGGTAGGACAGGGCAGGGGAGTCAAGTGAGAAGTGAGAGAGTGGGAAGGGCAAGAGTAATTGGAAGGCCACAGATTGTAGCTGGTTTGGCCTTGGAGCTAAGAAGCCAAGGCTGGAGGTGTTCCAGACAAGGCAAAGGGTAAAAAGACTGTAGCTATAGACCATGCAGGGTGAGATGTCTCATCCACCCTGGGTATTCTGAGTCCCAGGAGTACTAAGTACTTAGTACTGAGGTACTAAGCTGGGAGAGGCTGTAGGGCAGGGCTGATAGCAGAGATTAGGGTTCAGTGTAGAGCACAGTTACAGCTCCTGGCCATTTTGCCTCCCCTCCCAAAGCTGATTCATTCACAGGGTCACTTTCCTTACGTCTCCTGAATGAAAAAGTGACCCATTCATCTTCCTTCTTCACAAGTCCGCCTCTAATCTCTCTGAACCCAGAAGGCACAGTCTTAATTCTGGCCTGCTGGGCATGCATTGGCAAGTCCTGTTCCCTCTCTGAACTGCTGATGACCTCATCTGGAAAACAAAATACCTACCTCAGAGGGGTACTTGGAAGATTAAAATAAGAGAATGGATGTGCAGGAGCTGGCAAAAATGATATCAGGTTCTATTATATACAGTAGGCACTCCATAAAGTGTCGACCTTTGGGAATGGGTTGAAAACGAGTGCAAACGGTGTCCTTATATGCTGCTGCTGAACCCTAATGGGTCCAACCTAGGCTAGGATCTCAAAACCACCCCTCTTCCATCAGCAAAGGAGGGTTTTAGTTCTTCTTATCCCCCTCTGACTGAAGGTCTCTGTGAGTCACCAGCTGGCCTAAAGGTCCCATGAAGTGGGGGCACCATAGAGATACTTTGCTGATACTAGGACATGGCCTGGCTTTCTGGGAAGATGGAGAAACAGCACATTCCTCCCGAAATAATCCTACAGCTATTTCCAGTGCTACTGTGCCCAGGCCAGAAATGGCCACTGATCTCCCTGCTTGGAAACCATTTGGACAAACAGTCCAGAGGCCCAGCCCTCAGCTGGCTGCCCGCCTGCCTGGCCTCCCGGTCCCCAGCCCAGCGCTGTACCCAGCCCTGGCTCAGGCCTCAGAAGAGAGTGGCCACCACTTGCCTTGTTCACTGAGTTCTCCACACGGCTCTTTGTCTGTGGGGAGCCTGTGGGTCCCTCATCGCTGTGCTCTGCTTAGCTGACTCTCACTCAGAGGCAGAACGAAGGTTCTTTGTTCTTAACAATTGAACACTGTCGAGGTCGCAGGACACTGGGGTACAGTGACTTGCCATACATAATCCGGTCATCAGGAAACATAGGCTGGACCCAAATTAGAGAACATTTTGCCAATGACTAGTGTGTTCTGTTCTAAACAGTCAGAGCCATCAATGATGAAGGAAGCGGAAGAGGGTCTGGCAAGATGTCTCTGTCAGTAAAGACCTTGCAAGAATGAAGGACTGAGGTCTGGCTCTCCAGTATCCCAGCACTGTGGAGAGGATCTCTGGGGTTTGCTGGTCACATAACCTTAACAAACTGATAAGTTTCAGATTCAGTGGGATGCCCCACCCTACAAAATGTAAGGCAAGAAGGGATAGAGTACAACTCCAGACGTCTACCCATCAGCCTCCAGCTTCCAAACACGCGCACACGCACATATGAATATGAACATGCATCCACGCATAATAACACATACACACATGCACAGACATGAACATGTAAATGCACGCCTAGATGAGCATGTACACACACACACACACACACACACCACACACACACACACACACACACACAAAGGGGGGGGTGTTCCAGACTGAAGGAGTGCATTCAGGACGAACAGTTGAGAGGTAATTGGTAAAAATTCGACTTTGGGTAAATTAATAGGTTAATGTCTTCTGGGGAGACTTGAACATTATTCACCCTAGATAGGGTACCAATGACCAAGCAATAGAAGCAACTCCATCCAAGGTGAGACTGATGAACCAAATGGTTGATTGGCTTTTATAGAAGAGGGGTGACTTACAGGAGTGTGGGTAACCCCCTAAAAGCCATGTCGCTGAAAATTCTCACTCCAGCATTGGCGACAACCTCCCACGGCTGTCTGTATGGTGTCCTCTATTTAGTTAGTCTTCTGGTTTTGTGTATGGTAGTTTCACCCAAGTCCACATACCCCCGGGGCAGAACCACACGCAGCTGGGAGGAGCACAGGACAGGGTGGCTGAAACCTCGGTGAGGGTCTGATGACCCTCCTTTGTCCTTTGTTCTGTGAGGAAACATCAACAGGCATGATCGAGAGGGTTTCTTGGATTGAGATGCTCTGACGATGGTGTCCGCTATAGAACTGTCTGTTTCACAGAGGCTCTAGGTCACAGTTCAATATCCTGGGTCAGGAACCTGTGGGAGGTTAGAAAGTATCTGTCTCCTCTCAGCAGGAAGAGACACACTGAAGCCATCGAGGCCAAAAGCTGCTGTCATCTGCAACTTGCTGAGCATAGCAATGTATGTGTGTGTGTGTGTGACTGAGGTGCCAAATGTGAATACAATGGGTTTTTTTGGATACAATGTTTTAATTAGAGGATTTGAATGGAGAGCATGTGTGTCAGGGGCAGCTTTGCTTATACATTGAAGGCCTGAAATCAGCCATAGGCCTAAGTCAGCCTGCGAACACAAAGTCTCGGGTCTCTGTGGAAAAACACTGAAACAGATAGCTATAAGATATTGTAGACAGGCAGCTTTGGTGGAAATTTTCCAGCCTGGATAGGAACAAGCAGTCATAGGTCTTGTGGATAGTCATAGACCTTGGGTAGCCATGGTGGATAGAACCAACTTAGATAAGGACAAGAGAATCATAGGCGGAGTCATGGTGAACTGTCCCCTGAATCTTCACCGAGCTGACACTCTGTTCTGGAAGATATCTGTACTCCCCCTGAACAACTACACTCCTGCGCCATCCCCTTCCCCACATTCTGCCTTTTTGTGTATATAACCCCCATGTGAAAAAGTAAAATTGCGATTTGATCAGCCTATAGACAGATCATCATTCTTTGTGTCTTTGCCTGTCCCCCCCCCTCTCTTTCAGGTGACATCCCCAGACCCCTGTTTAATGCCCTGCTGGCCAGGACACATGTGGGGACCAAAAAGATAGTTCTATGAAGATGGTGCTTGCTTTCCAAGCCAGACAACCGAAGATTAATTCCTAGCACTCACATGGTGAAAGAAGAGAAGCGACTCCCATAAGCTATCCCCAGATCTCCACTAAGTCGTGTGCACACCCACATGTGAGCACACACAGGAAATAAAATGAAAAAGAGAGAGGACATGGTAGCTCATTGTCTTCTAAGTTTCAGTAAGCTTGGGAGTCTGGAAGAAGTATATACAACACACATATAGAGTATATATATTATATAATCACACATTCTATACATATATAGAGTATATATTCTATATACACTATTCACACATAACATATAATAGACATGCAATATATACACATATAGAGTATATATTACATAATATACATGTAAAGTATGTATTATATATACTACATATAAACACATAAAGTATACAGTATATACACAGTGATACACATACATAGAATATGTATATATACATACTATACACATATAATATTATACATATAATTATATACATAAGTATTGGATATATAGTGTGTATATGTATAGAGTAAGAGTATATATATTAACAGACATACATATACATACATAAAGTATATATATTACATACATACTTCACGCACATGTACACACACATGCGCAGTGCACACACATTGTGTGAGAGAGATTGATTTTCCAGTGCTGGCATTTGAATTTGTCTTGTATGTCCCCATGGAGCCCTGTACCACCGAGCTGTGCCTCCGTCTTCCCCCTTTTTGTTTTCTGTGGTGCTGGGGCTGAAATCCCAAGTTCTGAACAAGCAAAGATCATGTCTTATCACGTCTTGGACACCCTGCCGGGCCTCCCTTCTGCTTCATCTCTCACCCCTCTTTTGTACTTTCTGGAGAGGTCCTGAGCCTGGAAGAAGAGGGAAAGGGAAGCAAAGGAAACCCAGGAAGAAAAAATCAGAGAGAGAGAGAGAGAGAGAGAGAGAGAGAGAGAGAGAGGGAGCCAGAGCTGACCAGACTCTCTCTTTGCCAGGCTCAGGTAGCAGTCAGTCAGAAACCTAATTAATCTACCCAGAACCAAACTGTATTTTCAACATGAGGAAAAATGGGGTGGAGAGACACTCTGCCTGGGAAATACTACGAGTTCTCGGGGAGGACGTGGGTCATTTGTTCAGCACTTGCTCACTGGCTGAGTCCTGGGGACCTAGGCCCAGTTGGGGCCATGAGATTCAGAAAAAAGCACTAAGACCTGTCCCTGAGGAGACTTCACATTCCATCCCAAGCCTGACACACAGAAGGTACTCTACAGAGAACTGCTGCCTGCTCTCAGCCCTCTAGAATGGGTTCTCCAAAGGACAGTCCTTGGAGGAGGCCTCACAGGAAGGATAAATGATGTTATGTGTAGCCAGGTGTGTCTGGGAAAGCACAATTCTTTCAATTTAACACAAGAAAGACAAAGAACACTGAAAACAACAACAACAACAAAAAAAAAACTAGCCACATTAGTCTGGGTTCAAAAATTGGGCCCATCTGTCTTGGCAGGTTGCTAGTAGTTCCTGTCCCTGAGGCTGGGGCCTGGTCGGAATGACCCCAAGAGACCCTTCACAGCCTTAGGATTCCATGATTCTATGACATGGCCAGCAGTCTGGAGCGGCAGATAGAGGGTGTCCCCAGTGGAGAGCCAGGGAGGTCTATGTCATCTGCCTCCTAAGAGAAAGGGTAAGAGAGAAGCTGGCCCCATAGCAGGCAAATGGGGTCCCAGGGATCCGGAAAGGAAGGGGGCTTGAGCTGGGGCAGCCCTGAGCCGTCTCTTGTTTTTCTAGAGTAGGGGTTGAGGTGGGGTTGGGCCAGACAGGGAAGAGGCCAGGACATTCCACCCATTTTAGACCCAAAAGACAAGGGCAGCTGAGGGGCCATGTCAGGGAGAGGGATTTACAGCTGTCTCTTGGGTGGGGCGGGCTCAGACATTACTCTGTTGGTACTGGTCAAACATCAGAAGTCAGGCAGAGCTGGTAGTAGTCAGGAGACTCCCAGTAGATGTGGTGGACTGGCCAGTATCGAAGACCCAAGAGGGGCAAGAAGAAACTACAGGGACTTTATTACCCAGGGACAGAACAGGGCTTAATGGAGGAGGCCTGTCTTTGCCTGGCCAGGTTTAGTCTCCAGTAAAATGTCTACTTCAGGACCAGAAAGAGTGAGGACTCCACTGCTCTCTGTTCAAGTGGGGCAGAGAAAGAAGTCTCATCTTGTTAGGGAAGATTAGAATCAAACAGTTTGGCAGAAAGGTTTGAGACTCATAGCCTGGGATGGCTTTGAACTCACTACTTGGCTAAGGTGGCACTTTTGAACTCTCTTTTGTGCTGGGAGTAGGGGTGTCTGTCAACTGGGAATGGATGGCTACTTCCCTCCTTATGTGGCAGCAAGAATAAATGAGTCATGTAGGATACGAGGTGACAAAGTGCAGAGTGCGGAGGACTGGTCTGGAGGGGGGTGGGGGTGGGGGTGGGGGAGGGGTGGTGAAGTGCGCTAGTCACCACTGTCGGCTAGCTGTTGGGTGTCATCTAAGGCCTGTCTCTATTTCAGTCAACATTAGTGGTTCTGCCATTTTGGCCTTTGTGGGGTCTCTGCTTTGGAATTTGAGAAATGTGGGCTCAAAGACCATGTTTTCTATAGGGCAGGCCCCTCTATACCTCTTCCTGCTGCCCTCCTCAGGTCCCGGTCACTTTGATGGCCCTACCTTTCTCCTCATCTCTCACGCTTCTTTTGTACTTTCTGGAGAGGTCCTGAGCTTGGAAGAAGAGGGGAAGGGAAGTAGAGGAAACCCAGGAAGAGAAGATCAGAGAGGCTGGTGGCGAGGAGCTGGAGCTGATCGGACTCTCTCTCTGGCAGGTAACCAACCAAACGCTGTCAAACCTCAGAAACTTGACCCAGCCAGAAAGATGTCTGGACGCCAGGTGAGCCGTTCTAACACTTACAACCGCTTGAGCCAACCCAACAATATGTCCTTCCCTCCTCGAACTCCAGGCTGGACCCAGTACCCCAATATGAACAACGGCAAGGGCCCGCGTAGCCGGCTTCCAAGTGGCTCCGAGTCAAGCACCTCCGGCCACTCGGAGCAGTCCTTCAACTCCACGTCCCCAAGACTTCCCTTGGGGAAAATCTGCATGGGCCGCCCCTACAACTCCAGGTGTGTGGAGACAAGTCACCTGATGAGAGGCCCCAAGGTGGTCAAAAAGCCCACTTGTCATCGTAGCAGCCCTCATTGCCTGATCTGCACAGACCGGCCGTCATGCCCCTCTAGCCCTACCTTCCTGGACCAACTCATCAAAGGCATCAGTTACCTGGACAGATCCACCAATGTTTTCAACAACAGCAGCTACCCCAAAGCCCTGAGCTTGCCTCAGCTGGCAGCTACCTACCTGGAAAGAGCTGCTAATTCCCTCTACCTGGACCAAACGGAACGCCCCCCACCCCGCAGCTACTCCACCCCCAGCACTAGCATGGCCACTACCAGTCACTCCCCAGCCAGCAACTGCTTGGTCCCTTCCACTAGGGACACCAAAACCCTGCAGTGCCTGGGAGGTTCAACTGGTATGAGCTACCAGCAACGGCCTAACAACCAGACTTTCAATGTCGAGATGCCTCAGAGGCCCGGGGTAAAACTGCCAGAGATCCCTCTGTTTGGCAATGGGTTCTTTTCCTTAGGTCGTCTGCCCAAGTTCTGGGAAGCAATCCGCTCCGGATGGAATACTCCTGTGCCCACCCCTAAGCCCGAGGGCTGGTGGTGACATGGATGCCAGCTTTGTCCAGTGGGCACATGGCCACAGTGTGGAAAATAAAATTGTCATAAAACAAAACAGGGGGTCTTTTTTGCTCCTGCAAAGTGGAGTCTCAACTCAGTTGCCCAGGCTAGCACTCCTGACACAAGCAATCACGTTGTTGTTGTTGTTGTTGTTTGTTGTTGTTGTCAGGGTTACTATTGCTATGATGAAATACCACGACCAAAGTAAGTTAGGAAGGAAAGGGTTTATTTGGCTTACCCTTCCACAGCACTGTCCATCACTGAAGGAAGTCCAGACAGGAACTCAGGGCTAATCCAGAGACAGGAGCTGATGCAGAGGCCATGGAGGGGTGCCGTTTCCTGGTTGGTTCCCCGTGGCTTGCTCAATCTGCTTGCTTATAGAACCCAGGACCACCAGCCTGAAGCGTCCCCACCCACAAGAGGCTGGTCCCTCCCCATCAGTCACTAAGAAAATGACCTGTAGGTTTGCCCACAGCCTCATCCAATGGAGGAATTCTTCTCAAATTAGCCAGCAAAAGGGTCTTATATAGCTCAGGCTTTCCCTAAATCTATGTAGCCAAGGATGACCCAGAACTCCTGATCTTCTTGCTTCTACCTCCAGGGTGCTGGGATGACAGATATGTACTACCATACTCTCTCTCTCTCTCTCTCTCTCTGTGTGTGTGTGTGTGTGTGTGTGTGTGTGTGTGTTCCTCAGGCTTAGCAGCAAGTGCCTTTATCTGCTGAGCCATCTCAGCAGATCCTGAGTCTTGCATGTTTGTGACAAGTATAATACTAACACAGCACCCTGCAGACTGAACAAAAGTACATGCAGGATGAGTGTGAAGCCCACAGATCTCAGAAGTCTCCAGTTTATCTCTGGCAGAACTGTTACTACACAGTGGGCCCTGTTCTTAGCACCTTTTCCCCTCTGAGATGGGGTCTCATATGTAGCCTATGCTGGCCCAGAACTCTGCACTTCTGGGCTAACAGATGTGCAGCCACTGAGGCAGGATCAGGCATTATTTGACCTTCTGCACAGAGACTTTTGTGACGGCAGTGTTAGGTGTGTTGAATAGACTTTCTCACAGGAGGGAGGGTGGCCCCACCGGGGTGTTCCCTGAGGTCAATGGGTTGGTCCATCTGGACTGGGTGAGGCTGGACAGGGTTAGAATGAGGGGGACCTGTCCCCCAACTACCTTGAATGTCTGGGAAAATATTGCCTGAGCCACCGAGGACTCAGATCCCAGCTGATTTAAATTCAGGGCTATCAGCCCCTGTAAGGCACCTAGCAGCTCCTCAGTTCTGTTGGCTAAGGAACCTGAAAGCCCAGATTATAGCTGAGGCCTCACATCTGCTCGCAGACCTGTTTCCTCCATCTAAAGTTTGGATGTATAACGTTACTGATCAAAGGACCTCTGAACTCGTCTCTGAGTGTGTGCTCTTGTCCCAGGCCAGGCCTGGAGTCTTTCGAGTGAGAACAAAGAGTGACTTACTTACACAGTACTTTAGTTTAAGTACTTACTTAAAGTACACAGTACTTTAGTTCCCACAATCCTCAGCCACCTTGCTAGGCTTCCCATCAGTTTTTGCCCACCTTAGGGCCCAATTCTGCATGGCTGTAAACTTGAGACCTGGTTCTTATTACTGACACTCCCTTGTCTCCCTGACAATAAGAAAGCCAATAGCACCTCTGAGTCTAGAAGGGGGTCACTTGAAAAAAGGCAGAACCTCTGGGCGGTGGTGGCACAAGCCTTTAATCCCAGCATTGGGAGGCAGAGGCAGGCAGATTTCTGAGTTCGAGGCTAGCCTGGTCTACCGAGTGAGTTCCAGGAGAGCCAGGGCTACACAGAGAAACCCTGTCTCGAAAAAAAAAAAAAGAAAGAAAAGAAAAAAGGAAGAAAGAAAGAAAGAAAAAATGCAGAACCCTGAGGGTCCCAGCATTCTTTTGCCCTTAGAAGCAACAGTGACCTGCTGAAGCCTCTGTTTGGCAAGTTCCTGTGGTCAAACAGAGAAGGTGACAGGCCCCAGCGTCCCCCTCATGGGATCACAAGGACAGGAGGGAGAAAGGACGGAGGCATCAAACTCCTGGTCCACTGAGTTCACAAATTCACTCCCATTTTGGATTCCTCCTTTGGTCCAGGGCTCCACATATAAAAATTTCAATTTTTCTGCCCTTCCTTCTTTCTCCTCCTCAGAATAAGACGCTGTTTTAGTCCACACCTCTCAGTTCCCATTCCCCAGATGGACAGGCACAGGAACACAGTTGGCCAGAAACCATTCTGCTCTAGGGTGAGAAACAAAGCTGGTTGGGAGCCCTCTGTGCAGCTCCCCAAAGCTACCATCTTGGCCCGGTTCTCCACTCATCTGGCTCTGAGGCATGAGAGCATTCTCTACCCCCTGGCTCTCCTAGAAGTGTTCACCTCCAAAATGGTCCAGTTTCCTTGAACTGGAGTGCAGAGCCAGGACACCTCTCCATCACCAGTGCCCGGCCCAGTCTGGCTCACAGTAAATCCTTTTTATAATGCTGGTGGGTATGACCTTCTGGCCGACAGGTGCTCCATGACAGCGACACTGCCGCCCTCAGAAGCATGTTAGAGCCTCACTTGTGGATGCTCACAGTAACTCGTGTGATTAATATTGCCAGCCAATATTTATAACTCTTAATTATACGCCAGGCACGAGGTACAGTGCTTTAAATGTATTCGATTCCTTCAAAAGGAAGACGGTTCTTCACGATATTACAAAAACAAAGAAAAAAATAACTTTAGTCAATAACCCTCTGTATGTCTTAGTTTCTTTGGTAAAATCACAAAAGCAATGGGAGGGAGAAAGTATTTATTTTAGCTCACAGTTCGTGGTTTAGTCCATCGTGGAGAAGATGTGAAAACAGTAGGAGCCTGAAGCAGCTGGTCACAGTCGGGAAGCAGAGGCGGGGAGGGGTGAATGGAGCGCTGCCTAGGCTTGCTTTTATGACAGTCAAGGATCCTCTGCCCGAGAGGGAGAGTGCTCCTGCCTACATTTACACTAACTACTACAAATTATTTGAGTGAATGCAAGAAACTGAGGGCTGGGCCCTCCCATAGAGAGGCACAGGAAGTGGTGAGAAATCCAACAGGATGAAATTCTCCATGTTGCATGGGCCCAGGGCTCTATACTAGATAAACGCTTTACCTCTAAGCTTCAGGTCACAGGCTGGCTTTGAACTCATGAACTTCGTGCCTCAGCTTCTCAAGCCTCTGGGATTATTGGCATACAAAGTATCTGACTAGCTGGAATTCACTATTTAGACCAGGTGACCCTCAGACTCACAAAGATGCACCTTGCTCTTCCGTCCAAGCACAGATTACAGGAGTATGTCACAGTGCCTGGGACTTTTCTTCTTCTTCTTCTTCTTCTTCTTCTTCTTCTTCTTCTTCTTCTTCTTCTTCTTCTTCTTCTTCTCCTCCTCCTCCTCCTCTTCCTCCTCCTCCTCCTCCTCTTCCTCCTCCTTCTCCTTCTTCTTCAAAGATTTACTTACTTTATGTATATGAGTGTACTGCTGCAGCTGTCTTCAGACACACCAGAAGAGGGCATCGGATCCCATTACAGATGGTTGTGAGCTACCATGTGGTTGCTGGGAATTGAACTCAGGACCTCTGAGCCATCTCTCCACCCTGGGACTTTTCTTTATAAACGAGATCCGCCTATTAATTGTTCATGTAGTAACTAGTCACTAAATCCTGACTTGACAGACTCTGTGTTCCTTTAAGACAATGGAGGAGGCTGGAGTTAGTGACGTGTACCTGCAACTATAGAGGCTGAAGCAGGAGGATCAAGAATCTAGAGCAAGCCTGGGCTACAAGAATCTTTTCCTCAAAACAATAATGAAAAGAGGCAGGCCTATTTCTGAGAGCAAAATATGTCGAGTCCCTAAAAATGCAGACATCTCAAGACCATGACTCAGTTTTACCTAACTTAGGCTTGGGCCAGAAGTAGAGGTGAGGACACCATAGGTCCCTCTCCCATCCACACCCTTCCCAGGCACCAGGAAAGAAAGTGGCAAGGACTTGGGCTGACATCTAAGGCACTGAGCCAACACACCTGACTGCGCAGAGGTGTTTAATCACCACAGTGTCGCTTTAAGGGAAGCACATTGCCATTTTATGGCAATGGGACACTGTGGCACAGAGGGACCAGGTGTGAATGATTTTTTATACAGTGCCTGGAACTCACTCAGTGGCTTTCAAAGCCTGCCGGGCATCATCAGAGGGCACTACTTCTGGAAAGGGTACGCCACCATCTTGATCTTCACGACCGCTTGGTGAAAGGAGTAGGTACCCTGCAAATGTGCACAGTGGGTGCACAATGTGTGCCACACATCATCATAGGACTCTGTACATAGTAGGTGCTCAGATGAAGTCTGCCCATTGACTGGGGATTAGATTATATCATGTAGGGGCCTGTTACTCACAAGCTCAGAGAAACTAAGCATATTTGAGAAGGTTTCTTGCTCCTCAAGCCACAGAAGGCTCTCCGAGGAGCACAGTTTAAGCTACACGTCTGCAGGGTCCATAGAAACAGAAAACAGCATGCTGAACAATGCTGTGGCCTGCTGTGCTATCTCCCTCATGTAGAGTGGGCTGGTCTCAGCATGGCTTGGGGGGTGGTCAAGAACGTCCTTCATACCTGCTGAAATGTGCCACTGTGGGGGTACTCATGGCTTGAAACAAGCTCTCGGCTCTGTGTCCCACCGCACTCCTCCCTCACCCCACAATGGTTTATCTGTGTGCTTGTACACATGAACAAGTTCCATGGCACATGAAGGAGAGAAGACAAATGTCAGGATGTCTTTCCTTCTATCAAGTGAGTCCCAGGGATTGAACTCGGGTTGTCAGGCTTGGTGGTAAATGCTTCCACCTGGCCACCATATGATTGCAGGGAAGAACACTCAGTCCTCTTAACCGCTGAACCATCTCTCCAGGCCCCAAAGACTTGCTTCTGCTGAGCCATCTTGCTGGCCCTATTGAATAGAGAGAAATGGGGAGAAAAACTTGGCCTCCAAAATACAATGAATTGGACAAATCAAGGGCAATTAACTGGAGGAAGGATTGCTGCTCCCCCAAACAATGTTCCCCTTGCTCCCCACTTTCTTTTCTCTTTGAGACACGGTCTCACTGTGTATCCCTGGCTGGACTCAAACTCTGTGTTCAATAGGCTGGGCTGGGACTAGTCTTGATCCTCTTACCTCTGTCTCTCAGTGCTGGGATGAAAGGTGTGTAATCGCCCTGTTCTTCAGTGTCAGGGTGTGTAAACAGGGTAGGGACGGTGAGCCTGCAACAGGGGCTTCCCAAGAAGCAGTAAATAAAAGGACAATTTCCTCAGGAGCCACCGTCGACCTCAGATGTGATCTCCAAGGGCCTCACTATTTGACACGACTAGAACAGGAACATAATACTGAGACTTTTTTTTTTTTCACTAAAAGCCATTTACAATGGGACCTGGAGACGCTGCTCGCTGCTCGGTCAGTAGAGGGCTTGCCTAGCATATGTGCAGTCCTGGGCTCAGTCTCTAGCTCCTCAAAGAACTCAGCATGGTGGCACATGCCAGGAATCCCAGCACTCAGGACACAGACAAGAGGGCTGGGGTTCAACACAAGGAGCTTGTACTACACAAGACCCTGTCTCAAAAATATTTTAAAAAATGTTTAGTATCGTCCTTTATGAACAGATAGCTTGGCATCACAGTTCCAGGGGTCTGAAAAACAAATATAGGTTGGGGATTTTGGTTTGATTTGGTTTGAGTCTTGGTGTTTTTGTTTGTCTGTTTTTTGTTTTTGGAGACAGGGTCTCTTATGTAGCCCTGGCTGTCCTAAAATTCCCTCTGTAGACCAGGCTGGCCGCAAACTCAGAGATCTGCCTGCCTCTGCCTCCTGAATGCTGGGATTAAAGGCGTGCGCCACCACCGGCCCATTTTGAAATATGTTTGTTTTTTTTTTTTTTATTGCCAGTGTGTGTATCAGATGCACATTTTATTCCTGGCCCCTCTAGGCCTCAGCCCACCCATCCCTCATGAGATCCTCAGCTCCGCTGTGTTCTCCTCTGCTTTTCCTGTCTATGCCTGGGACTAGAACTCCACTGAATCCCAAACTGTACCTATCTCCTCCTGGGTTGAGATTTACAGAGGTAACAATAACAGAGACAACAAAAGGCCCTGCTGTGGCTGCCTTGCTCTCAACACTTTTGGCCAACTTTCCTTCCTCAGTCTCATGCACAGCACCCCCCCATCCCCCAGCCCCCCTTCCCCAACCCGGCAGGAATTTCTGGGGAACAATTGAACAAAGCCGGGAACTTGGAGGGAGAAGTCACAGGACATTCCAAAAGGATTTCTCTCAGGCTGCAAAAGACAACACGCAAGAACAGTACAGAGAGCTCACAGCCTCGTAAAATACAATCCCGAAGGAAAGAGCCGCAAAGTCTGCCCAGTAGGACAGGAGATGCAGATAGGAGGAAGGAGCAAGGAGGCCAGGGGTCAAGAGGTCCATGTTGAGGGTGGGGGGCTACTTCTCCTGCCACTTGTGTTCCTGTAGAAGTCTCCCCATCTCTCTGGCCTCAGATTTGTGGTTTTAAAAAAACAGAGGGAGTTATAGCAGTAAACACGTGGATGGACAAAAAGCCATTGCCAAGATGCTTGCTTAGTAACCAAGCCTTGCAGACAGGACAAAGAACCAGCAACAGGAGAGGGTTAACAACAGACACCCACAGGGTATCCCCGATATATACTATCAAGTCATTGATTTTTACAGACATGGCCTGGGGATGTAGCTCAGTTGGTAGAGTGCTTGCCTAGCCAGTGCAAAGCCCTAGGCTTGACCTCCAGCGCTGAATAAACAGACACAGTGGCACACATCTGTAACTCTAGTACTTGGGAGGTGGCGGCAAGAGGATCAGAAATTCAGGATCCTGCTTGGTTACACAGTGAATTTGTAGCCAGCCTTTGATAGAGAGAGCCTGTCGCAAGAGGGAGGGGTGAGAAAGAAGCGATGAGATCACGGGAAGGCGGCAAGAGTGCCACTTGGGAAGTCACCGGTTCACAAATTACATCCATCATTAGAAGCTCACCCCTGTCTAGGGATGCTAGCAGACGCGGAAAAGGCCCCGGGTTCCCTCCACAGCAACAGGAGAGAAAGATGGACAGATGATGATGGCTCCTGTCAAAATATCAATCTCTGTGCTGTTTCCAATACTGGGAAGGATTGCAAAGAGGGAAATGTCAGCGGGCAAGACAGCATGCTCAGAGCTACTGTGGGATAACAATCAGAGCAACAGTTCCTTATCTCAGACTGGTAATAAACAGTTTGGGGGCTGGCACCGATCCACAGATTCATTTTTAAGTAGCCTTGGTCTTTACTGACACATAGAACTGTGCTTATGAAAAAGGTGTTAAGTGAGAAAAGCAAGCCGAGGAGCTCACTAGCACGCATACAGTGAGGGATGATTGCCTGCTCTGCCTGGAGGAGAAGGGTCAAGGACATTGGTGGCAGTCCAACTCCTGGCCCAATAGAAGCTTTCTAGGCTAACGCTGGGCCTTGTGGGTGGGAATGTGAGGGGGTGGATAGGGCCCCCAAGAATTTCAGTCTGACTAAAGTGGTTTGGGGGATGGGAGCTCCAGTGACTAGATTGAAATGATAAAGACCATTTTATGGTCAGCTCAGCAGCCAGATTCTGGAGTAGCATTCACAAACCACGTCCTAAACAACACATGCCGTGTGAGATGTTACAAGTTTCCCCCAGAAAAATAGGTGGGGCCTGAACACACACACACATACACACACACACACACACACACACACACACACACGTCGAGGAAAGACAGATTAAATGGGTCAACTCACTCAAGACTTGTGTACACACTTTCCCGTGTCAGAGTCCCTGGAGCCAGTCACTGTGTGGAAAAGAATGCAGGCCTTCTAGATAGGTGAGATGGCTTAGCCTGCTGCCACCAAACCTGACCACCTGAGTTCCGTTCTCTCTCTGGAGCCCATGTGATGGAAGGAGACATCTGACTCTTGAAAGTTGTCCTTTGACCTCCACACATGTGCCCACAGCATGTATGCCACGCCCCCCCACAATAAAAATGTAATAATAATAAAAAGGACAGATACCTCAAAGATTTTCTTTGCCCAAAAAACTCTCCCATGGGGTATCTGAGTGGGAGGGTATGAGATCCACAGGCTGCAGTGTGGGGTCCCTGCCTGGAGCCTCAGGGACCATCTGGGCTGCAATGAGAAAGTGTTCAGGGGAAAAGGTGGGGGGTGTAGGCACAAGCAGGCCAGCCAGCAAGTCTAAAGTCATATTTAGAGGAATCACATTCTGTCTGAGCTGAGAAGAGTTGTCAGCCTGGATAGGGCAGAGAATTCCACCAGGGGAGGCAGCGTTCAGAGTGCCTGAAATCAGGCAGTGCTACCAAAGATCTGGTCTCAAAAACAAAATAGTGAGCAGGACACGGCCTAGTACTCAGGTGGCAGAGGCAGGCAGATAGTTCTCTGTGAGTTGCAGGCCAGCCTGGTCTGCACTGGGAGGCCTAGGCCAGCCGAGGCTACACTAGGAGACATACTGTCTAAAAATCAAAACAAAACAAACAAGCCCCTGCCCCCTCAAAAAAAAAAACCAGAAACAAAAACCATACCTGTCTACTTCTAAGGACCTTGTCAGTGATCAGAAAAGACTCAGAGCTGTCTGGACAGTGAAAAAGATTTATCTCTACTTGAGACATAAACCAGACCTTGGCCTAATGATATAAAACTGCAATAGCTGCTACTCTGGAATCTGAGGCAGGAGAATTGCAATCCCAAGACTTGCCTGGGTTACAGACAAGTTCAAGGCCAGCTTGGGCAGCTTAGTGAGACCCTGTGTTCACAAGTAAAAAGAAGACTAAGTTACATAGCTCAGTAGTAGAGGACTTACTTAGTATGTATGAGGGCCTGAGTTTGATCCCACGGACTGAGGAAAAGCAAAAAGCAGAGGACATTTGGCTAGGCGTGGTGGTTCACCCACGTCTTTAATCCCAGAACTTGGAGGCAGATCTCTGAATCTGAGGCCAGCCTGGTCTACAAGTTGAGTTGCAGGACAGTCAGGAGTGGCACAGAAAAATTCTGTCCCAAACAAACAAACAAACAAACAGAAAAACAAACAAACAAACAAAAAAACCCCCAAAAAACAAAAAAAAGAGAAACATTTATGTCATAAGCCAGACTCAAAGCAACTTGTTCTTTAACCCAAAGGAGAATGAAAATGGCCCCCAGGGCCAGCTCCAGTCCAGGCACTGCGTTCTTCACAGGGAATGTCACTGGAAAGAAAGCCCAACAAGAACAGCATGCCATCAGCATTCTCGAAGCCTCACGACAGCAAATCATTCCCAGACTATCTCCGTCATCCAGATGCTCAGACACAGAAGCATGGAGGTATGGAGAAGCTGGGAGCAAGCCCTCTGTGGGAAGCCAGGGATGGTGTCTGTCAAGGTAGGTGCACGTCAGGTGACAGAAACATGGAAGAAGGGACAGACTGCAAAGATGAGCGGAACTAGATCTTGCCAGCGCCCTTCCCTTCCCTGCCTGTGGGAACTTTTACTGCCTCCTAAGATATCAGCTCATCAGTGCTTCCACCAGCCCCAATGTTTTTTGCATCAGTTTCTGGTTCTGCACCAAGCCAAGGACGTAGCCTGTCTCTGCCTGTTTTCCCACAGAGGCAATGGAAACCCTTGGCCGACAGTAACTGCTTTCATTATTCGAAGAATGTAGCACACGGCTAGCCCACACAGTGCCTTTACTCATGGTGTCCAAAAACAGCCCCTCGGGCCAGATCAAGTCCACAAGACACATTACCAAACTCATTCATTCACTTGGGAGTTTATGATGAGAACTACCTGCCCAACTGTCTAGTGCAGTCCTGAATGAATTAGCCACAACCAAAGGAAAAAGAAAGAAAATGTGAGATGGGCAAGAGGCTCTGAGGCAGGGAAAATATTTGGAATCAGTTGGAAACCAGGAGAAGCAGCTGGTCCTATCAGTTCTGGAGGGGCAAGCCATAATTATAGCCATTGTTCCAAAAGATCCCAGCTCCCCTTCCAGCAGCCCAGGTACCTGCCTTCCCAACTCCCATGGTCCCCCCTTCTTCCCTACAGAACTTTGTTGAGATGCTTGAGCTATTTCTGTCCTAAACACTCGGACAAACGTTCTAAGCCGTGAGCACACACAGTGATGTTACAGAAACCTCTGAGGCTCCAAAAAGCCCGGCAAGCCATACAAGGAGACAGCCTGGCCTCAGACAGAACAACTTGAGAACATTTACTAAAGATACTGAGGACCGAATGCTATAAGCCAGTCAGCCAGATCCCTCCGTGGAAAGGAGAAGACTCAGAATAAATAGGTGGATGACTGATCCCTAGGCGGGTGGGGCTTCTCTGGGGAATGTTCTGGACAGGCCCTATTTCCCTGTGTCAGCCTGCCTCCCTCCAAGTCAGCCTCCCCATCTCTTTCCTCAAACCTTTTCAGGAAGCAAGGAGTATAGGGCCGGGTTCATCATGACCAAATATCTACAAAGACATGCTTGTTCCTCTGACCCTGTAGCCATGAGCAAATCATGCAAGAAGCTAAATCTGTGAGTCTGAAAAGAGCCAGAGGCAAGGAAAGGACACTGAGGCAGCTCATGCCATGAGATTTGTCACGGATGCTGACCCCTCCACACATAGAGGCAAGGCCTTGGAAAAACCCTGCCACCAGGCTGGTCAGCTGCCAACTCTGAAGTCAGCCTTCCTCATCAGACAGGGAGTTCCCTCCCACGTAGCGCCAGGATGTCCCCCCACATCTGGCTGGAGATCCTAGGGTAGTGGCTGTGCCTCACTGTCAGATGAAGACCCCCACAATGGGCAAAGGGGAGGTTGAAGCTTTCACAAGGAAGCCTTGTTTCTTTTTCCTTATTAGGTTGAGCGCACACAGAAATAATATGAGAGCCAAGCATGGCTACACACATCTGTAATCCCGGAGTTCAGGAGGCAGGGAGGTTGTGAGTTCAAGGGCAGAATGAGCTACATATCGTAAGTTAAAGTATTAAGAGAGTAACTACTTCCTTCCTATTCAATGTTAGCTACATGCCCCCTCCTTCTCATCCTTGCCCTGACCCCCTTTTTTTTTTCTTTTGGGAAAAAGTCTTATGTTGTTCAAGCTGGTTTTGAATTTATGACAATCCTTCTGTCTCAGCCTCCCAAGTTCTGGGATTCTAGGAAAGTACCACTCGTTTATACGGCGCTGGGGAGCAAGCACTCGACCAATTGAATTACATCTTCAGCTTTTGAATTCCTTTAAAAATATTTATTCTACCCTTAGTTGTGTGTATGTGTATGTGGGGGTGTACACAGGAGTGCAACACCCTCAGGTGTATCACATCCCCCTAATCTGGAGTTACAGGTGGTTGTGAACTGCCTAGTATGGGTGCCGGGAGCAAAACCCAGGCTCCCTGCAAAAAGAGCACTGTATTAACAATGTTCTTAATTGATGAGCCATCTTCGCAGCCCATATTAAATTTGTTTACACACGCATGTTTGTGTGTGTGTGCGTGTGTGCGCGCGCGCGCGTGCGCAGGGGGTTCTCACACTGAAGCATACACAGTACATGTGTGGAGGTCAGAGGACAACTTTGTGGAGTCGGTTCTTTTCTACCTTGTAGGTCCCAGGGATGGAGGTCTGCTCTCACCTTCTCAGGCTCGGTGACAAGTATTCCTACCGGATGAGCCGTTTTTCCTTTTTCCCATCGGTTTCCTTCATCCTCATGAAGGTGAATGTTGCCCCTTGCTTTCTGAATGAGGCCAACAGTGGAGGCAGAAGGATTTGTTCTGGACTTCACAACTAGATGATGGAAGCAGGCTTCTCTGTTGCACTGAGAACATCATGAGGGAGGATTGTGTCCTCCTTTGTCCCCTTTAGCCGAATAGGGACCACTAAGGGCCACCACTGGGCATGCCTTCTCTGTCTGTCCCATCCCCCTGCCAGGAGCAGATGCAGGCCTTATTAGGTACTATGCTTGGAGCCTGGGCTGGGGCCAGAGTGTTGGCAGGCCCACTTGAATGTACTTTCTGCTCTTCATGCTATGTTGGTCCCCCATAGTTATGCCCACAGGGCAGAGAAGAGCCCAGTCTTTTGGAGATGGTGTCTCTGTGGAATAGGGTCAGGATGTCAGTGTTTTCTCAGGTCCCCAAGTGTCTGGCTCCTATCACAGAGAACATACTTTCCGGACAGGGCTGGCGCCGTCCAGTGAACTGGGCATTTCCTTCTGTCCACAGCCCACCTCACTCCTGGCTGCAAAGTCTGCTAGGAGTTTTCTGGAACCTAGCAACTCACAGGAAACAATGGAAACTTGGGTTTGTATTTTTCTCCCTCTATCATTACTCAAAGGGTTTTCCTCAAAGCCACACACACACACACACACACACACACACACACACACACACACACAC
>JANHMN010000004.1:15340195-15367137 GCA_030674055.1 Rhabdomys pumilio | reverse complement strand
CACACACACACACACACACACACACACACACACACACACACACACACACACACTCCAGTTATTTTTCTCTCCACCCATTAGCCTGGGGCTTCCTGGAAATTTTCAATCAAAAAGGGCGCCCTGGGTAGGTGATAGAGACAGTCCCCAGCTCCAGGCCTGTGTGTCTGCCGATGGGATGCAGCAGGGTTGTCTGGATGCCAGTGACTTACAAAGAACACCTGAGATCAAGGCTCTGGCAGAGCCTTGTCTGTGTCTGAACCTGGGTATAAGAATTGGTACGTCTCTGGGACTGATGTATGTGAATCAGAGTGGGTCTGTGAGTGATTCAGACTGTCTGCGGTATAAGGGTAGGAGCGCCATCTTGTCCAGTAAGATGAATGTGTGAGAAAAATGTAGAATATACACATAAGCCCTAGTGTAGACTATATGAGGAACCAGTGTGTGATTAGTGTGTGATAAGGACTAGAGAGAGAACTCAGTGGGTAGCAATAGTTACCCACTAATAATAGCGCAAAACTCAATTACCTCCCTGAGTTGAATCCCTGAACCCACATGCTAGGAGATCATTACATTTCCAAAACACCTCTGACCTCTACATGTGCACTGTGGCATGTATGCAGGCACACACACACACACACATACACGTGCATGGGTACAGAAAACAAACACTTAATAAATAAAAGACACTTTATAGCTTGTTGGGATACTTGAGTCATAGAAAGGTAAACAGAAATGTAAACAGGAATATGAAGTCGCTGTGAGCAGCTGACTGCTTGTGAGGGTTGAGAAGCCTTGAGAGTACTTGTAAGGACTGTTAGTGACCTACACCGCATGTAGGCTGTGCTAGTGACAGCTGGGGGTAGCTCAGTGCTAGAGAGCATTTGCCCCGTGTGTGTGTGTGTGTGTGTGTGTGTGTGTGTGTGTGTGTGTGTGTGTCCAACACCTCATTGTACGGAAGCAACAGGATTGACTTTTAACGAAGTTAAACTAAACTGAAGTAGAAGCTTTGCAAAGCACACTCACGACACAACACGGAACGTTTTCAGTGTGAAACTCTGAAAGCTGCATTCATGTGGGATTCCTCTCGAAACTGTGGTGCACTCCGTGGGGAGCACGTGGTGTGAAGGAGCAGCGTGTGCGGAGGGCTCGAGGCCCTGCCAGGTGGCGTCTCAGTCCAATCCCACACTCCAAGCCACGTCTGGCGTGGAGCCGGTTGGGCCTCATCCCACATCGAGGGGGACTGGGGCCCAGACAAAGGCACAGTCGGCCGCGCCGCTCGTCCAGAGAGCCTAGCTCGCGGCCCGGAGGCGGGGGCCGACGCTGAGGGGGCGGGGCCATGTCTTGTGGGGCGTGGCCTAGATGGTCAGGACCGGTCGCCTCGGGGGCGGAACCTGGTCTTGTGGGGCGTGGCTAAATATTTGGAGGTGGGAACTAGGACTCCTGAACTTGGCGCCTCGGGGGCGGAGCCGAAGACTCGGAGGCGGGGCGTGCACGGGAGGGCGGAGACGGGAGTTGGGGGGGGGGGGGGGAAAGAGGCGAGCAGTCCGAAGGACTCGGCAGGACAGCGAGCTGGTGGCTGCGGGCGGCGCCGAGCGAGCCAGCAAACGAGGCCGGGCCATGGGGCAGCGGGCAGTGGGCTCCCTGCTGCTGGGGCTGCTGCTGCTGCACGCGCGGCTGCTAGCGGTGAGTGTGAGTGGCCGAGGGCGGGGGGCGCGCGCCAACTTGGCGGGGACACCGGAGGCTGCTCGGCTGGGACTCTGGCCCGGGACGGCCGCGCCCGCGAAGGACCCTGGGCTGGCACTGGCCAGCGCCACCCTGCAGCGTGGGGCTTTCCTAGGGGACGCCCCAGGGATCCCGTGTGGAGGTCAGGGGCCGTTCCTGCAAGCGTGGAAATCGGAGGGTCGCCGGCCACGTTGTTCAGGCTCAAAGTCGCCTCTGGGCATGGCCCGGCCTGCAGTTCTGGCGTGTGGGGGGGCTGACGGAGAAACTTCTAGCAGGGTGGGAACTTGGCAGGACAAGGGTACTCCTTTCTGTTGCCAACTTGGCAGAAGGGGCACTTCATGGTGATGGGTACCCTGTCAGTTTTCGCTGGAACTTTACCATGCTATCCTCTGGGGGGAGATTATAATCAGGCAGTCAAAAGTAAAAACTTGGAACAAAACTGAGCCTTGTGTGGAGCACCCCTGGACCCTGGAGTCTTCTAAGCCATAAGCTAAATCAATCACTGCTTTGCACTGAGTCTCCGTGAGACCTGCAGAGAGTTACTTAACCTCTGGGAGGTAGTCCCACGTGGGTAAAGGGAACTCGGAATGAGAAGCCTCAGGGCAGAATGGGCCTGGATGGAATGAGTGCTGGGTGCAGGGCTTATTATGAGTGGGCCCAAGAGCAGCTGAATCTCCCCAGCATTCTTCCTACATCTCCAAAGTGGGATGCTGTGCGTTCCTACAGTTCTGCCCTTATTCTGAGCTGACAAGGGGCCACAAGGAGAAGGGAACTCTTGAGTCAGGAATCCTAAGACCTAGAAGGCACTTGGCAGGAGAGGCCCAGAGGACCTGAGTGACCTTAAAGAGGGCTGGGTGGAGTTGGTGGACCGGCGGAGGGTAGAAGATGAGGGTGGGGTCCATCTGGGCCTGCTGTGGTGAGCCACAGAGCCCAGGTGCTCCTAGACAGTCTTCATCCCTGTTCCCTGTTCTTGGAGCCAAGAGGGTGACTTTTCCAACTGGGCCAGTGTTTACCCAGTGACTGATTCTCTGTCCTTGCCTGGCTGGCTCTCTCTCACCTCTGCCCTCTTGAGTCACTCCTTAACCGCCCACCAGGCCTGACCCCTTACTGCTTCTGACGCACCCACACAGGACCTCGTCCTCCCCCCACCCCTCCACTAAGCAGCCTTCTCCCTTAAACTTCCGTCTGGTCTCTCACTCCAACACTCTACTGCAGGGCACTGCAGTTACTGTTCAGCCCCAACTTGTAACTCCTAAAACTGACTTTTCCTTCCTCAAGGCAATGACCTAGACCTGGGATGCTATTCCTGACCTCCCCTCAGCTCTGCCCCCTGCTGAAGGGCTCCCTCTTGTATGGGCAGGAGCACAATGGCAGGAGCCGTGGGTGGAACTGTTTGCTGAGGGCCCGAGGAATTCTACTGAAATTCCCTGACTGCCACCACTGCCCCGTTCACTTTTTCATTCACCAAATCTTAATTGAACAGCATTCCGTGACAGCCACGGGAGTCCCCCAGGCTCATTCATTGGGAAGATACTTCCATACAGCTATTGTGTGCTGGCCCATGGTAGGGCTGAGGCAGTTTGGGTGAGTTGGGACACGCCCTTCAGTGCCTTCTAGGACTCAGACTGGTGGGCTGTGATTCAGAGGAAAGACAGCAGGCAGCCCTGAAGCTATAGGATCATAGATACTGTATAACAGTCACGTGGGAGTCATTGCTGACCCACCCAAGCTCGGAGTTGGGCCCCCTCCCGCAAAGAGCTTAGCCTTAAGGGTCTTACAGACCCAGTTTGAATCCTAGTTTTTTCAGCCTGAGGTCCGCATCTGTGAAATGGGTGGAGTTTCAGGAAGACCCGTTTTCTAGCCCCATGTCCCAACAAGCCTTGCCCCACTGCCCTTGCTGTCCTCAGCCCTTCAGTTTGATTCTAGGCAGAATCAGGTGGGGGAGGGCAGCTTACACAAGGCTGAGGAGTCTAAGACTCAGTGGAAGCAAGGGCAGTGGTCTGTGATTACGCGGGGGAGTAATTTCTGTTCTGGGGATAGGATGGGACCAAGTCTGGCTGACTCAGGGCCTGCCCTGGCCTGTTGACCCTTTCTTTCCAACTGCAGTCTTAGCCCTTCCTTTCTTGAGACCAGCCCCACTGTTGATAGGAGTCTTGAGGGATAGCCGGGATAATGACAGTGTTTTCCAGGCTGAGGGGGGAAGTGGCTGAAATACCTGCTTCCTGCCTCCCTTAGATTTCTTTGCAGGGAAGGCTGCTGGTGGGAGCTGAGGAATTTCTCCTTCCTGGAGTGACCTCAGCCCTTCCCTCCATACAGCTGGCTACTCTGTCCCCCAGCAGTTAGCTACTTTGGTCCAGACTAAGGAGAAGGGCAGAGCTGAGGGAGTGTGTGCATTAGGTTGTAGGGCCATCATCAGAGTCTGGGCAGAGTGGTTCCCGCCACCCCCATCTCTAAGCTGAGCCCTGGGTGTCTGTGGAGTCGTCTGGGCTTTGTCTGGCTTGGCCCGGGCCTGCTCTCTGGATGAGCACAGGCAAGTTAGGATCTGTGGGCTTCAGTCCCTGTCTGGGAGACGATTTCTTAAAAGATGCTTAAAGCAAGAGTAGGTTCAGGATTTGGAAGACAGCACAGGGGTAGGAAGATCTTGGGGTGCAGGCCAGGTAGTGGCAATGTGCTGTAGATGGCTCTTATGTATTCACCGGCCACTGACTGACACTGTTTCTCAGCAAATCCTCATACTGCTTCCACTATGCCTTGCTCACCGCCTCCCCCCCTTACTGAGAACTACAGCCCCACCCCAACTTCTCCAGGACCCCAGTCCCTCTGGGACTCTACTGGCCACTCTCCTGCCTTGTGCTTTACTAACTGGTTTCTGGTTTGTTTTGGGTTTTTCCTTCCTAGGTTTTTTTTTTTTTTTTTTTGAAAACATTTAAACATTTTTGACAATTCATATGTGATTGTATTTTGTATTTCTGGTCATTTTGTCCCCCTCTTACCTTCTCTCATCCTTAGTATTTGTTTATATATCATCTTCGGTATGTTTTAGACAGTCACACACATCCTGGGCTTACTTGCCTCAGTGACTATGTGGAGGATGACTTTGAACTCCTGACCCTGCTGCCTTCCCAGGCTGAGCGAGTACTGGGGTTACAGGCTTCAGCCTGGCTAAGTGTTTCTTGAAGGAAGATGCCAAATATACTCCTAACTCAGGACCTTTGTGTCTGCTGTTTTCTCAGCTTGGGACACTTGTCTCTGAAACCACAGGCCTCCTCTCCTTCAGGTCCTTATAATTCTGCCTAGCCCATCCCCCTACTATCCGCCCCGTGCCCTTCCCCCATCTTCACATCCCCCCCACCCCCGCCCCCAGCACTGAGAATTGAACCCAGGGCTTCTCACATATAGCCCTATGTTCCATGCTGAGGTATGCCTTTTATTTGCTTCTTGTCACCATCTACCATGATTCTATTCACTCTCATCCATCTCCTCTGTTCCATTTAAGTTCCACGATACAAGTCCTTATCTCTTTGGTTTTCTTTCTTTTTTTTTTCTTTTTTTTTCTTTTCTTTTTTTTTCTTTTTTTTTTTTTTTGTTTTGTTTTTGTTTTTTTTTTGTTTTTGGTTTTGGTTTTTTGAGACAGGGTTTCTTTGTGTAGTCCTGGCTGGAACTCACTCTGTAGACCAGGCTGGCCTCGAACTCAGAAATCCACCTGCCTCTGCCTCCCAAGTGCTGGGATTAAAGGCGTGCGCCACCACCGCCCGGTTGTTTTTCTTTTCTTTTTTTTTTTTTTTGAAAGTATGTTTATTTCTTTTCCGGGTGTCTCTGTGTATGTGTTTGGTGGGAGTGGCACCTGTGTGGAGGTCAGAAGACAACTCGTAATTGGTTCTCTCCTTCTAACCTGTGGGTCCCAGGGACTGAACTTAGGTGCTACAAGTACCCTTTACCTGCTGAACCATCTTGCTGACCCTTTTATCTGATTTTTGTTTGTTTATTTTTACTCATTCTGTTTTTATTCATTTGTCATCATGCTTGACTATTTTGAATTACTATTAAGTTTGTTCTTGGATAGTTTCATGTGTGTGTGTGTGTGTGTGTGTGTGTGTATGACTTTCGTGTCTGCTTTGTTTTGTGACCACGGGTTTGGAACTGTCCGTTGGAACCTGGCAGTAGACACGTAGTTGAATGTCCCCAAGTCTGACAACAGCCAAAACTTCAGCAGTGGAAGAGTATGCCTCCCTCAGAACCTCCTCCATCCATGACTGATCTGTGACAGGGCCAATCTTGTGCAGAGTTCAGTGTGGGTTTTGTCAGTTGGCATAGTTGATTCACTGTAAATGCATTCATTAAAGTGCACGAAGTCACAGAGACTAGTGTGACCCCTGGAACCTGAGCAGAGGACACGAAGGTGCAGAGGTCGGGAGACCTGCACACATTTAGAAAAGTCGGGAGGTAGGCAGTTTCCCCTGACACTGCCCACTGTCCTGCCTGCCTGCACCCAGCACCAGATTCTTAACATTTATTATATTTATTAAGGATGCAGTGGGCAGATATGTCATGAGGTATCACTCTCTCCTACCACATAGCATCAGATTCAGGACTTGTGTCCAGGCTCCATCACCCACTGAGCCACCTCCCAGGCCCCACCATCACAATCTGATGAAACTTGTCGCTGATGTCATTATCAGTGAGAACCTTAGTCCCAGGTGGAACAGGGTGACTTCAGGCAAGGCACAGTGGAGACACAGGCTCAGGATGTTGGTGTCTTGGTGACTGTGGGTTCCCTGGTGCTACCAGGCACTGGACTCTGTGGGGCAGTCATTTGTAGTTCATTTATTTCTTCATCAAATGGTCTCTGAGGACCAGGTCTATAGGATATGAAAGGTCTCTGCCCTGTCTTGCTGTCCATGGTGAGGGAGATAAGGAGATACATACCTTGGGGACCACTGAACTGCAGGGAGCTTTTTTGTTATTTTGTTCCTTAGCTGCTCCCTGGGTCTGGAGGTTAGGATGGCTCTGGAGAGGCCTGAGGACTGCCTGGCCTTGGGGTAAGAGCTGTGGGTGGGATTTGGAATGATATGGATGATGAGTCACAGGCAACTTGGAGGCCAGACTTCTGGACCTTCTGAGGTTGGGATGGAAGGGGTGGGCTCCCAGCCCTGGCCTTTCTCTCCTCTCCCGGTCCAGCTCCAGCTGTGAGGACCAGGCTGGAGGAGGATGGGAAATGAGACCCAGCTCCCCAGGGGCTTCCTAAAGGTCCGCCAGTGCTTCTTCCTCTCCCTCCTGCTCCCTTCAAGGACAAAAGGGAACTGGGTTGAGGGTCCCTGCCCTGTTGTAAGCCTGCCTCAGCCCAAGCCTTGGTCTCTTTGGCCCTGCCACCCACTCCCGATCTCAGAGCCTGGAGCTGGCTGACTGAAACCCAGAAATATGTGTGGAACTCACTTCGCGGGGAGCCGCCAGCCTCACTACCCAGTCTGGTGGCGTCAGGCAGTGTCAATATCGGCCTTGAGAGGGGTGTGGCTCATGGCTGGCCTGGGGGTGGCTGTGCTGGGGGACACCATCACAGAGGCTGGAGAACAAGGTGGCTCTTTGAAGCCTGGGAATGTGAGGCCTTCGAGTCTGAACCTACACCAGGATCGTGGTCCCTTCCTTCCTATGGTGTTTGCTTGGGCTAAGGCTGCAGGGACATCATAGGCATCCTCAGGACCAGACACTAATGCCCTTCTTCCTTGGGATATAGAGGAGGGTTCCTTACAGCTTGGTGTTTTGGGGATGCTTGTTGCAGTCAGGCAGACAATGCGGGTTAGACTGGTGAGCAAGCCAGTGGGGTGGGCTGGTAAAACAATCTTTAAACCGCAGCTGCTGCCGGGTGTGTATCACACTTAAAATTCACTAAACAACTATTTATAGAGCATCGCCTCTATACTTGAACCTGTTCTAGATGCTAAGTTTGCAGCAGAAAACAAAATGTCGACCTCTCACCCCCTCTGGGTCTTGTGCTTTAGCTGGTACAGAAGCCAGTCATACTCAGAGGGGGTGACGTGGGGTAGGAAAAGCCCTGATAACACATACTGGAAAGCAGAAGGAAAGGAGTGTGGACAAATGTCTGGGGAAGAGCATCCAGGCAAAGGGAATGGTCAGCGTGAAGCCTGGAGGTCGGCGTGTGCCTGGCCTGTGGGACAGCACCATCGAGGAGGTAGGCAGTGAGGTAAAGATAAGAGTTGACTGGCAGCAGGAGCCTTGGCTGGCCAAGTTCTGGGGTGTTGAGGGGTCCAGGTACAGTTTAAAAATACTTTATTTACACATGTGTGTATATGCGTCTTTGTGAACATAGAGGCCAGAAGAATGTGTTTAGAGTCCCTGCAGCTGGAGTTCTGGTTGTGAGCTACCTGCTGTGGGTGCTGGAACCAAACTTAGGTCCTCTGCAAGAGCAGCGAGCACTCTTAACTGCTGAGCCGCCCTCTCCTGGTCTCCAGTCTTGGTGTTTTAACAGCGGGGCCATAGTTATTGTGAGGGTCAAGGGCAAAAGCAAAGGGGTCTGTAACCCAGACCAGACGTGACTGGAGCTCGTCCTGGGTCCATGGATGGAGAGAAGTGGTTGAATATTCAGTAACTCTTGAAAACTGGGCTCCCAGGGGTACCGGGAGTGGGCGTGAGCTTTGGAGGGCTCCAGAGTCTTAGGCTTGAGTATCCAGAATGGAGCTGCTATGGAATCATGGGACAACTCCAGGAAGCTGCATGGAAGATGGCAGAAGTGTAGGTAGTAAAGGGGCTGGAGGTGACTGGCTAATGTCAAGGCCAGTGGCCTCTAAGCTCCTTCAGTCACTGAATCCTTTTCTGCCCAGGCTGGGGCGTCTGTGGTAACCTGAGGCAAAGTGGAGGGCACTTGTGTCCACTTGTGGAACTCACCAGTAGGGATTCCTTATTAGAAGCCACAGCCAAGCCCCTAGTCTGTGCTGCGTGTGGAGAATGTATACATGAAGTACGGTGAGGTCCCATACTTCCTGTGTAGTGGTTTGCCCGGTGCTAGGCAGATAGCTGGCAGACACTGGTCCAGAGAACAAGGTCATGGCTTTGTAGAGGGAAGGGTCTCGGATGAGCTGGCTTTCCGGCCATTGCTCTGTGTTGTGGTCTAGAGGGTGTGAGATGTGCTCTGATACCCAGTCTACCGTCTGTCCCTTGTCTGTGGGCATGTGACAGAGAGTAAGTAGTGAGCTTGGAGAACTCAGCTTTCAATTCTGTAGCTTGTCCCTGACTGGCTGTGTGACCTTGCACAAGTTGCTAGACACCTCTGACCCTTGGATGGGCTTTGAAATAGGCAATGCCTGTGTTGTGGTGGTTGTAGGTTGACCAGATAGATGTACTTGGAATATGGTAGATGTTGGATAGCCAATGGCTGTTAGACTTGTTCTTATCTTGGGGCAAGGCTAGCATGCTATTTGATGTAGGACTCCTAGTACCGGGGATGCCCTATTTTTCTGCACCAGGGGGTGGGAAGAATCCTGGTTTTGTTGAAAGCATGGCTTCCCTTTGCCTTTCTCCTGCAGGCTTAAAGCTTAGAGCCCTGGATGCAACTATGCCTGATCTGTCACTTCCCTCCTTCCCTCGCTGAGGCCACAGCTGCAGGACAGAGTCCACCCTTCTATCCTGATTGCTTCTTCCTGGAGTGGGGAAAGAATGGGGGGGAGGGGATCACACCCCAGGGTGTGGTTTGAGAAAAGCTGGGGCTTCTGGATAAATCCATCCCCTTCCCAGCTGTGTGCAGTCGGTAGGCTCTGAGCAACAGAAGGTGTGGCCAAATGGCTCCCATGGGTGCGGAGAGGATGTTGGAGCATCTTGAGAGCAGCAGGAGAGGGGGCGTCCTGGGACCCCATCCCAGCACAATTCCTCCCTTTCATGCTTAGCCTGGAGAATGCTTTCTCAGGGAGCCCTGGACAAAACTGTAGCACATCGTCTTGCCGTGGCCGGAGCACCACACAGCTTCAAATCTGGCACTTGTAGGCTCTCAGAGTCAGCGGGACTAGGAAGAAAGAGGGACACACAGGGGTGCATGATCTTACCCGTTGGGTGAGGTGTGGAGCAGACAGCCCCTGCCTACCAGGGTGGGTCACACCCAGGTGGTTCGGTTTTTTTTTTTTTTTAACTCTTGACATCTTTGCCAGCTTCCTCCTCTTCTGGTCGCTGGGAAGGGGAGGCAGCCAGGGGCTTGGCAAGGGGAGGGCTTCAGAGGTGGCCTGGAGTGACCTCCACAGATGCTTCTCCTGGGGCTAGGCTGGGAATTCCCAGCTGCCTCTGGCCCCTTCCCAGCCCACCTCTCCCATGAAGGAGCCAGCCCAGCCCCCACCGCCTGGCAACCCCTCAGAACCGCTGACTCATCCCTGTCCATGTTTGGCGTTTCCAGTTTTCAAATAGTTGGGAACTGGGATCATGCCTCTTGCTGGAGCCCTGGCTGCCCCTGGGTACGTTGAGACCGTGATGTCATCAAGCCCAGCCCCAACGGCCTCTGTCACTTTCGTAGCTTGCCACCACCTCCTACTTATGTCTTATGCCATCCTGTGAACCTGGGGCCAGAAGGACGGAGACCCAGAGTTGTCTGAGGATAGGTCAGTCCCTTCTCGGACCTAGGGTCTCGTGGTTGCCTAGGTCACTAACCTGCCTTTAGAAATATTCACATCTTCTTGATTAAAGCTATCACGCTCTAGAGGCCGCCTGGTACAAGGCCTTTTCTTTCTGGCCTTCATCTCGTTCAGCCCTCCCTGTTGTCTGTGGGCCTTGCTCTGTCTCTTCTAAGAGGGGCAGACAGACACAGAGTGGCCCGATCACCTACCCAGTTCACCTCTGGGAGTGGAGCCCAGGTTATCTGACCCTACAGTTTTCGTTTCTTCAGTGGGTCAAGCTTAGTCATTCTAGAGGGGATACAGGGAGCAGGTCCGTCTTGTCAATGCAATAGAGCAAGGCGCGTATTTGCTGAATGGGGTCTGAGCCCTGCTACCATCTCAACCCTGGTACAGTTCCCCAGGAGAGACAAGTGGCTCTCACCAGGACTGAACACCCTGCAGGCTTCTCATTGGGCTTCCTGAAAGCTAGTGGGCGGAGTCAGCCTGAGTGCCCTCAGAGATTGAGTGATATTCCATGAACACATGGGATCTAAAGATGAGTCCCAAACTGTCATTCAGACAGCTGGGACATCTGTCCATCCATCCATGCATTCATTTATTCAGTCATTCACCTAACATTTTGAACACTTTTGGGAGTATACCGTATTTCCCAGAAGAGGAATAGCTCTGAAAACAATGACCTGTCTAAGATCCCAGAGCCAGAAGTAAGACTAGCATCACCACCTCTTGGAAGGAGTTGGAGGCTGGGTTCCTACTCTGCCAGAGCCTCAGGCCTGGGAGAGGCAGGAGCCATGAAGCCTCAGTACAGCCCAGCTCTGAAGCAATTCATTCATAGTAAGTTGCTGGGTGACCAGTTTGGCTTCTGTTATCAGGACTGACTTCCTGGAGGAGGTGGCCCTGAACACTGGGTGAGTTTGGATATGCTTAAGGAAGAGGAAGCATCAGGCAGAGCTCCCATCCCCCTCAGGCCCCTCAGGCCCCCTCAGCCTGGATCCTATTGTCCCCTTTGTATTAGATGTGCAGGAACTGGAAGGAAGAACCCTTCGCCTGCTGCTGGAGCTGTTAAAGCTGAGGAAAGAATGAGAGGAAGTCCCCAAGACAGCTGAGGGTGACATCCACCCCAGCACCTCACCCACCCACCTAGCCAGACAAGTAGGCGAGAAGTCAAGGCCTGGCCTCCGCTTGGCCATAGCCACACCTCATTCTCTTCCCTGAGCCTCCATTTTCCCTCTCTTGCAATGGGCTGTGTGTGTTCTTGCTCTTCTGTCTCTCACCAGTGGAAGGAGGAGTGAAAGAGGAGCTTCTCACGGGAGTAAGTGGAAAACCGTTCTCAAGCCCAAGGTCCTTGATACGGCCAGCCTCTAAGTGCTGAGGCCTGAAACAAGTGAGGGTCTGGGACTGTTCTGTATGCCCTTAGACATACTTGATCCTGTCCCATCCTGTATGTCGGTCCTGCGGTGACCTGACCCCTGGGCTCACCTCTGTGTCCTGTGGGTCCCTGATGCAGGGCAAAGAGCCAAGGTCACTATTGGTATCTAGCAGGTAAGCACTAGACCAGGAGCCTCAGGAGCATTCGAGACCCAAGGCAAACCTTAGTTTCTGGGAAACTGATCTCCAGGTTTAAAATGGGACAATTCATTCACTCACCTCTCAGATCCTGCACTTGGCTAAAGGAACTGCCAGTCCACTGGGGAGGCAGGCAGAGAGAAGATGCTCCCTGGCCGAAGGCCTGGAAGAGTCTAGAGCGCTCTTCAGCGTGTCTCTGCTCCCTTTGCTACCCTCTCAATGCTAGTCTATATCCTTCCTTCCCTCACAATGAACTGGTGGGAGGAGGGGTTCTGGGATTGCTAGGGCCGAGGAGAAGATCCTTGGGAAGGGCTGGGAGCATGCTTCACTGTGAGTCTCAGTACATGAAGAATAAAGGAGCTGATTATACAGTCTGGGCATTTCCTTTTAGGGTGCCTGGAAGTGACTCTCAGACCTCAGGTTGGGATTGGGCCCAGGAATGAAGGGAGGCTTGGTGTGGTGATACATGTTTATAATTCCAGTCCTCTGGAGGCTGAGGCAGGAGAATCTCGGGTTTTTGGCCTGTCTGGACTACATAGACAGACCCTGCCTCAAAACCAAGACAAAAGCTGGGAATGGTGGCACATGCCTGTAAGCCCAGTCCTTGGAGGTGGACACAGGAAGATTAAGGAATCCAAGGACAGCCTGGGCTTGATGAGACCCTGTCTTTAAAAGATAGGAAGGAAGGGGACAGAGAGGAGGTTAGAGTCCCCACAGCCCTTTCACCTTCCTCTCTTGCTTTGCTTTTCCTAGATGGGGGAGGCAGAGGTCAGTTCAAACCTAGGACTGAGATGTGGACATGCCAAGAAAGGGTTAAGGGGCCTAGTAAGGGGAGGGAACCAGGACACTGGGATAGGAATTTTTGTGATAAGATCAAAGCCTGCAGCCTGCCTGGGCCTCACCTCTGTTTCACCTGAGCAGTTGGAGGGAATTCTCCAGGCTAGAGGACCTGGCCTCCCAGGCGATGGGGGTGGGGGCGGGGTTCCACTTTCCAGCTTGCCACACTCCAGGAGGTGGGACTTTAACAGCCGCCTACAGCCCTGCGCTCCCCCCCCCCCACCTCTGCAGCCCCGTCCCCTCCCCCAGTGAGGCCTGCTTCTCCCCTGGCAGATGCTGGAAGCTCTGGGAGCCACCTGTACTTGACACCTGTGCTGTGGGAACATCAGCTCCAGCAGCACACTCCTCTTCTGTTTTCTGTCTCAGAGCTCTCTCTCTCTCTCTCTCTCTCTCTCTCTCTCTCTCTCTCTCTGGGCAGGGGTCTCAGCTTAGTTCACTTAAACCAGAAACAAGAGTCAGGTAGACATATGCCACTCAGTCCAGAAAGGAGTCCTGAGGACGCTTTTATAGTAGGCTGTTAGCTGCCCCACCCCCAAGTTCTGAGCATACTTTGAGGTTGTGTCATGGAAAAGCAAGGGTGGGTGACTTGAGTCCCGATCTAAGCTCTAACACGGTGCTGTTGCCCTTGGGTTAGTAGATTAACCTTTCTGGGCCCCATCTGTCAGATAGACACGATAACAGCTCCTTTGCAGGGTTTTGGAGACCAGAGGCTGTATAAGTTACTATCAGCCAGAGCACGGCCTGGCCTTCACACTCAACAGGAGCTATTAGTTTTTGCTTTTCTTGTTTCTCTTTAAGACTGCCTGGTCCTAGGTGCTGTAGTTTGCATTCCTTTACTCTGAGGAAAGCTTCAAGCCCTAGGTCAATCCTTGCTGAGAAATATTTGTTAATACCCTCCAGGCACCTGCTGGCCCCCTGCCTGGTCTGGTGATGGACATCTGGTAAAACGTGAGTCTTGAGTTGGCTGGTGACCTGGTGCCCCAGGCCTCACTGACCTAGTTGTGTGCAGGACATCCCAGACCCAGACAGGGAGGAACAGGCTTCACCGTGCCTGCTGCAAGGCCCGCCTCACTTTCTACCCTGTTCTGCCCTGGTTAATGATCACTTCAGGCTGCCGTGGAGTACCCGCCCTCCCGGCTCTCTAACCACTATGTCAACTGCCTGGGTGTTCCCTGCTTTAATGTGGCAGTCTCAATCTGGGACCCTGAGGTGGAGAAGGGGATTCTGAGTCACAGCATGTGCTCCTGGGAGCTTAGAGTCATAATATCAGGGTGAATTGTGGTTTATGTGAGCATGCTCAAGAATACCACCCCCCCAGAAAAAAAAACAAAACCCTTGGCAAGCAGGCTCCTAACATCGAAACCTCCATGTTCCTCTAAGCATGCCCTCTTCCTACAGGGGGATTCCCTGGGGGAGGTTTGGGACAGTGAGACTTGGCTCCTCACTCCCCTCTGCCTGTTCTGGGTTGTGTGACCTTGAACAAGTCCCCTCCCCATCTGGATACCTCCTTATCACCAAGAAGGGAGTGCTAACCCGTACTCTGGCAAGTGCGGGAAGTATTTAGGCCATAATTAATGACAGGAGCTATCCACTACTGTGGCAGGGCTTGTATTTGGGAGAAAGTGAAAGCTGAAGCCTAGTGGAGCAATCAGCCACTCATTCACACCCATGCAGATGAGCCTGCCAGCTCAGGAGTAGGAGGGAGAACGGGACCATCCCTTCGCGTAAAGGGCAGGTAGGTGGGAGCTGGGAAGGTGACGGCAGTTTATAGCGTGCTTGCCAACTACGCACAAAGCCCTGGGTTCAATCCCCAGAACTGCCTATGCCAGGCATGGGGGGAGGGGGAGGGGGAGTGTATGCTTGCAATCCTGGCACTCTCACAACTTGCGATGTCCCTCCTCTCCCTCCCTAGCCCTCCACTCCCACCCCCAGGGTCACTTCTTGCCCTAGCAGGTGCAGAAGGGGGTGGCAAGAGGATTATAAATTCAACATCATTCTCAGTTATATAGGAAGTCTGAGACTGGCCTGGGCAACATGAAACTTGGTTTCCAAAAAAGGAGGGAGGGGCTCCAGGGATGAGTAGGACTGGAGCCCACCTCAGTCCTCCAGCCTGCTTGCTCCTGGGCTGGGTCCCTGGAGGATAGATGAATATTTATTTTAGGGCCATTAGGGCATTCCCCCCATACTGGCTATTTTGAGAGCCCCGGCCAGCCGGCTGCAAAGGCACTGGTTAAATTAGGCAATGCTGCTCCAGGAGGAATGTGTGAGAAGTCTGGTCACCTAGGCTTCAGGGATAGCACAGGACAGAAAATGACACCGCACTTTGGAGCAGCAGTTTGGACCGGCGGCAACGGAGGGGAACACGCTGGAGACCACAGCTGGGGTGGGGCCAATGCTTTGGGCCTCTTTGGGCTGGCCTGTTGAGGTGCGGGATTGAGGGCCGGGCTCCACAGCTCCACACTTGTGGCCACTGCCTGATGTGGGTGGGGTTTGGGGTGGCGTGATGCATTGGAAGGATGGATGGGCAGTCTTGGCCTTGGATCCTGCTTCTCCTTCTCTCTAGCCTTAGGCTCTCCTAGTCCTCATGGGCCAGTGAAAGAAGCTCTTTGTGGTGGGCACCGTGTAGTCTGAACCCTTTGTGGCTTTATGATTGTAGGGGTGGCTTGTGTATCCGCCGGGTGGGCCTCACCTGGGAGATCTTCAGGAATGTGGCCTCAGCCCCGGCCCAGACCTACTAAATTAAATCTGAGACAAACCTTCATAAGATTCCCCAGGCAGCAGGAGAAGGCCTGCTTTGCTGGTCTTCCTGTTTCATGTTGGAAAACAACCTGTGGTGTTGGGAGTGACCAGATGCCATGAAGACAGCACAGGAGGGACCACGGGTTACACTCTCTTCTCTGGGGGCAGGGCTCAGGGGACACAAGATAAGCTCTTTTACCTCAGGCTTGTTAGCTCTAGGTACTGGTGTCTCTGTGAGTCACTTCTAGTGTATACTCTGGTCCCAGTAAAGGAGCTTCGTGCCAGTGTGGCCTGTGCTGGTGATAGTGCCTTCTCTCAAAGCAAGGCAGGAAAAGAAGGAAGGAAGGAGGAAGGAAGGAGGGCTTTGGCTCCAAAGGAGAACAACTCAAATGACTGTAATTAGGACCCAATGTCTCACGCTGTAAGAAATGAAGACCTACAGAAGAGTAAGAGTAAGAGAGAAAGGTGTCTTACTCAAAGATCTCAAAACAAAGGCTACAGCTGAGCTGACTTTGGATGGTGAGCCTATTGGAGTGGGGAGTACAGCATACCAATGGGAACCACATACATAAAGGCTCAGGAAGCCTGTGCTTCTCTGAGCGTGTACCATCCACTTCTGTGGCCCACATGCGATTTAGGGTTATGCAGAAGGACACACCACTCCGAGTTTTTGCAAGGGAAAAGTCCCCATGCCCACAGGGACTTGGACACTCACCAGCTGGGCTATTCCATCATCTTTTCTGCCTTTTCTTGTGTTAGAAAAATCAAAGTCGTTTTTTTATAAATGGCTGCCAGAACTTCTGGTCTCTGTGTGATAACCGTTGCAGCTGGCAGACTTGGGATGGAAAGCAAAGGGGCTTGATCTCTTGATTAACGAGGTGGCCTTATCTCTTACTCATGTATGATTTCCGTTAGACTTGCCCAGTGCCGCCGACAATAACCCTGGGTGGGGAGCATTGGGTTGGAGCCAGACACGCACTCTCATCTATCTCCTCTGTGACTTACCAGCTGCGTAGCTCTGACCTCGGGCAAGCCTCAGTTCCCTCCTCGGAGGATGGAGGCTGTCCTTCCTCCAGGCGTGGCTCCGGGCATGGTGATGGCCCTGTACATTCTTGTCTGCTGTGGTTGCTGGGAACCGTACATAACTGTTGAGACGTCCAACTTAGTGAAAGAATGTTAAAGATTTTGAAGTACACAGTTTCTCTGTTCACTTGCTTAGTGACAAGTCCTCAGAAGACTAAATGTGGTCCCTTAGTTGGATGGCACAGGAGCAGGACCCTGGCATCTTGGCAAGTGCTGGGAATGTATGCCTTCAGTTAGGGGCTGCCTGGGTCATCACTTATGCTTTTCTGTCCCATCTGGTGCCACTCAGTCCTCAGAGGAGCCACACATACTTGCTGTGGCATCAACCCCAGTGTCTTCACTGCCTTGAGGGTACAGTCCCTTTATCCTCCCCTTTAGTATGGCATCATAATGGTAACAAATCTGTGACCACCTGGCACCATTCCTCGACTCTCCACTCCATTTATTGGCCCCGGTTTTGCCAACTCTGCTGGTCTCCCTGACCAGCTGCTGGCATCTGGACCCTCTGTTACTAACCTCCAAGATTCCCACTCCTGGTTCCCAGAGGGGCAGGGAGATGGCCTTCTGCTGTGTCCTGAACTCCCAGCACGGGTGCCTGCTGCCTGGGCCCCTCAACAGGGTGGAGATGATGGTCTGTTGTGACAAGGACAGTGGGCATCCTGCCTGTTCCAGTGCTCCTGGACCTGGGTGCTAAGTGTGTTGTTTGCACTTGGCCAGGCCTTATGCTGGCCCGGTGCCCATGAGGGCCAGTCTGCTCTGTCACGCTGGTAACAGAGGCTGCTCCCGAGCGTGGGGAGCTAGGCCTGGGCTGGGTCCTGGGTGCTGAGTGGGGACAAGGCCCAGACAGGCATTGGCAGAGTTGTGGATGTTTAGGAACCAGGCTGGAGACCACCCTGGGCAGTTCATGTTGATATGGTCTCAATGCCACACGGATACCTGTCAGGGAGGAGCTTTGGTCTTGGTTAATAGGAAAGTTGAGCTTCAGCTTCTTATCTTTTTCATCTTTTTATCTGATGTCCAGCCCCTCATCTTCCCCCTCCCCTCCCATCTGTCTGCTCCTTCATCCCATAATGAAGTATGGGATCCCAGATGAGATAAAAACCACATCTGGTTCATGATGTGAGGCTTGTCAAGAAGAGACAGCTTCTCAGAGCGCCAGGCTGGCCTGGGCGGAAATAAGAGATCTGACCCATTGCACTTCTCACCCGTTCCATCCCTCTCTTCCCGCCAGAGATCTGAGGATACTTAAGCACTTCTCTGAGGAGGAAATGGAATCCTGGCCCCTCCACATTCTCATGGGAATGCAGGGTGAGAGGAATACCCAGCAACCCTGGCAGTTGTACACTTAGGAGACCTGGCCTCTAACACCCCCGTGCCCTTCCTCATCACAGGCTCCCATTCCTTCAGCCCCTTGTGCCCCTCCCCCGCAGGCATTTTTTTCTTTAAAGATTTATTTATTTATTTTATGTATATGAGTACACCATTGCTCTCTTCAGACACACCAGAAGAGGGCATCAGATCCCATTACAGATGATTGTGAGCCACCATGTGGTTGCTGGGAATTGAACTCAGGACCTTTGGAAGAGCAATCGGTGCTCTTAACCACTGAGCCGTCTCTCTAGACCCACTCCCCCAGCCCCGCCCCGCACCCTCACTCCCCCCACACCCGCAGGCAATCTGATCTGTACGTGCTGGTACTCTCTGCCCAGTCCCTTGCTCTTAGTTTTCTTTTTCTGCCATTTGACAGACAGGGTTTTAATTTATAGTCTCTCTCTCTACAGCTACTATCGGCTCCCTGAGGGCCGAGGCACGCTCTGTCCTTACCTGCTTTCTGTTTCCTCTGCTTGCTGGCCTGTGGCCTTTGTGCTCTGAGCTCAACTCTAAGAATTCAATAGAGCTCCCCCAGGGGCTCTGGACACCTCTGTATCCAGTGCAGAGTGGAAAGCCTACAGTAACTTCATCATTGGCCACCTGTCTGGTCCAACCTTGGAATTCATACTGTGCTGTCCCATGTTTTGGGTTAACAAGCCAGGGCCTTCACCCACACTGGGTGCTCAGAATCTACTATAATTGGATCTGACAGAGTAGGTTTAGGGGTGATGTCCATCTCCTGGGATCCCCCCTTCTTGCCTTCTCTCCTGGGACTGGTCAGTTTTGGCAGGGCTTTCTGACTCAGAATAATACTTGCCCTGTGGTCCTAAGGCCGGGGTTGGGGGCAGAGGTTAGGCCCAGGTCCCTGGTGTCCCTGAGGTGTTTAGGAGCAGGCGGACAGGATGCTTTCCCCTACCCCCCTCAGCTGCAGACATTCCTAGTCAGAGGTGACAGGCAGCAGGGAGATTTACCATTTCCGGTAAGTCCCTGGCAATGTAGCTCTCCCTGCCAAGGACGGGCACCCCTTGCTCGCTGGCCACTCCTACCGTCCCTTCTGGGATGGCCTGACTGGGGCCTGTCTAGCATAATGGCATGCTCGAGGGGACACCTGTAGTCCCAGAGATTGAGACTTGGTGGGTCTCAGGTCCCCTTTTAGCCCCAGCCGCAGTCCCAGTCCTAGTTATGGCTATCCTCTCAGAACTCTCATCTACATGGTGACTAGGGAAGGCAGTAAGTAGGTCCTGTGTTAGCAGCCAAGAAGGCCTGGATCCTCCTCTCCCATCACGGCCCTGGCAGGCTCTTCCTCTCCAGAGCTGAGTCTTCTCCTTGCACCCAGCTTTGCCCCGGACTGCCGCCAGGGTTTTTGAAGTAAGGACACAAAGCCCAAATGCTGCTTCCCTAGGGACCAGCAGTGTTGAGATGAGATTTGAACAGGCTCACCGACCTTTGCTGGTCACTCTAACCATGTTGGTTTCCTCTCGGTGCCTCTCTTGCCCATTCTGATAAATGAAGGTTATCCGCTCAGATGACTCTTTCCAGCCCTGGTAGCCCATGTTCTGGGGATACTTTGGAACTCGCTGTGGCCATGTGTCCCTCTTGAGGCTTAGGGACAGGAGTGCTGAAGCTCCCAAGATTGCTGGTGAGCTTGAAGAAAGGGAAGGGTTTGAAAAGGAAGAGAGGAGAAGAGCGCAGGATACAAAGCCCTTCAGTTGTTCTGGTGAACGAGGTGGTTATTTTTATTCCCATTTTCTAGTTGAGAAACAGAGGCTCAGAGAGGTCAAGTGAGTTTCCCAGGGCCACAGAGCTAGAAAGTTGCCAGGCTAGGGTCCAGTGCCCAGTGGTGGGAAGTGGTATGTGACCACATTGCTTTGGATGGCTTTGATTTGTTAAGAGTATATTTAATACATTATTAATCATTCCCTAGATGTTTTAACGTGGTGCAGTAACATGAACGCTTCTGTATTTGAACTACATTTCCCAAGCTGCCTCCGACACCTGGGAGTAGCCCAGAAAGCCTTTGTTCTACAATTTCTTGAGTTTTTGCCTTGGAAAATATGGTCAATGTTAATTATGGGTGTGTAAGAGTTCAGAGGCGGGAGAGAGGCCTGTGGGCTGGAGATGGTCAGCAGAGGAGAGCCTGAGGTAAGCCAACTTCACAATCTCTAAGAAGGACTCCCCCTACAAGTGCTCACAAAGGACAAAAGGAATTGTGGGCAGAGAAGCCAATAGGCCCCCCCAGCCCGTGTTGCACCCACAGACCTTTGTTCCAGCCCTGCACTCTCTGCCAGGCTCCTCCAGAACTGGGTGAAGGGCTGGGGGCGGATGGGGCAGCGTGCCTGGTATCCCAGCCAGTGGGCCTAACGAGGCCCCGGGGACTTGGGCAGTGTTTGCCTGAGGACTGAGATAACCCTGGCCAGCTAGCGCCACCTCCTCCTCTTCCTCTGCCTGTGGGGCCCTTGGCCTCAAAACTCCAGCAGCTGTCAGCCGGGAAGGGTGACAGAGGAAGGCCAGAGGTGACTTCCCAGGCTGCTCTTCTCCTTCAGCTGGGGCAGCGCCCAGCACTGTCATCAGCTGCTGGGCTTGGAGTCTGTACTCTTCTCTGGGTAGCTTCTCACCATCATTTTTTAGCCCTGCCTCTGGTAGAGGTTGGGGCACATGTGGGGTTCGGGGGGCGGGGCATGATCACATCCTTTCATCGCTTTGATCCCACTAAAGATCTGAAGGCAGAGATGAATGTCCTGTTTTTCTGTGAGAGGAAACAGATTCAGAGAGGCAAAATGACTGGCTGAAAGTCACAGAGCTACGTCGCCACAGTCAACTGCTGGCTCCTGGCCCCCAGTCCAGTGTCCCCTACTCCTGTCTTTAAGGAGCACTATGCATTTCCATGCTGGCCCAAACTTTACAGTCCCATTCCCAGCTTGGACACTCAGGCAAGCTCATCAACCATTTGGGATGGGACTTCCATGTTCTTGCTTATAAGCTCTTGGAACTGAGCCAATTAAATGAGCTAATGAGTTTACAGCAGTAGTTAGCCCAGGCTCACCCGCTCGAGCATGGTTAGCATAGAATGTTAACCACTTATATACTCCACAGGGGTTCCAGACATATCCTACAAACGTTTGTGCCACTCAATAAATATTTGGCACCTACTGTGTGCCAGGTGCTGGAAAACGGGGTGAAAAATCACCCACGCTTCCCCACTTCCCTGCTTGCATTCACCCTCTCCTCCTGTAGTGCCGGGAGACACGCCTCCAAGTTAACCGCAAAAGCTAGCTCTGCATATGTGGGGATTTGTGATCCACACACATCAGGGCTGCAGATGAGAGCTCTGGGATGCATAGCTCGTGGATAGATGGCTGCTCAGGGCCTAGAATTCTGCTTTTCAGAGGGTCTGTGACTTGCTACTCCTGCTGAGCATGAGAGACAACTTAATGCCCAATTTCCTAGGGCCCCAGCCCCAGGAAAAAGATTATTGAGAATGTTAAGGGATGCAACCTTTGAGGTCCAGGCAGCGACAAGTTCAGGAAGGTCTTGTGGAGGACAAGGCTTCTTGTTCCCCAGGGAAGAGGCCCAGCCAGGTCTTTAAATACCCCACGGTGCCCAGAATAGTCCCCATTGTCTCAGCCCAAGGTTGAGAAAGAGAGCGAGCTGACAGAGCCTAGCGGGTTCTGAGGGAGGCTGGGGCTGGCGGTGGGGCAGGAGGTCTGGAATACTTCCCTATATGGTGGTTCAGTGTTTCGGCTAATACTTTTCCATTTGCCTCCTGCAGGAAGGCCTGGGAAGGGCAGGGCAGCAGCGAGCTGCCAAAGAGGGAGCCAGTGGGTGGGGAACTCCCAGGGAGGCCTGCGTGCCTGGCGTAACGTGCCCCTTTGTGTGTGAGGGATCTATGTGCATTGGCCTGCAGAACCCTCTTGTGGGCAGACCTAGCCCAGCCCCCCACCCAGGGCCTCCTGGCACCTTTGCCAGCTCTGGCTATTTTGAGCACTGGTTGCATTTAGGCTTGGGGAATGATGGGTGATCCTGCCCAGACTGATGATGCTGGGCTGAGGGGTAGGGGAGGCCACTCCCTCAACTCCTTGGAGCCTTTGGCCTCTGCCTCAAAGGGTCTCAGTCAGAGGACTATGAAGGAATGAATGTCAGCTGCACAAGGAGGGCAGAGTTCACCAGACCAGCCTCATCCTTTGGGGACAACTACTCGCTGTATCAGGAATATTTGTGTTTCTCCTAAGAAACAAGATGTGAAATCCTGGACAGGTGGTGTTTCCTCCTTCCCACGGACCACTAGGAAGCTTGAAATCTGCACCGCTCTCCGACAGGGGTGTCTCTGCAGCTTATCTGCCTGCCCTCTGTGGGTTCTGATGTACATTTAATTCGTTCTCTCTTGCTGTTGTGTGTTCATCTTGCCTGAGGCAGGAAGGGTAGGGAGACCCCCCAACTCAGTTCCTGTGGCGTGGCTTGTCATGATTTTATCAATGTTCCCCCCTCCCCCAATAGCCAAGACCCCCTTTTGCTGAGGTGGAGACACAGGCTGGGGTTTTAGGATCCTAAGGTTTTGAGGTTTGAGTGTGCTAAAGCCAGAAGGAAACTCAGAGGGAGTGAGGTTGGGAGTCTCTCTACCTGGTGTTACAGGCAGTTAGTTGTGAGTGGACCAATGTGGGTGCCGGGAAACAAACTCAGGACAGAAGGAGCTTTGCTGAGGAAAGTTCTAAGTCACACACATTTGGGAATTGGTAAATAAGTTTCTGTACACCAGGCTTTTGCAGGTTCGCTTGTCTGCATAGTTCTCTGATATCTCCTCCTGCCCCAAGGCTACAGTGCCCGGAATGGACACTTGCTGTGAGGTCACAGAGGCTCCTGCTCATTTCCATTGGCGCATCTATGGGCCCAGACTGCTGCTGCTTCCTTCCCCTCCCACAGGCAGATGAGGAAATCCTAGGGCAGGGGTGCTGGCCTCCTCGACCCAGGGTTGAGCTTCCCTTGAGCCTGTTTTTTCCTGTGCTGGATGCCCACGGCAACCACACTGAAAGCCTCACAGAGACTGGAGCTGGCGAGCTGGCTCTGCTCACCTCTGAGCCCTCTGCCTGCTCCTTGGGACACTCTTCAGAGGCTGGTTAACCGCTTGTCCCTCAGAGGTGGGCATCTAGCAGGAAGGTCCAGGCATTAGGGACAAAGAGGTGCCAGGAGGTGTGACTAGGTGATGCAGAGCTCCTACTAGGCTTGTGCCCAGGTCCTGAGTTCAAGTCTCAGGTCTTACAACTCTGTCACTATGGGCAAGCTGGCTCTCAGAGTCTCAGTTTCTTTGCTGGTAAATCTCCACCCCCACATCCCTTTTTTTTTTTAAATTTGTGGTTTGTACTGGGATGACTCCGTGGTTAAGAGTACTTTCTGCTCTTCTGGAGCTTAGTATCCAGCACCCACATCAGGCAGGCCCATAATCACCTCTAACTCCAGGGGATCCAACATTCTCTTTTGGCCTCCCTAGGTTCCCGTACCGCACATGGCAGGTGCTCGCACAGACACACATACATATATGTACAAAAAAGAAAAAATAGATTGAAAAAATGTATTTTATTTTTAATTTAGTTTTATTTATGTACATTGGTGTTTTGACCGCATGTGTGTCTATGTGAGGGTGTCAGATCCCCTGGAACAGGAGTTACAGACAGTTGTGAGCTGCCATGTGGTTGCTGGGAGTTGAACCCAGGTCCTCTGGAGGAACAGCCAATACTTAACCTCTGAGTCATCTCTGGAGCCCTGAAAATTTTATTTATTTACTTATTTTTTAAAAAGATTTATTTTTATTGATTTGAGTATGTTGTAGCTGTCATCAAACGCACCAGAAGGGGCATTGGATTCCATTACAGATGGTTGTGAGCCACCATGTGGTTGCTGGGAATTGAACTCAGGACCTCTGGAAGAGCAGTCAGTGCTCTTAACCACTGAGCCATCTTTCCAGCCCCAAAATTTTATTTTATTTTATTTTATTATTTTTTTGTTTTTGTTTTTTGTTTTTTTTTTGTTCTTTTGTTTTTGGAGACAGGGTTTCTCTGTGTAGCCCTGGCTGTCCTGGAACTCACTCTATAGACCAGGCTGGCCTCGAACTCAGAAATCCGCTTGCCTCTGCCTCCCAAGTGCTGGGATTAAAGGCGTGCGCCACCACCGCCTGGCCAAAATTTTATTTTTAAGATGATTTATTTTTATTATTTTAATTACATGTATGTGGGTATGTGCACATGAATGCAGGCACCAGGGTGGAGGGGTATACAGAGGGTTCTAATCCCTAAGATGGAGTTATAGTTCAGAGTGGGTGCTAGGACCCAAACTCAGGTCACCAGCAAGAACAAAATGCATTTTTTTTAATGTATATGAGTACACCTTTGCTCTCTTCAGATACACCAGAAGAGGGCATCAGATCCCATTATAGATGGTTGTGAGCCACCATGTGGTTACTGGGAATTGAACTCAGGACCTCTGGAAGAGCATTCGGTGCTTTTAACTGCTGAGCCATGTCTGAAGCACTAACCATTGAGCCATCTCTGTAGTACACCCCACCCCTGTCATTCTTGAATTTAATAACTATGGTGAATACCTGCCATGGACAGAGCACAGGGCACAGGGACAGAGGCCCTGTCTTGGTGGAACCTTCTAGTGGAGGGGAGGATGGACAGATAAATGTGCCAACAGAATGGAGTAGCCAGTGAGTGAGAGCCAGGAGAATGGGAAGAATGTGAGAGGGAGCTAGCATGGATTTCATACCTGGAGTGTGGCTTGGACAGGTCTCTAAAGGGTGACATTTGAGCAGAAACTGGGGTAAGAGAGGAGTGACTGATGGAATGTGTGGGTACAAGGACCAAAGAAGAGAACATAGCAAGTGCCAAAGCCCTGGGGTAGGGAGAGGCTAGGCATTTTTGGGATAGTCTGGAGAAGGCAATGTAGCTGAAAGAAAGAGAACAGGATGTTGGCAGGGTGTTTGTGTGTGTGTGTGTGTGTGTGTGTGTTTGTATGTGTCTGTCTGTCTGTGTGTCTGTGTGTATCTGTGTGTCTGTGTGTCTGTCTGTCTGTCCGTCCATCCATCTACCGGTTGTCATAGTGAGGGTCTTTCTTCTCACTCTTTGGTCGGTTAAAGGCAGCAAAAAGGCCTGATACAATTCTTCTTATTGGCATCTTGTTTCAATGGAAGCTTGGGGACCGTAACCTAGCCTCCTTAGAGAAGTCTGCAGGTGTGGACAGGCCCAGCCAGGTAGGACTGGCCTCAGAATCCTACAGACAGGCCGGTGTCCCCACAGCAGCAGGAATGCCAGGAGCCAGTGAACCTGAGATGTGAGGCAGGCTGTGAACAGGAGGTGGCACGTGAACGCCGTGGGCAGTTGGCACCAGCTGTGCTTGGCAGAGAATGTTCAGCCCCCAGGGACCTTTCTTCTGGGCAGCTCTGTCTGGAAGCTGTTCTCACTGGCAGCCTTGACCATACCTGACGTGAGTGTGAGGTGGGAGCACTTCCCAGAGAGATTCCTGGGTGCTCCCTGGAGCTACAGGGGAGCACTCCAGCCTCCAGGAGAGGCCCATTCTTGGGATGTTTTTAGGAGCCTACAGGGAGTATAGGGTTTGTGGAGAGTGAGAGCCTTCAGAGTTCACAGGGCAGCTGAGGGCCAACCTCTTGGAAGTGGGAAGGCCCAGGCATGGCTTCCCTGATGGCCTCTACCTCATGCATGCCACTCTGCACGCCCCCTCCTGCCCTACCATATGCCACAGGCCCTCCCCAAGTGCCTGTGAACCCAAGCATGCCCTTCTACTTTGAGCCTATACCCCTGGTCTACTTCATTTCACCAAACTTCTCAAAGCCAGTTCCCTCTACTCCCTTGCTAAGTGGGGGGACCTCTCTGTGTATCCCCAGCCCCTGTCCTTCCATGTCACACCCCTTGTGATACTGTGGAGTCATCACTGGGTTGGTGGTCTGGACCCCACAGGGCTCAGAGAGCTCATGTAGTCCAGGCTAACCTCAAACTCACTACATAACTGAGGGAGGATGGCCTTGAACTCCCGATTCTCCTGCTTCTGCCTCCCAGGCATTGGAATTACAGGGGTACTCCAGCATACCCAGTTTATACGGTCCTGGCAGTTAAACCTAAGGGCTTTGTCCATACTGGGCAAATACTCTATCAGCTGACCCATAATCCCTTGCTCTTGTTTTTGATGATGTTGAGTCAAGGTCTTGCTGTGCATCCCGCTGGTCTGAAACTTACTATGTAGATCAGGCTAGTCCCTAACTCACAGTGGTCCTGTCCCCCTGCCTTTATCTCCCCAGTGTTGAGATTACAGGCCTACATGTCACACCTGATTTGCTTCAGTCCTTTATGTTGGTCCAGCAGATTAGAACTCAGGAAGTGGAGTTTGAGATGATTTGAATTCAGTCTTAATGGGTATGTCTGGCTGGTGACCTCTCAGTAGTTGTGGAAACCAAGGCCACCAATCTAGAATGTGGCATGGTGGCCTGAAATCAAGGTGTATGACTGAGTTGCCAGGTCTAGCTCTCCCTACCTCACTTCCAAGTCTCCCGAGATCCAGGGATCTCATGCGTTCCGTCCTGTCTGGTCAGAAGCAAATAGGCATAGATGCCAGCCTAGCTGTGTGAGAGGGATGCTGAGGCGGTGGGCACCTCAGGACCTCCTAGAGTAAGGCTAGCCAGCTTCAGAGTTCCCTGTCCTCCCTTCTCCATGAGCTCCAGGCACAGTGGTGTATATCTGTCATCCCGGTACTCCAAAGGCTGAGACAGGAGGATTCCCTACAGGTTTTAGTCCAGCCTAGGCTGTACAGTTTCAGGATAACCAGGGTTTTATAGTGAAAATGTCTCAAAAAATAAAATAAAGTAAAATAATTTAAAAAAAAAAAAAAAAACAAAGCAAGATAGCAGTAAAAGTCACCATTTTCCTGGCGTATACAGCAACTGAAGTGGACTGGTATGGACCTTGCATGGATGATGGGGACCCCCTGAAATCTTGTGCTTGGATGATGGGGACC
>JANHMN010000004.1:15274847-15340185 GCA_030674055.1 Rhabdomys pumilio | reverse complement strand
TGGATGATGGGGACCCCCTGAAATCTTGTGCTTGGATGATGGGGACCCCCTGAAATCTTGTGCTTGGATGATGGGGACCCCCTGAAATCTTGTGCTTGGATGATGGGGACCCCCTGAAGCTGCTAAAAGGAAAAGGAGCAGGCCATGGATGCTGTTCAAAGCTACATCTTAAAGCTTCCATCCCCGCCGGGCGGTGGTGGCGCACGCCTTTAATCCCAGCACTTGGGAGGCAGAGACAGGCAGATTTCTGAGTTCGAGGCCAGCCTGGTCTACTGAGTGAGTTCCAGGACAGCCAGAGCTATACAGAGAAACCCTGTCTCGAAACACCCCCCCCCAAAAAAAATCTCCCATCTCCAACTTCCTGCTCCCTAGACTTTTGCCACAAGCCCTGATCCTTCTAGTACTCCCTAGTGCCTTGGCTGGTGCTTCCTAGTGCCCTGGCTGGTGCTCCCTAGTGCCTTGGCTGAAATGCAGCCTTTCCAGATCCCAGGCCTCAAGGGGAGCAGTTGTCAGGGGTCAAGCAGGGGTCTCCTGGCCCCTGTTGCCAAGCTAGTAAGGGCAGGTAAGCAGAGATCCCTGAGTTTCAAATATAGTTGCTGTTAGCTGTGTGTCCTTGGCAGGTTACTTTACCTCTCTGTGCCTGATTTCCTTACAGGTGAGTTGCAGTTTCCATTACTTGATATGAATTTAAGTGTTTCTATGTCCCTTAAAGTCCTGAGGTCAGCATCCTGTCCATGCACAGCGGCACTCTGTCAACCCTTGTCCTCCTTTGGGGGAGTGGATTCTTCCCAGCTGAGCGGCTGGCAGAAGTCCTACTGCCGCCTTGAGGGCCCAAGTGTGAGAAGCTGGCAGTCTTCCCGAGCGGCACGGGCACATGGGTCTGCCAGAGAAGGCACAGCCACCTCTCTTCCGGCCGGCGCCCCTCTCAGACTGCCAGGGGATTAAAGGCCTTTGGGCTTTTGTGTTCTGTTCACCCGCCCCTGGCAGTTTGCACTGCAAACTGCTGCCCTGACAGATTCCTTTCCCCTCTGCTGTCTGTTGCCCTCGACAGGACACTGGGTAGCGGGGGAGGGGGCATCTTGACCGTCCCTATGGGCTGAGCTGGAGCTGGGGAAGTGGCATTTGTAGGAGTTCTTCCTAGGAACCTGCATCATGGCACAGGGGCTGAGGTTTGGGGCTGTGAACCATGGGAGAAGGAGGCAAGTGATCAGACCCACCCCCACTGTCTCTGGATTCTGATGAGGTGAGCTCACTCCAGCCCCAGATGCCTGGAGTCTTGCCCTGGGCAGCCATAGCCGCCCTGGGGACTGCTTGGAAGGGGGAGGGGGCTCAGAACTTCCTGGCCAGCTGTGGGGTTGGAGGGGGCTCAGTTCCAGACCTGGGCCATGAAGACAAAGGTTGGGAGCTGGCCACCTGAGGCATGTGAAGAATGTCTCTAGAGAACCCCCCTCCCACTCCACTCCCCACCCTCGGCTAGCCCCAGAGCTGGCAGGTAGCTGGAGCAGAAATCCAGCTCTGTGGCTCACCCCAGTCTAGGCTCTGTCACTTAACCCTCGTTCCAAACCAGGAGGTGAGCCCAGACAGGGAGCTCACACTCCACCTTCCTCCTGTGCCTCAGCCACACCCACCCTCACTTCCCCTCTGACCTCCCTGTGTGGTACCCATTTCAACACTTACTGTCCACAGTACTTAGCAGTAGGTAGGTACTCACCCGCCTGGTCATAGGTGCACGCTGTCCTCTCTGAACCTAGCCCTCTTTTGTAAAATGGAAATAATTCGCAGAGGCAGGATGGATGGGGTTGGATGCAGTTTGGAATCCAGAAGTTTGAGACAGGAGACACAGAGCACTTGACAGTTGTGAGGTGACATCCTCTCTTGGACCTGGGGCCACGCCCCGCAATCAAACACATGAACATTGCTGCCGAAATCACGCAGTTCAGCTGGTTTCAGTGTCCCAAGCCTTAAAACTCAGTACTTGAGAGGTGGAGTCAAGAAAATCTTAAGTCTGAGGCCAGCCTGATCGACATAGTGAGTTCAAGACCAGCCAGGGCTACACAGTGACTCCCTGACTTAAAGACAAACAAAAACAAAATCATACTGGTTACAATGTCTTCTTCCTGTAATTCCAACGTTGTGGGGCTGGAGGCAGGAGGATCGTGAATTCTATCTAGGTCATTCTTGTCTGCATAGTGAGTTTGAGGCCAGTCTGGGAAACCTTGTCTCAAACAAAAACAAAACAACAAAACAACCCCTCCCTCCCCCAAGAAGCAAAACCCAAGGTATGGTTGAACATGCTTATGAACCCAGCCCTTGGGAGGCTGGGGCAGGAGAGTCTAGGCCAGCCTGAGCTACACAGTGGGACCCTGTTTCCAGGAATAGATGAAGGGAGTCTTGCATTTTTCCCTTTTTGCAGGTGCAGAATTGGTGTCACTGTAAGATCTGGCCTATGGGGTTGCTGCAAGGATAAATGGTTACTCTACATAGTGTGTAGGAAGGGCTTGCCTTGAGAGAAACTTCATGAAGTCTGTGTGTGTGTGTGTGTGTGTGTGTGTGTGTAGAATCTGAACTCAAGTCCTCATGTTTGGTCAGCAAGCATCTTTCCCACTGGGCCACCTCCCTAGCCCCTCTGGCTCTTAGTGTCCTCTCTTATTGTGTTCCTGTGGGTGCAGCTTTGATCCGAGCAGTCTTAGAAGCAGTCTATGATAAAACCTTTGAAAGGCTCACACTCAACACTGTGGAAGCCCCACAGGCTCTGTCCTGTATGTACCTGTGTCCCCATGTTCCAGGTACCTGTGTCTCCATGTTCTAGGCCTTCTCTGGTGTCTATGCCCTATATGTCTCTTCGCCCTGACAACCTTGACTCCCTCCAAAACCTCATGGATGCTACAGAGGATGGCCTACTTTCTGTCCATCCTTTCCTTGTCCCTCTGGACCTCTATAGGCCTTGGATCTAGAGGTATCTCCGTGTGTCCCTTGTTCTCACCAGGAAAACCTGGACACACACTCAGGGCTTGAGATTGCTGCCTCCCAGAAGTTCTTGTTTGGCCACCTGCTTTGGGTTCAGAGAATAGCTGTCACTGGGGACCACCCTGCCCATATCCTTACCTCAAAGAGTTACTCCCAGAACGTTAGAAGTAGACTTTGGCCTTGGCTTGCATGAGTCAGCCACTCCCCTTCCCCCAGCAACCTACAGGTCTGGAAAATCCCCCTCTCAGCTTGGCTCCTTCTTTGCTGGCTCAGATCTCCCTCTAGTCTTGCCTGAGTACTCCCATTCCTCTGGGAGGAAGCAGGGCTCCCGCATGGCCGGAGACAGGCTACAGGGCAGGAAGCCTGGGTTCTATTTCTGCCTCTGACCTTGGAATTACCCACGGCCCTCCTTAGGACTTAAGGAACACACTTGCACAGGCCCAGGCTGCTGCCAGCCCAGCATCCCCTTGGGCCAGTCATCCAGGGGACTGGGTCAGGTTGGAGATGGAGTCTGGGTAGCCCTGGGCATTCTGGTACTGCTATCCTGTTTGGCCTTGCAGCCTCTGTGAGGTCTAGCCCAGTGCTTTGGCTTTGCCTGTTTAGCGCAGAGCATGAAGCACAGGTTAGTCCCATGATGATTTAAACAAAGTCTGTGTGGAAGAGCCTCACACCACTACTTCACCACCTCAGAGGGTCTTTGTAAGCTGGAGTTCTCTGGATAATGTGCATTGTAGTGAGAGGGGATCTAAGGGGGACTCTCAAGATCCTTAGCACTCACTAGTGAGAGGTTAGATCTGGGAACCAGACCACCAGGGTAAATTCCAGCTCCTGTAGCTAAGCCCATCTTTCTCTGCCCTGCCGTGTTCCTTCCCTTCAGCACCTGCAGCCAGCTTAGGCTGGTCCTGGTGTGCAGGGAGCACTCTGTGAGTGAGTGCTGGCTCTGCCATCCTTGACTGTCCCAAGGAAAGGCCTGGCCAACTCCCAGACTCTTCTACCATCAGGTGTCCAGACCCACTCTGTTCTTTCCAGAGCCTCTTTCCCTCTGGCTCCATTTTTCCTTCCAGATGTGAAACACAGCTGCCTTTGCGTGGACAGCTTTTTGCAAATGAAGTCTCTGCTCCTGGCTGTCTTGTCTCTCCCTGAGGGCCCTGGATGCCGCTGTATATTCAGATACTGGGGAGGAAGCTACAGGGGAGAACAGCTGGCACTGTCAACCTGGGTGTCTGGGGCTGAGGGACTTCTGACTCAGTGCCCTGTACCCTTTGGTCTTCCTGCAGATGTGTGTTCCTGGCATGTTTTTTCTTGTCGAATCTCACTTTGCTATTTCCTGTCCGGTTCCAGGCTACTCCGCCCCACCCCCCACCCCCCTTCCTCCCTACAAGAAGCCCTGGATCTTGCTTAGCAGCAAGAGTTTCCTTTCCAGACAGCAGTGTCTAAGTGGTGCCAGGAATCTGTGCACCTCGTGCTTAGCCCCATAGCCTTGCTCGAACAGGATTGGGAGTGTATGAGAATAACAACAGTGACTTTTCCTACCTGGAGAGGACCCAAGTATGCCCTTTCTCAAAGCTCCAGTCCCCCTAATCAGTGTCTCTGCCCCCCCCTCCAGCCTCTTAGTCCCCTAGTGTCAATCAAGGCTTGCTCAAGACTAAGCCTACACCCACCTCTACTCCCAGGCAAGGAAGGAAGCAGAGCCTATGGTCTTGTGTACCTCTCAGAATCTCCTGGGTATGTACACACAGCTCTGTCAAACACGGGATGAGAAGCTGCCTCCGAGGCGCTGAGAAGGAGCCAGTAATCTGTTTCTCCCCAACCCTGAAGAATGGTCCTGCTTTTGGTTTGTGTTTTGATGATGGTGGTACTTGGGAACAAACCCAGGGCCCTGCATGTGTGAGGAAGACAAGTGCTCTGTTAGTGAACCACTGAGACATACCCTAGACATACTTTTTTTTTCCTCTTTTTTTTGGAGGGGGGGGCAGGGACTCAATAAGGCCTCTGCTGGCCTTGAACTCATGACCTTCTTGCTTTTGCCTCTTGAGTACTGGTGTCCCACCATGTTAGGCTACTGGTCCTGGAGATTCTGAGGTTACATACCTGCATGCATAGGGACACATAGGGACATAATCTGCAAGCCTTCGGCTACCACGGTGGAAAGAATGAGCCTGTGGTCAGGAGAGAAGGATCAGGTGGCGGCATGGCTCTTTGGCGATGAGGATCAGACAGTAGGTCATACCAGGGTGTCAGGTGAGGGCAGTACAGCTCTTATCCAAGGCTCAGCAGCCAGGCAAATGCAAAGTGATCAAGTTGGCTCAGTCCCGGATACACACACACACACACACACACACACACACACACACACAGATGATGGTTGTGCCTGGCAGTTAGAATGAACCTCAGCTCCCGTGCGGATCAACTGGCAGCAGATAAGACAGACCTAGAGATTTTGTGTCTACTTATGGGAACCTAGGGTGGGAGAGGGTGCCACACAGAGTGAAGAAGAGACCAGCAGTTTGCCCATAAGTGTGTGTGTGTGTGTGTGTGTGTGTGTGTGTGTGTGTTTGTGTGTGTGTGTGTGTTTAAGACAAGGTCTTAGGTAACCCAGACTGACCTCCACTTTGCTATGCAGCCAATGCTGACCTTAAACTGACTCTCCTGCCCCTATCCTAAGTGTTGGGATTATAGGTGTGAGCCCGTACACCAGGCTAATTCTGTCTTTTTCTTACTGGGCAGTTAGAGGGGTGATGGCTAAGTAACGGAGATGTAAAGGATAACAAGAGTTGGTTCCAGAAACCAGACAAAGAAGGACATTGTGGCAGAAGGCCCTGTAGCTTTAGGCCTGGGGGACATGGACTGTATAGAATTGGGGTTTCACAAGGAACTGTGTCCCTCTGACCAGACACCACAGAACCCTGGCAGTGCCTGAAGCCCTTTCACCAGGGATTCTGGACTGTTCTGGGGTCGTTGAATACTTAATTCCTGTGCCTGGGGCCTCCCAGCCTTTGGGTTTCCTGGGTGTTTTCCTCTTAGTTACCTGGACAATGCCTTTGAAAACATCTAGATATTGTCCAAGTGAATGCAGGTGTTTGCTGCCCACAGCCATTTCTTGGGAGCCTAGGTCATGGGTCCCTGGATCTCTTGCTTAGCCTCGTGCTATGCTGCTGCCCTGCACCTCCCCCTCGCTTTCCCAGGACAGATGCCTCAGATGCACTTGAGCTTAGCATTAGCCTGAGGTCGTGGGGAGTTGATGTCTGTCTTGCCTCCGTTTAGACACAAGCATTTAGCTGCAGGGCTTTCCGTGTTCTGAGCCGTGGAATGTGCTGTGCTGCCTGCAGCCAGGATTGGACACCAGACCTTAGTGGTGAAGTCCAAGGGCCTGAGAAGGGAGGAACTGTCACAGAAATCTACAGCAATTCTCTCACTTCTGCCCTTGTCCCCTCCACACTTAAACTGGCCACTCTTCTACCTGCTCATGTCTCTCCAGGTTACCTAATGTCCCCTCGACTACTCTCTTGTCCTTGGTGTCCCTTGCATTCTCCAAAGCCACCTTTTACCAAATGATCTTTCCTTTGCTGTCTGCTTTATCCAAAGAGTCCTTGAGAATCTGCACCTTGGGCTCTGAGGCTTCCAGGGGTTGGTGGGTCTTTAGGTAGCCAAGTCACAAAAAGTGACTCCTCCTGGTTCTCTTAGCCATAGTGAATCTAACAACTGTGGGGGGCTCTTGGGATGGAATGTTGGGTCCTTTCTGAAATAAGGAGAAGGGCCCTAGAGTTTGGCAGTTAACAGGAGAGGGTAACACATGGGCTGTCATTTCCCATAGGTAACACACGGGCTGAGGGCCTATGATGGCCTTTCCCTGCCTGAGGACACAGAGACTGTCACAGCGGGCCGGTATGGCTGGACCTACTCATACCTCTCTGATGATGAGGACCTGCTGGCTGATGATGCATCAGGAGGTGAGCCATGTGTCCCCCTAGTAGGGATGGAGGGTTTCCAGGAACAGTTCTGGCTTCAGAAAGTTCGGTGAAAGTCACCCCAGGTAGGACCTCAAGAGACAGCCCATAAATTGAGTGTGATGGTATACACCTACTTAATTCTTGAACTTGGGAGGTAGGAGGTGGAGGCAGGAGGGTCAGGAGTTCAAGGCTAGCCTCCATTATACATGAGTTCGAGGCCAGCCTGTCATAAATGAGAGAGCAGTGACTGCTCTTCCAGGGGTCCTGAGTTCAATTCCCAGCAACCACATGGTGGCTCTCAACCATCTGTAATGGGACTCGATGCCCTCTTCTGGTGTCTCTGAAGACCAATGCAGTGTACTCATATACATAAAATAAATAAATAAATAAATCTTATTTTAAGAACAACATACAGACTAATAGACTAGGGCTGGCGAGATGGTTCAGCGGGTAAAGGTGCTTGCCGCCAAGTCTCATGACCTCGATTTAATCTCGAGAACTGACATCATAGAAGAAACCAGTGTCACTATGGTCGCAAACATACACACACTAGAAGAAACAAACAAACAAAAGAAGATGTGGGTGTGTATGTCCTGAACCCATGGCCTTATGATCCCAGGATCAGCCCACCTCTCTGACCCTAGACCGACTACCACTCCCCTCTGCAGCCTGGAGTCAGCAGGACCAATGGAGAAGGGTTGACAGTTCACAGTAAGGGACACTTGTCATCCCTCCACCTAACCTCCTCCTTGTCCCCATTTGGAGGTCAGGCTGATCTGGCTCCTCTGCCCCACCCATTGGACAGATGGGTCCTGGAATTTGGGACCCCAGGTCATATGTTATGATCGAGGCCTCCAAGCTAACTAAGCATATTAGTAGGTGGAGTAACTGTTCTGTGTTCGAACGACCTTCACACTGGGCCAGGAGCTTATAACGTGCCTGGTACCACGTTGGAGCTCAGTATCTGTTGTTGCTGAGTTAAGTCTCACTTGTTCTTGCAGATGGCCTCGGCAGTGGAGACGTGGGCAGCGGGGACTACCAGATGGGTAAGTTGCTGAGGGGATTCCCCAGAGCAGGCCTGTTGGTTGCAGAGGCCTCATCTCTTGGCAGAAGACCCAAGGCCCCTGTGGAAATGGTCTCCTTCCTGCTGAATGGCAATTGTGTGAGCCGATGGGCCTGAACCCTCCAGCCTCAACTCTGCACAACTGGCTGCCCTTGGGGTATGGCCAGTGGCTGGGCTTAATTAGTCCCATCTGGGAGGCACAGGTGTGCATCCTGATGCCCAAGGTCTTGGTGTGTACGTGTCATATTGGTTTGCCCAGGACTGATGCCCTTCCAATGTAGGCAAGGATGGCTGCCCTGACTCTGATAAGACCATGCTTGGGTTGTCCCCCTTGACTTGACACTAGACCCGAGTCCCTGGGATGTCCCTTGCAGACTTGCGCACCTGTAGCTTTTTCAGCTTCTTCCAGCTTCATCTGGACTACGCCCTTCACAGACCATCTCTAGCTCTACCTCACTCCTCTTCTAACGTGCCTGTCAGCCTTTCCTCCCACTTGGCGTCCTGCTCTGGACTACCCATTTCTCTATCCCTGTGGTAACTTCTGTCCACTCTCGCCTTGACTCCCTAGCTCTGCCTTTACCACTGTCTTTTCCTTCTCCCTCTCCCTTTGTCCCCCTCATCTTTGCCACTGCCTAGACATTTCTCGGCTGTCAGGTTCACTCTGCTTTCTGAGTCCCTTCCCTGGTGTCTCTGGTCCACTGTCTCCCTTGCTGGTTCAGCTCTCCCTGCCTGTCTGTCATTGTCCTGCAGACCTTCCTCCCAGCTCATCCTTGACATCCCGTGTTTCTTTTCTCTCTGTGGTCCTCTGTCCAGCCCACCTTGGCCAAGAGTCACACAAGAGGCCAGAGGCCTCCCAGTTGAGTCCAGGCCAGTCTGTGGGCCTCCTCAGCAGGGCTCCAGATTGGAACATGGTACTGGGGCGCTGGTGTTCTTCCTCTACTGGTGGTGCCCAGGATGCAGCCAGGCTCTGGAGTTGGGAACAGCTTGTCTGAACCTCTGCACAGGCTGGTTTGCTGCCCAGCTAAGGGATCCCAACCTGGAGACTCAGCCCAGTCATGATGAGGACTCTGCTGAGCAGCAGTGGATTCTTGGAGCTGGGGTGCCCACTAGAGGTTAGGGATATATGCCTCCCACTTACCAGGATTCAGGGCAGCTTAATCTTCCTCCTCTCCTCCTCTGATCTCATGAATGCTTTTGCTAGGGTCAGGAGGTCAGGTGGGGGAGGCCTGGTCAGGTCAGATGCCCAGAGCACCCCATCCTCCCTCCCCAAGGCGGCCTTACAGGTCCAGCCATCTCAATCTGGGTGGGGCCTCGGCACATGCTGCCTACCCACCCGGGGTGCTTGCCCTGCCTTGCCTCTGCTTTGGGTCAAGGAGAGGGGTCAGGCTGGAGGACTCTAGCCCTTCCCAGGCCCTGGTAGAAAGGGGCTTTGTGGCACTCTGACACTCTCCTCAGGAGTGGGCACATTCCTGGGCAGAGGCCTGGCCTCCTCACCCGAACTTGGCTGTAGGCTGAGGCCAGGGGCCGGGGTGGGGGCTCTCAATGGGCCTCTGTGCTTGCACACAAGAAGCCTCTGTGGTGGCTCTCACAGCCCCACACTCCACCCACAAGCTCCACCTACTCAGCACCCAGGAGCCCAGCCCCATCATTGGCTGTGGTTCAGAGCAGACACAAGCAAGCCCTGACAGTGTAGGATCTACTCCTGCACCCGGCCCAGAACCCCCAGGACTCTCTTAGTCCGAACCATAGAGGGAGAATACCCTGGCTTGGGGGCTGTGAACCTCTAGGCCCAAGAGATGGAGAGTAAAGTAGAAGACAGACGCCTCCTGACCCCCATGTCACATACATCCTGACCAGATGTCACACGAACTCTTCAGTCTCAGGACCTTGGCACTTGTCCGTTCCCCTGTATACAGTGTCTTCCCACAGACACTGCCCGTGGCTCACTCTTTTCCTTTAAAGAGACTTCTTCCGTGAACCCCTGTGGAAAACTAGACTCTCCCACCCTAGCAGCTCTCTCCCCAGCCCCTACTTCCTGTTGTCCACACATTCTTACCCATTTGGTTTATTTCCGTTCTCCTCCAACTAGAAGATGTTGTCCCTGGGGATGGGAACTTCCATTTGGTGAGTTCATCGCTGTGCCCCTGTCCTAGAACACCCAGCACACAGTAGGTCGTTCATACTGCTTCTTACCTGAATGCTTTTCTCACCTAGGGCTTGTCCAAGAGTTAATAATAGTCAACCGTGCTCCCTTGTTGTGCTCCAGGAACCATGTGGATCCTCACAGCAGCCCTTGGGATGCTCACTGTTGGCCTTGGGTTACAGATGCAACATTAGAGTTCAGAAACGTCACAGGCCATTGGGGGCCATTCTGCTCCAGCAGTTGGGTCATTAGCTAGTGAGCTGCCCTACCTCCACAGGGTGACATGCCAGGGAGTGTTCTGAGCACCGTGCACACACTTCAGATAACTTGGTGACTCTTAGTAACCTGATACTTGTAACCTGTGCTGAAACTCATGAGTACACTGAAATATCCTGTACATGATAGGGACTTAAAAAATTACTGGGAGGCTGAGCATGGTGGCACGTGCCATTGATCCCAGCATTCTGGGGGAAGGGGCAGGAGCATCAGAAGTCTGCTCATCCTTGGATACATATTGAATTATCCTTGGAAACATATTGAATTTGATCTTATTTTGGGCTACATGAGACCCTATCCCTCCTTCCCCTGCTTGAGGAAAGAAAAAAAAAAAAAAAAAAAAAAAGACACTCATAGTCAACCTTGACTACATACCAAGACTAGCCCAGAATCTGAGACCCTGTCTCAGACAATGACAAACAGGCTGGGAAAGTGGCTCTATTGAATAAAAGCACTTGCTGGGCTGGCCATGGTGGTGAACACCTTTAATCCCAGCACTCGGGAAGCAAAGGCAGCTGGATCTCTGAGTTCAAGGCTAGCTTGGTTTACATAGTAAGTTTCAGGATAGTCAGGGCTACATATGAGACCCTGTCTTGAAAACAAAAGAACAACATTTGCTGCCTAAGCATGAGACCCTGAGTTTAAGTCCCGAGCATTTGTGTTCAAAAGGCCGTCATGGCTCCCGCGCTCTGTAGCCCCAGCTGTAATAGGAGCAGAGACAGGATCTCTAGGGGTTGCTGGCTGCCAGCCCAGCTTCAGGTTCAGTGAGAGACCTCAGCTCAAGGAAAAAAGGCGAACTGATAGACCAAGACACTCCCTTCGTGTCATCTTCTGATCTCTTTGTGCTCATGTGTACCTGTGTACCTGCTTGCATGTATGCATATACATCACACACACACACACACACACACACACACACTCCCCCACACACACATGAAGAAATAATTGGGAATGTGGGTGCGGTTATGTGTGTATACACAACTCTCTGTGTAATGTAGGCATGTTATATAGATGGATTTGGTTATTATTTGTCTGGTGTCTGCTAGATTTGTATGTGTTTGTCAGATGCTGTGTGTATGCACACATGGGTGCACATGTATGTATACGTACAAATGTCTGACTCACCTGCCGCTAGAAAGCTCAATCCACATTTCCACCTCAAGAACATTGTGCCGCTTGTCTCTGTCCGTCACTGTGGTAATAAGTGTAGAAGGAAGAAAGATTTACTTTGGTTCACAGTTTCAAGAGTTTTAGAACAAGGCCATTTGGCTCTGTTTTGGGCTTGTGCTGGCACAGTATACTGTGGTGGGAGTGTTTAGCAGAGGAGTCTGGTTCACCTACTAGTGTCTGAGAAGCAGAGAGAGAGAGGAGACAGAAGAAGGGCTGAGTCTCAATATCCCTTGTAAGGCTGGACCCTCAGTGACCTAACTTCCACCCAGTCGGCTCCACTTCCCAACAACAAAACAAACAGAGGCTGGAGAGATGGCTTTGTTGAATAAGAACACTGGCTAGAAACTTTCCTACCTCCCAGTAGTGCGACAAGCTGGGGACCAGGCCTGCAACTCGTGGACCTTTGGGAGACTTGAGACCCAAACTCCAGGCAAACTGATAATCTGTGGCTATAATCTGTGCTGTATACATCCGGCGCTGAAGGAAACAGTAGTAGTATGTTACATTCACAGCAGATCGACATGAGTTTATTTGACCATGATTCACAGATAAGCACTTGGGCCATGCATGGCTGGGTTCTTCATTTCCTCATGGAGCTCCCTCTTTGGTGGGGCAGGGTGATGGGTGACCACACTTCCCAGTCCCACGTGCTGGCTCTGCATACAGGAGCACTGCGGGAAGCCAAGAGTCCCTTACTCCGCATGGCAGCCTTGGGGTGTGAGTGCTTCTGACTCCCTTACCTCCACATTTCCCGAAGAAGGAATGAGACTTTCATTGAGGCGGGCCAGCGTGTGAAGTAGCTGACTCTAGGCCTTAGTCACTGTGGTGCCGGGTGCACAGCAGAATTGATGTGCAGAGGGAAGGAAGGTTCGCAGTTTGGGAAGTAAAGGTTCTGTGAGAGCCCAGAGTGGTGGCCACACAGCCTCCAGGGCAGCCAAGGCGGTCATCTTAGAGAGTATGGCTGCTGAGCTAAGTCCAAAGGATGAAGAACTGTCTGGAAAATACATCACAAGAAAGCGGTGATCCTCATACTAGCCAGTGCCCTGCAAATGGCCCCTTCCTGCCCGGCCTTCTCTGAGCCCTGGACAGGCCTTTCAGGCTGCTGCGGGCTGTGTTCTGACAAGCAGTGCTGGACCTTTCTGTGGATACACAGGTGTCAGCCTGTGTGGGAGTCCAACCTCTTATGTACAGCCTGCCTGCCGGGCTCCCATCTGCCAGGCTGTCATGGCCCTTCACCATGATTTTCCCCCACCTTCTCTTCCATAGTCTATTTCCGGGCTCTGGTAAATTTTACTCGGTCCATTGAGTACAGCCCCCAGCTGGAGGACGCAGGTGCCAAGGAGTTCCGAGAGGTGTCAGAGGCTGTGGTAGATAAGGTACATGAGAAAGAATACCTGGGGTTGGGAGCTCCCCAGGGGTGGCAGGACAATGCTGGAGTGTATGGGAGGCATCTAATGGTGGTGTGTCCCCCACAGCTGGAGTCCGAGTACTCGAAGATCCCCGGAGACCAGATTGTCAGTGTGGTGTTTATCAAGTGAGATGGATTCCTCAGGATGGGAAGGGTGGAGGCAACCAGGAGTGGCCAAGGATGGGAAGGGGCCTCAGTACCAAGAACAGGTCGAGGAAGGCCTGGAAGAATGGGTCATTTTTGATGGGAATTCAGAAAGCAGAGGTGGGGTATCCAGTACCAGAAATGGCTCTACCTTCAGAACAGGCTGCCCAAATAGAGGGCTGGGTGTCATGCAGGAACTTGACAGAGGTATGCAGATGACAGGCCTTTTTCTTCCCAGGGAGCTGGATGGCTGGGTCTTTGTTGAGCTGGATGTTGGCTCCGAAGGGAACGCGGATGGATCTCAGATTCAAGAGGTGCTACATAGGGTGATCTCCAGTGGCTCCATCGGTCCCTATGTCACCTCCCCTTGGGGGTTCAAGTTCCGACGCCTGGGCACAGGTGAGCTTGTCCTCCAGACCCGGGTCACCCTTCCTCTCCAGTTCCCCAGACTTTGGCCCATTTCGGTGTCTCTACCTTGGGCCTTTCTAACTTGGACCAGCACACCAATGGAGACAAGGAACTCACTCCATCCTGAGCCTGAGCCTAACCATCAGTCTTTTTATAGTCTCTACTTGGGTAGAGCCAAACTGCTTCCTCTAACTGGCATTTCGGAAGCTGTCTCCTTGTAAGACCTCTGTATTTTGACAGGAGATTAACCTCCTTCATACAGCACTCCCAAGTCAAAAGACACTGGCATCCAGTAAAACAACAGTTGTTGGGCAGGGGAGATAAAAGAGCTCATGGTGAACCAGGTGGTGGCGCACACCTTTAATCCCAGCACTTGGGAGGCAGAAGCAAGCGGATTTCTGAGTTCGAGGCCAGCCTGGTCTACAGAGTGAGTTCCAGGACAGCCAGGACTACATGGAGAAACCCTGTCTTGAGCCCTGGCCCATTTTTCAGTGAAAAGTTGAGGGCTGGAGCTGAGATCCTTAGCACTCATGTAAATACCAGAAGGGTTTGAGCCTACCTGTAATTCCAGCTGTCAGGAGCCGAGACGGGGTCCCCAGAGCAAGCTTGCAAGCTAGACTATAGAGTCAGCAAGTTCTAGTTCAGGAGAGAGACCCTGCCACAGTATAAAAGGTAAAGATAGCTCAAGGAAGACAATTCAATGTCAACCTCAGGCCTCCACACCCACACAACATCACATACATGTACGTCTTTAAGATATGCATTTATACATGCAAAGACACAGTGCACACACACTGCATACACATACATCCATCTTGTTGTGTGTGTCTGTGTGACTGAAATCCATCAGTCGTTTCCCAAGCACCAAGAGAGTGCAAGCAGCTTCTGTGCATAAGGCCCTGATACCCAGCGTCCACTCGGGCCTCCCACGTTCCATGAAGTATTCCTCCTGTCTTTAAGATGAGGGAACTGAGGCTCGGGAAGGAAAAGCAGCCGTTCACAGTGATGGGGATGCAAACCAGACCCTGTTTGTGTGCTGCTTTCATGGAAGCCATGCTGGGTGGGAAACGGAAGACAAACAGGCCCAGAAAGGACAGGAAATGGTCCCAAAGTCACACAGCTGTTAAATACAGAAGCCAGGCCTGGGCGCTCAGCGTCAGTCCAGGCTTCCGGTCACTCTACCCGCTCGCTGCCCTGTCTTTCCACCAAGTCTTTCCTGGACCAGTTCTGGTTTATTTCTCAGAGGCAGTGCTACTTGGCTCCTCATAGGCCCTTTTCCACCTCAGTGTCCTTACTGAGTAGACTTTTCATTTGTCATGTGCCTCTGACTCACTGAAGCTCCAAACAGGACAAATTCTATCCCTACATGGTATCCAGTCTACAAGGGAAAAGCAAAAATAAACAAAAACCTAGTGAGCTCCTTTGCATGCACCCTATGTCTCTATCAGTGCACCCCAAAACCAAACTTGCTCTGCTGGGTCTTCAGACCCAGGCCTGAAGTTTACTGGAAGCCTAAGTTTTCTGCTCCTGCCGTCAGTGAGTTCTGACTGGGGGAGAGGGGACAGGCTCGGCTTGTTTCCAGGTCCCAGGTAGTATGGTTGCTGATTACAGCTTCCTTTCCAGCACAGACCCCCCCGCCACCCCCAGCTGCTGTGGGGGTCACAGTGACACCAGGTGAGCGTGTGAGCCTGACCGAGGTCCAGGAGGTTCCTAGCGAACCTGACAGATGGAGGGAGAAAGGCTGCCTCCTTCCACTCTGGGCCAGGCTGCGGCCTGCATGTATATGGCATGGTGGCTGCATGTGTGTGGCTTATCACCTGTGTGAAGGTCCATGTAAGGGGTTCTGCGCTGCGTTCCACGTGTTGCCAGGAGAGTGTCCACCAGGTGCTTCTTGTTCTTGCTGTCTGCCACAGTGGTCTGACTCGGGTCTCCAGAGCCACTCACAGCCATGCCTTGCCTGGGCCGCCTGTCATACTGCTAGTTTCCTCAGCCTGCTGCCTGACTCCCTCCTTCCCCACACCCCACAGTGCACCAGTTCCCAAGAGCCTGCACGGAGACAGAGTTTGCTTGCCACAGCTATAATGAGTGTGTGGCTCTGGAGTATCGCTGTGACCGGCGTCCTGACTGCAGGGACATGTCCGATGAGCTCAATTGTGGTGAGGAGCTGTTGGGAACTTCAAAGGGGCCCCTGGTGGCCTGCCCAGGACAAGCCTACATCCGAGGCTCTGGGTCATCTGGGCTACAAGGGTTCGGTGCAAGCAGAGAGGTCTAGAGGAGGTGGGGATGGGGAAAGACAGATGGCAGAGGCTGCTCGTGGGTAGACTCCAGGGAGCATGGGGGACTGTGGGGTGAGGGGTGAGAGATGCCCATTCACTAAACATTAAGGGATCCTGCCCACAGAGGAGGCAGTCCCCGAGCTCAGCTCCTTGTCACCTGCTGTGGTGAAGGTGTCACCTTTACCACTCTGGCCAGAGGCAGCCACAACACCTCCACCATCAGTCATGCATGGACCTCAGTTTCTGTTACCCAGTGTTACTGGGCCCACATCCTGTGGGCCCCAGGAAGCCTCATGCCACAGTGGGCACTGCATCCCCCGAGACTACCTCTGTGATGGACAGGAAGACTGCAAGGATGGAAGCGATGAACTGGGCTGCGGTGAGCACTGTATAGTGGGGAGAGTGGGGAGTGGGGTCCTGTCAGCTGAGGACGGACCGTTGTGAACCCCGTGCCTGATCCACACAGAGCCCCCTCCACCCTGTGAACCTAACGAGTTCCCCTGTAAAAATGGGCACTGTGCTCTCAAGTTGTGGCGCTGTGACGGTGACTTTGATTGTGAGGACCGGACAGATGAGGACAATTGTCGTGAGTACACCAGGCTCCATTGTGCCGCTGTGCCTGCTCTGGAGGGCGTGCTGGCATTACTGCTTAGCGAGGGTCCCTGCTCTCTGTGGTTGGAACTACAGTTAGGGGACAGCTTTCTGTCCACGCCTGTCCTGCTTCACTGTATTTTGGAGGCCATTAGTCTGGCCGTTGTCACTGTGTCAGCACGTGAGGAGAGCACCGGATATGCGGGTCTCTGTGAAGATGATATCCTAGACTGATGTGCAAACCACAGGCTAACCTATGGGCTACTCAGTCAGAGGCTGGTCACTTTATAACTCACTGTATTTGGCTCTGTTTTGGAGGCATTATGGGTAAAGTGAGCAAGATAGGGGGAATGACCCAGAGGACCCCTGGAGAAGGTGACAGGTGAGCTGCCTTGCCGGGCAGACAGTACACTGTGCTCACTCCCCTTGGCTTTGTCCCTAGCGGTCAAGCACCCTGGAGAAGTATGTGGACCCACACACTTCCAGTGTGTCTCCACCAGCCGCTGCATCCCGGCCAGCTTCCACTGTGACGAGGAACCCGACTGTCCTGACCGCAGTGATGAGTTTGGCTGCAGTGAGTGCGGAGCTGGGGGTGGAGCCGGGTGGTGGTGCTGGGGGCTCCACTTGATACTGTTGATTAAACATTTCTCTCCTGCTCTGCCATTCCCAGTGCCTCCCCAGGTGGTGACGCCTCCCCAGCAATCCATCCAGGCTTCCCGGGGCCAGACAGTGACTTTCACCTGCGTAGCCACTGGTGTCCCCACACCCATCATCAACTGGAGGCTCAACTGGGGCCACATCCCTGTTCATCCCAGGTGCGACTGTGGTGGGAGTGACTTGAGCTAAAGGATACTGGCTGTTTCTGCGGCTCAAACCTAACCCACCACTGTCTTGGGGCCTACCAGGGTGACAATGACCAGCGAGGGTGGACGTGGCACTCTGATCATCCGTGATGTGAAGGAGGCAGACCAGGGCGCGTACACCTGTGAGGCCATGAACTCACGTGGCATGGTGTTCGGAATTCCAGATGGCGTGTTGGAGCTAGTTCCACAGCGAGGTGCTGTAGACAGGCGGGCGGGGATGGGTGGGTGGGTGGGTGCAGGGTGGGTGACTGGCACCAGTTCCTTAGGACCTCCTCATGGTAGCCAACCACAGCCCTCTCATCCCTCCAAGCAGGGCCCTGCCCCGATGGGCACTTCTACCTGGAGGACAGTGCCTCCTGTCTGCCCTGCTTCTGCTTTGGTGTGACCAACGTGTGTCAGAGCAGCCTGCGCTTCCGGGACCAGATCCGGCTGAGCTTTGACCAGCCCAATGACTTCAAGGGTATGTGGTCGGGTGGGCTCCAGGCTCCTAGGAACCTGGGACAGGTGGAGAAGGACCTGGGCCAAAGGACAGAGAGTGACCCAGAAACATGAGTAATGTCAGAAAAGACTTTAGTTCAAGCCAGATCTCTGCTCTGTCTGCAGCCTCCCTGCCTTGGGTTGCAGGGAGGATGGACTCTGGAGCCTAGGCCTGCTTCTCCGAACATGCGCTCGCTTGCTCTCTCTTTCTCTCTTTCTTTCTTTCTTTCTTTCTCTCTCTCTCAACTAAAAAGAGGGCTTGAGAAATAGCTGAATCAGTGAAGTGCTTGCCACAGAAGCATTAAGGACTTGAGTTTGAGCCCCAGCACCCATGTGAAAGCCAAATACCATGATGTGAACCTGGGATCCCAGCCCCGGGGAGGCAGAAACAGAAAGCCTGCTGGTCAGCCTACTAATTGCAGAGTCAGTGAGAAACTCTGTCTCAAAATATAGGTGCAGATTGGCAGAATCGATATATTAATTAAGAGCGCTTGCTGCTCTTCCAAAGGACCCAGGTTCAGTTCCCAGCCCCTGATAAGCAGCTCACAAACACCTATCTCCAACTCTGGGAGATCGAACATCCTCTTCTGAGTTCTGCTGGCATCTGCACCTATTCATATATGCACATCTCCCGAGACATACTTTCTGTCTCAGTTAGGGTTTTACTGCTGTGAACAGACACCATGACCAAAGCAAGTCTTATGAAGGACAATATTTAATTGGGGCTGGCTTACAGATTTAGAGGTTCAGTCCATTATCATGAAGGTGGGAACATGGCAGCATCCAGACAGGCATGGTGCAGGCAGAGCTGAGAGTTCTACATCTTCATTTGAAGGCTGCTAGTGAAAGGCTGGCTTCCAGGCAGCTAGGATGATGGTCTTAAAGCCCACGTCCACAGTGACACACCTACTCCAACAGGGCCACACCTTCTAACAGTGCCATTCCCTCTGCTGAGCATAAACAAACCATAACACTTTCATACATTAAAAAAAAAAAAAGAAAAAGAAAAATCATTTTAGAAAAAAAAAAAAAAAAGGAGATGCAGGAACCAAGCATGGTTGAATACATCTTTAATTCCAAGACTGGGAACCAGAATCAGCCAGATTTCCAAGTTCTACAGAATCTCCAAGCTTCAGGACAGCCAAGGCTATGTAGAGAGACAAAACCAAAACCAAACAAGCCAAACAAAGCCAGAGGGCTGCTGAGATGGCTTAGGGGGTAAAAGGTGCGTGCCTCCAAGCCTGACCGATACCTGAGTTCACTCCCTTCAACCATTACGGTGGAGGGGGAGAACTGATTACCTAACGTTGGCCTCTGACCACCATAAGCGTGCGGAGGCATGTGCGTGCACACATGTAAGTGTATGAATGTAGTTGTTTTGTTTTGTTAAGGTAAAGGATGATTGAGGAAAACGTCCAACGTCAACCTCTGACATCCACAGGCGCACACATGCAAGTTCATACATCTGCACATAAACATATACACACACACACAGACAAACACACACACACAGAGAGACAAACACACAGAGATACACAGACACACACACATACACACACACACACACACAGACACACACACACACACACACACACACACACACACACATAGACACACAGAGACAAACACACACACACACAGAGACAAACACACAGAGATACACAGACACACACACTACAAAAAAGCAAAATCGTTGAATTGCCACCAAGGGAGCACCAAATGTCAGAGTGTAGGGCTCCGTGTGAAGTGACGTCATCTTAGGGGCTGGCAGGGTGCTGCAGGGAAATCCTGGGGGAGAGTAAGTCTGTGCACATGGTTTGTGCACGTGCCAGGAGAGTGTTGGTCCTGTTACCCCCATAACGATAAGAGTGAGCCCCTTTTAGAGCACTTTCTTCCTGACACCATCATTAGTCCGAAGGCTCTGAGAAGTCGGCTGCAGTGAGCCTCTTGCCCTTTCCTCGACTCTGTGGTAGCTAACATGGCTCCCAACTGTCACTCTACAGTGATCGTCTTCCCTAGAGCATGCATCGAAGCTTCAGAGGATAAAAACAATGAGAAAGAGAAGAAAGTTTTTGGGGGAGGGAGTGGATGGATTAAGACAGGATCTTATGTAGCCCAGGCTGGCCTTCACTTTAAACTCATGACTGTCCAGGAGAACTGGGATTACAGGTGTGTGCCATGCTCAGCTCTGCTTGGCTACTACCTGACTTCAGGAGGGAGGCCTCTGTTTTCTCCCAGTCGCCTCTTCCTGGGTCCCTGTTCTCTGCTAAAGCATGGGCTACAAACCTCACCGTGCTTTTGTCCCTGCAGGTGTGAATGTGACGATGCCCTCACAGCCTGGGGTGCCACCCCTGTCCTCCACTCAGCTGCAGATTGACCCCGCCCTGCAGGAGTTCCAGCTGGTTGACCTGTCTCGTCGCTTCCTTGTCCATGACGCTTTCTGGACTCTACCCAAGCAGTTCCTGGGCAACAAGGTAAGGAGGGTGGGGCCTGCTCAGTCCTGCTCACCCTAAATCAGGGCAGCTGCATCTCTAGGGATGAGGCAAGATCTCTGCTGGCTGTTCTTCCAACCCACTTTGGCTTCTTCCCTAAGTACCCTTCTGTGGGCTAGCTAGAGTGCCCCACACTGGCCTCCCTGGGTACAGCATTACATGTTTTCAGCCATGACAGCTGTCCGTGCCCATTTCTCTATGAGCCTCCTGTGGGCAGACTGAGGAACTAGAGAACAGGATGCAGCTTCCTGAGGATCTGCCCTGCCCTGATCTGTCCTGTCCCGGCCAGGTGGACTCCTATGGTGGCTTCCTGCGCTACAAGGTGCGCTATGAGCTGGCACGAGGCATGCTGGAGCCGGTGCAGAAACCAGACGTGATCCTCGTCGGTGCGGGGTACCGCCTCCACTCTCGAGGCCACACACCCACCCATCCTGGAACTCTGAACCAGCGCCAGGTCCAGCTCTCAGAGGTGGGTGGCACCTGAATCTCGGGGGTTGGTGTAGGGGGAGGGGTTTCCCAGGGTGAGAGTAATACATGCCGTGCAGGCAGTGATAGACAGAACAACCGTGTCCCCTCCAGGAACACTGGGTGCATGAGTCTGGCCGGCCTGTCCAGCGGGCTGAGATGCTGCAGACCCTGGCGAGCCTGGAGGCTGTCCTGCTGCAGACAGTGTATAACACCAAGATGGCCAGTGTGGGGCTGAGTGACATCGTCTTGGACACCACCGTCACCCATACCACCATCCACGGCCGTGCTCACAGTGTGGAGGAGTGCAGGTGCCTGCCCCAGTGGGACTGTGAACTACAGGACGCTCTCTGGGATAGAAGAAGTGAAATGGCAGGGTCTGTGGTCCCTGCAGCCATTCTCTTGGTCCCCTCCTCACAGATGCCCCATTGGCTATTCTGGTTTGTCTTGCGAGAGCTGTGATACACACTTCACCCGTGTGCCTGGCGGGCCCTACCTGGGCACTTGCTCTGGCTGTAATTGCAATGGCCATGCCAGCTCCTGTGACCCCATCTATGGCCACTGCCTGGTGAGTAGCACATCATACCACTTGGACATTGGGTGGAAGTGGGGCTCTCCTGCATCCATGAACATTGATTGCATCATTCTAGAATGGCTTGAATGGCTACCACGACCTTTGGATGCATTAATAAGAGAGATACAGGGGCTGGGGAGGTGGCTCAGAGGTTAAGAGCACTGGCTGCTCTTCCAACAATCTGGGTTCAATTCCCAGCACCCACATGGCAGTTCACAGCTGTCTATGATTCCAGCTCCAGGAGACCCAATACCCTCACACAGACATACATGCAGTCAGAACCAATTTTGTGCACCAATGTGCATAAAATAAAAATAAATAAACCATTGAAAACAACAAAAACCCAAGAGATACAGTGTCCAGACCAGGGAGATGTAGGTCTCTCTCTCCCTTGGTGAGGACTGAGGGAAGCGTGGCTTAGACATTACAACTTATCTCTTGGGAAGAGTGACGAGGGCTAGGATTGTGGAGCTGACCAAAGAGAGGCACAGACATGGTAGAGCCACTGTCTTCAGATCCCTAGGTAGCTATAGGGGTGAATGGAATCTGGACAGAACCGGTCTTGGGTGCAACCTGGAAGAGAGTGACAGGTTTGGATCCATATCACAAGGTGCTTGGAATCATCTATGGGGCTGGCTGTCATGCTGAGCTACTACTGCCAGGGGAGACACCTGGATCCTCTTATCTGCAAAGCTGTGGAACGTTCTAGAGCCTGTCTGACCCAGTCCTACTCAGTAGGCCCCGATTCACTGCCTACCCTCTCCTATTCTAGAATTGCCAACACAACACAGAAGGACCTCAGTGTGAAAAGTGTAAGCCTGGCTTCTTTGGAGATGCCACAAAGGCCACAGCCACTGCCTGCCGGCCCTGCCCCTGCCCATACATCGATGCTTCCCGAAGGTCAGAGCCCTCTCAGGACATAGGCGTGCAGCAAGTGGGAACATTCTCTGTCAGGGAAACAGGGTACCTACATGGATTCCAGTCCTAACCTGCTCACTGAGTTGTCCAGGCTCTTTGATCTTTTGTGAACCTCAGTCTTCCTTTCTGTATAATGGACCCATATCCCTTCCTACAGTTGCTATGAGGCCACAGGGGCCAGAGATGGCATCCTGCCTCTCTGTGTGTCTTCCTGGAGTGAAGGAAGACACACCAAGCCCAGCCTTGGGTTCTATCCTTCTACCTTGACCACTTGGTCCCCACAGGTTCTCAAACACTTGCTTCCTGGACACGGATGGCCAAGCCACTTGCGACGCTTGTGCCCCAGGCTACACAGGCCGCCGCTGTGAGAGGTAAAGGGGAGCTGACAGGGCCTATGGGTACGGGACAGGATGTCCTGACTGGGGTGTGACAGTACCGTCTCCCACAGCTGTGCCTTTGGATACGAAGGCAACCCCATCCAGCCAGGCGGGAAATGCAGACCCATCAGTGAGTATTGTGACCACCCTGCCAGAGTGGGCTCCTCCCCTGATTTCCCAGCCCACATCCAGAATCCCCGGAAAGCCACCCATTCCCATACACCCTGCCAATGCTTTCCTCTTGCCTCCAGCCCAGGAACTGGTGCGCTGTGATGAGCGAGGGAGTCTGAGCACCACAGGGGAAGGTTGCCGCTGTAAGGTACATGTGCTGTCTACTCCCTCCAAGACCTTGGCACAGCCGGGCGGTGGCCAGGGGAGGGAAGAGATCCCAGCCTCTCAAGTACCATGGCGAGTGGCACTGGCCTTGCCTGACTCCATAGGCCTGGCTGATCTTCTAAACAGTGAGGGAAGTCCTGGCTGTAGGCAGGAACACTGATGAAGGAGTCAGTCTCCCTGAGTTCAATTTCCTGGCATGCTTGCAGCAACTGCTGCATGCAGTCTGGCTCTCACCTGCACCACTCTGTCAGGTCTCATGTTGATGTCTCATCAATAGTGGGACAATCAGTGTATTGGGCAGGTTTTACAGTCTGGCCAGTCCCAATCTTATATGCATGTGGGGGTGACCCTGTGTGTCCTTTCATATCCCCAAGCCTCACCCGCTTGCAAGGCTGTAACGGAAGTTAAGTGAGGTGGCCGCAGAGACACCAGGGTGATGCACGAACTTCCCCATTGTCGGCTGTAGTGGCGATTAATTCTACCAGTTTGCTGGGTTTCAAGTCTAAACTTATTTGTGAGCCTCCTGGTGGCCAGTGAGAAAAGGGAGAATGGTTTCAGTAAGCACCAGTAATCTGGTGATGATTGTTCTAACAACCTCGAGATCTCACATATATGTGAGCGCTTTCCATGGCTCCCTGGGACACCCCCATCTAGACTGGGGGTGGATTCAACTGCTGGTTCCAGGCAGCCCCTCCCGTGGGCCAGCCTGCAGCTCCCGACTCTGCGTCCACAGAACAACGTAGTGGGACGCTTGTGCAACGAGTGCTCGGACGGCTCATTCCACCTGAGCAAGCAAAACCCCGACGGCTGCCTCAAGTGCTTCTGCATGGGAGTCAGTCGCCAATGCAGCAGCTCCTCCTGGAGCCGTGCCCAGGTACCCACAAGAGTGTGGCAGCTGGATGGGACAGCCATGCCTGGAGCTGGAGGGACAGAGGGTAGGCACCACCACCTCAACCCCTGCCTGATCCAAATATTCCCCGTCTTCAGGTGCTTGGGGCCTCAGAACAGCCCTCTCAGTTCAGCCTGACCAACGCTGCCGGCACCCACACCACCAGCGAGGGCGTCTTGTCCCCCACACCCGGGGAGCTGTCGTTCTCTTCCTTCCACAACCTCCTGTCTGAACCCTACTTCTGGAGTCTTCCCGCCAGCTTCCGAGGGGACAAGGTAGGCGGGGCAGAGGAACAACTCAGGCAGGGAGGGCATTAGGAGACTATTGACAGACAGCATGGCCCGACTGAAGTCTCCCGCTAAAAGCCTGTCCACCCCTGTTCCAGGTGACGTCCTACGGAGGAGAGCTGCGCTTCACCGTGACCCAGCGGCCCCGGCCCGGTTCTGCACCCCTGCACAGACAGCCACTGGTGGTGTTACAGGGTAACAACATTGTATTGGAGCACCATGCCTCAAGGGAGCCCAGCCCTGGCCAGCCCAGCAACTTCATAGTGCCCTTCCAAGAGGTGAGCCTCATCCCGTCCCTTCTTGTTCCTCTCTTTTGGAGCCTCAGCACCCAGGGTGTCAGGAATGGATCTCATGTCACTTTCTCTACAGCAAGCCTGGCAGCGGCCTGATGGGCAGCCAGCCACACGGGAGCACCTGCTGATGGCCCTGGCAGGCATTGATGCCCTCCTCATTCAAGCATCTCACACCCAGCATCCGGCCGAGAGCAGGTAGCTGGGGCTGAGGTGGAGTAGAGGGGTCTCCAGAGCAAGCAGAAGTATGGTATAAAGCCTCACGCTCTGCCCGTAGCATGGAGAGCATGCCGCTGCATCCCTTACAGAATCCTAAGATGCTGAGTGTCTCCTGAGTCAGCTTTCCAGAGGTCCCCAGAGAAGCCGGTAGTTTAGGGCATCCAGACAAGGAGAGGTAGAGGATGGTAGCCTTTTGGAGAAAGCAGCCGGTGTGAGTGGTTTGCCGCAGCCTATGGGACTGCTGGAGAGCGGAGACCATCTCTTCACTGTAACTCTCTTCATACCCAGGCTCTCTGGTGTCAGCATGGATGTGGCCGTGCCGGAAAACACCGGCCAGGACTCAGCCCGGGAAGTAGAACAGTGTACCTGCCCACCTGGTTACCGTGGCCCTTCCTGCCAGGTGAGCCTGGGCCCCCCCACCTATCCATCCAGCTTGCTCCACAATGCTTCCCGGCCTTTTATCTCTTCCCACATTCCCAGCCCTCCACCATCTTTTTGTCCCCAGGACTGTGACACAGGCTACACACGCGTGCCCAGCGGGCTCTATCTGGGCACCTGTGAGCGCTGCAACTGCCACGGCCACTCGGAGACCTGTGAGCCCGAGACAGGGGCATGCCAGGTGAGCCCTGCCCTTTCACCTTCCGTCTTCCTTCATCCTGCAAGCTCTGACTTTCAGGAGCCAAGCCTCAACCTGCCCTCTGTTCCTCCAGAGCTGCCAGCACCACACGGAGGGCACTAACTGTGAGCAGTGTCAGCCAGGGTACTATGGGGATGCCCAGCGGGGCACGCCGCAGGACTGCCAGCCCTGCCCATGCTATGGAGCTCCTGCTGCTGGCCAGTGAGTCTGGGCCCCACTCTCCCCGCAAATGCTCACCATCCTTCCTACCTCCTCCCTTGCCCAGCATGGGGAGAGATTACTGTTAGATCCTGGTTCAGAGCCCCAGGTTCTTAAATGGGGACAGTGTGCCCACCTTAGCCCCCGAGAACTAAATGAGGGCATGGGAAAAAAGTCTTGGTGTAGATCTCCCCAACCTCCCTGGTTTGCGAGAGTCCAGCAGGAGCAGCCAATGCCTTACTGACTGGGCCTGCCCACTCTCTCAGGGCTGCCCACACTTGTTTCCTGGACACAGATGGCCACCCCACCTGTGACTCATGCTCACCAGGCCACAGCGGGCGTCACTGTGAGAGGTGAGATGGCTGGGGGCAGGGGGAAGAGCCAGGGGCCCAGCAGGGGAAATACCTGAGCGCCATCAGTGAGCCCCAGTCCACAAGGAGCCTGTGACTTCTGCTCTTCGTTGCATAGGCTCTTAAAGGCCATCAGCTTTCCTCTTTGGGAGCCTCATCCTGAGGCCTGGCATTGGCCTGCAGCCTACATTCCAGCCCAGCCCTTGTCTTATCCAGGCCAGAGTCCTTCCATTAGACCAATGGTTCTTAACCTTCCTAATGCTATGACCCTTTAATATAATTCCTGATGTTGCCATGACCCCAAATATAAAATTATTTTCGTTGCTACTTTATAACTGTAACTTTGCCACTGCCATGAACTATAATGTAAATATCTGTGTTTTCCGATGGTCTTAGGCAACTCCTGTGAAAGGGTCATTCGACCCCCATTGGGTCATGAACCCTTACATTAGACCCTTTGCTGTTTTGGTTTTTTGAGGTGGAGTTTCATGTAGTCCAAGATAACTACAAACTCACTGTATCATTGTCTATGGCATTCAACTACTGATCCTCCTACCTCAGTCTCCTGAGGGTGACTATAGGCTCACACCACCAGGCCCAACATTAGTCCTCTTGATCTCGACCCTTACCGTCAAGGTCTGATGGAGTCAACTAACCGGCTGTTGTCTTGACCCGACCCTTGCTTTCATCCCTCCTATCATTGATGGGCTCAAAAGACTGTTGAGTTGTTTCACTTACTGTGGGATCATTGAGTCCAAGCCCAGATTTCCCCCTTGGGCCCAGGCCCTTCCCCAGTTTCCCAGGACTCCACTCTCTCTCCCTACAGGTGTGCCCCAGGTTACTATGGCAACCCCAGCCAGGGCGAGCCCTGCCACAGTGAGTAGAGTTGCAGACTTGGGAGGGCACTGGGGAATGCTTTTCTTTCCAGGGAGAGCTAGGTCAGGTCCTTTGTTTCCCTGGGACCCGGGAGAGGTGGCTTAACCTTTCTGATTCTTGGCATCTGTCACAGGAGGAGGCACCGCTGGCATCGTTGGAAGCGGGCCTTGGTCCTCTTGGTGCTGAGTGACAGACTTAGAGAGCAGTGGAGATGGGGGTGTTTGGAGTTGGGTTGGGGGTTGTGTCATCTGTGGCTTCTTTACACTTCAGGAGGTGATCAGGTGCCAGAGGTGCCAGGCTGTGGCTGTGACCCCCATGGCAGCATCAGCAGCCAGTGTGATGCCGCTGGTCAGTGCCAGTGCAAGGTCAGTTCAAATTCCTGCTTTCTGAGAGGTCCAGCTCAGTCTACCACCAGGGCTGAAGAGAAGTCAGGTGGTACCTGAGGGGGTCCTGGGGCCTGGTTATGGGATGGGGTAGGTAGGGCTGTTCACAACTGCTAGTAAGTAGTGGGTGGAAAGACTGGCCCCAGAGGCTTCTGGGGTCCAGCAGATACCTCTGAGTCCCTGCACACATCTTTTTGTCTGTCTGCCCCAGGCCCAGGTGGAAGGCCGTACTTGCAGCCACTGCCGACCCCACCACTTCCACCTGAGTGCCAGCAACCCGGAAGGCTGCCTGCCCTGTTTCTGCATGGGTGTCACCCAGCAGTGCTCCAGTTCGTCCTACTCACGCCAGCTGGTAAGAGCCAGTCTGTCCCTTGCAGGTCAAGAGCACTGTCCTGTCTGGGTGCCAGCATCCCAGGAGGGTAACCATCTCCGGGCCTTTGTTACTGTACACCTCAGCATTGAGCCCAGTGACCTGACTCCCATTCTAAGACCTTCCGGGGTCTCTCAGCACTGAGCGTACCCCTTCATCTAACCCCAGGTGTTCCTCCAGCACGTCTCTCTCAGCCCTGGTCTCAGCGAGCCTCATGTCCTTCCCTAACATCTTTCTGTGCCCTGTCCACTTTGGTGTATCTGACCTAGCTGACCCCTGTTCTTCCTTCTGATGCCAGATCTCTACCCACTTTGCTCCTGGGGACTTCCAAGGCTTTGCTCTGGTGAACCCTCAGCGCAACAGCCAACTGACAGGGGGCTTCACCGTGGAACCAGTGCCTGATGGGGCCCAGCTCTCTTTCAGCAACTTTGCCCACCTTGGCCAAGAGTCCTTCTACTGGCAGCTGCCAGAAACATACCAAGGAGACAAGGTAAGACATGAGTGGGCTCCCAGAGTGCCAGCTCTGAGCCAGGGCCTTGCTGAACATGAGACCAACAGGGACTCAGGAGCAAATTCGTCGTCTGCCACGTGGCTGCCATGTCATGATGCAGTGTATGGCCTAAAGGTCCAACACTCCTCAGGTCACATCTCACTAACTAGACACCTAACTTCCCCAGCACAGGGTGGCTGGGATAATTGTGCCTGATACATACTGCGCACCCAGGTAATAATGACTGAGCTTTGAGGCCAGACCACAACATGTTCGTGGTGAGACAGTCTGGACCCCTCTGTGCTCATTGGTGCTGGTGTTGGGTGCTGGGTGCTGAGTGCTGGCATGGAAATTCTCAGGTCATTTCTATTGAGCTCTGATTACACACCCACTTAAGGTATCATAAGCCATAATTGCATGAGCCAGCCAGCTCTACTGCCTTTTCCCAGCAGAGGAAAGTAAAGCTGGAAAGACCAAGGACTTTACCTGAGTCCCAGGACTAGTGGCCGATAGTGTCAGGATTTGTATCCAGGTCAGACCTGTCCTTTAAAAGCTGAGCTAAGCAGATAGGTCCATCTTTGCGAGTGTGAAATGAGGTCTGACAGGAAGAGAGCATCATCAGGACGGTCTTGTGAATGGCAGGGCCTAAGAGGTGAACACCAGGGGCCTGGAGAGATGATGGTTCAGGTTGTTAGGAGAACTGGCTGCTCTCCCAGAGGACTCAATTCCTAGCACCCACATGGCAGCTCGCAGCTATCTGTAACTTCAGTTCCAGGGAATCTGACACTGTCACACAGACATACATGCAGGCAAAACATCAATTAATGACCCTGAATAAAAATAAATAAAACTAAAATAATAAATAAAAAGTGACCCCCCCAGGGCAACCACATACAGGTCTCAAGGAGTCATGGACATAGTACCAGGGCAAATGGGACTTAGTATGTGAGTTCCCCATCAGCTGAGGCCTGTGCCTAATCAGACACACCCCAGTCCACCCACTGCAGCGGGGCTTTGAGGCCTTCCAGTCCCTGCTCCTTGGTGAGAAACAGGTGCTATCCTCTGTCCAACCTGACTGCATTCCGGTGCATTCTTCCCCTTGGCTGCTTCTCTTCTGGCCTCTCTCAGACCTTTCTCTGTCTCCTCCCCTGGTGCTTCTCGCTGTCCCACAGAGGGAGGCTCACTTTGCACGGCTACGCCGGGCTCACCAGGTATGCCCTTTGTTAAGTGGTGTGAAATGGGGAGGCTAAACAGGGCGTGTCCATGGTTGCCCTCAGCTTGCATGAGAGATGCCCTGTACCCATTGATGCCCTGCTTGAGCCTGTACTGTCACTAGGCGAGTAGGAAGGATGTGTGCTGTGCTGTGACCCACCAGTCACGTGGTGTGTTCCTGGTGCCAACAGTTGGAGGTCTACTGACAGAAAAACTAGCTTGACGTTAATCCATGTGACTGTGCCTGGCTCCCCAGTTTCTCTGTGTATTTGCCAGCAATCACCATTAACCTATGCATGTGTTTCCAGTAGCCTGGAGTAACCCTCTGTGTCAGCCCCAGGATGGCACATGCCTCCCTCACCAGTCACTGTGGCCTTCCTTGCTGGTACCATGTATGGGAAAGAAGCTATCTATAACTCTGAACCCTGTGAGGGCTGAGATGGCTTGTGACTTCCACCCCATCAGAACCGCACATCCCTCTCAGAGGAACAGTGGCGGGCAGCTGTGACAACTGGGAGGATCCTTGGGGACCCAGAGGGCAGGGGCCGGGCACAACGGGCATCACAGGTAACCTAGGGCAAGCGTAGGCTGTGTCTGGGGACCTAGGGACCAGACTTTGAACCAGAACCTAGGCTTTCCTGGTACACCTTTCCCCAAGCCAGCACACTCCAATGTTCTAAAGACATGCCAGAATGGCTCATGTAGTGCTGTGGACAGCTCCCCACCATCTCCCATGGCTATCACAGAACTTTCTATCCTTCCCTTGCTGGGCACCCTGGGCATGGTTCCTCCCCAGCAGACCCAGTCCACACTCATCCCAGAATGCTCTGCCTGACTTCTAGGAGTAAGAAGGCAAATGGCACAAGGAGAGGGTAGGGATATCGGCACAGGCAGATGGGTGGCCCAGAGCGGGGGAATCGAATGGGGAAGGCTCAGCTTGGGGCAAGGCAGAACCTCATGAGTGTCTTTCTGTCTATCTATTCCTTTCCTCTACTTCTTCCTCTCCTCGTCCCCCAGGTGGATGAGGCTCAGAGACGGATGGATGCTGAAATCTGGCAGCTCCTTGCCAGCTTTGCTGCCCACCCCCAACCCCCTCCTCGTGGGCTGCACCCCAACCCCCAGCTAGCCACCGCTCTACGAGCAGGTCCCCCTTCCTCTTCCTCTTCTTCCTCCTCCTTTGCTTCTCTGTCTTCCCCAGCAGGCTCTCAGGTATGTACCCTGTCACTCACTGAGGGGCCCGCCCACCATGCTTCCTAGACTCTGGCCCTTTCCAAAGCAGTTTGATATTTCTTGAGACTCCCTGGACTATCGCTGGCTTCAGGGATCACTTTAACTACACCAGACACCGAGTCCATTATAGTTAGACTTACGTTTTGAGACTGTCTCACTTCAGCCCAGGCTGACCTCAAGTTCAGAATCCTGTCTCAGCCTCTCAGGTGCCAGGAGAATAACTATGTCTGCCTGCTACTTGGTGTTTGGACTTGCTTTCTTTTTCTTTCTTCTCTAGACAGGGTTTCTCTATAGAGACCAGGTTGGCCTTGAACCTGTCTTCATCCTCCTATCTTTGCCTCCAAAGTAGTGAGATTAAAGATATATAGTGCCATACCCAGCTACTTTTTTGAGACACTCTCCTGTAGCCCAGGAACTCCTGATCGACCTGCCTTTACCTCCTGAGTCCTGGGATAAGAAATGTGTGCTTTTATGCCATTTATCTCATCTTTAGGATGGAACCCAGGGCTCCATGCAAGTTAAGTAAAAGCTACCAACCGAGTTACATCCACAGCCTCTGGCTACGCTGTTGCTTCTTCTGGCTACTTTTTTTTTTTTTCTTTTAAGATAGGATCTTATTATGTAGCCAAGGCTGTCCTGGAACTCACCAGGATAGACCAGGCTGGCCTCAAACTCACAGAGACCCACCTGCCTCTGCCTCCCAAATGCTGGGATTTAAAGGTGTGCACCATCACATTCAGCTCCAGCTACGTTTTTTAATATATGTTTTTAAAAAAGAAAGAGAGCCACTGGATTTTTAGATGTTTACTGTGGGCCCCATGATCTTGGGGTCTTCCAGAAGGATACACCATATGTGAGGCAAACAGACCAAGAACGTGCTTAGAAAGAATATCTAGAGAATCTGGGCCCAAAGGGGAAGCAGGCTGCCCAGAGAGCATGGTGGGCGTGTGCCGTGGACTGGGTGGGTTCCGGGTTCATGCTGGGGTGCCTGTACCCCATTCTTACCTTCTCCTCTCTGATCTAGTTCTCACTTTCCTACGAGGGCTTTTCTCTGCTGCCCGGAAGCCTCTATTACTGGCAGCTGCCCCGAGCCTTCCTAGGGAACAAGGTAACCAGGAAGCGGAAGGGTCATGGGTGGTCAGAGGGTGCATTTATTAGGCACTTGCTGTGTGCTGTATTGTTAGTACAGAGGCAATTGCAGTGCTGGCCTCCCAGAACTCTCTACTGTTCTTACTTACCAGTCTTGCATTCTGGATGTCCCTACCTTTCGTGTGTGTGTGTGTGTGTGTGTGTGTGTGTGTGTGTGTGTGTGTGTGTATGTCTATGTCTGTGTGTGTGTGTGTCTGTGTGTGTCTGTGTGTCTGTGTGTGTGTATGTCTGTGTGTGTGTGTGTCTGTGTGTGTGTCTGTGTGTATGTGTGTACTTGCATATATACATATATGCCTCTGGAGGCTAGAAGACAACTTCAGCTGTCATTCCTTGTTCTTTGAGACACAGTCTCTCATTGGACTGGAGCTCACCTAGAAGGCTGGCCGCCCATGGAGTCTCTGAGGTCACTCTCTTCTGTCTCATCAGTGTTAGAATGCCCAGGACTTTTGGGTGGAGGGGGTGCTCTGAGAAGCAAATCCAGGTCCCCATGTGTGCACATAAACACTTCACCAATGGAGCCACCACTACTGCCCTGGGTGCTGTTGCTGTTACCCTGACATTAACATTCGAGTTGATATGGCTCGCGCCTTGCCTCCTTGTCTCTCCACGACAGAGAGCCTCTTCAGACTGTGTGTACCTAGGGGCCTTGGGTCAGGGCTTAAGGCCCAGGTCTGGGTTCCAACAGTGGGAGGAGGGAGGCAGGGTTTGATTAACACATGTAAGACTGTTTTCAGAGGCCAGACTAGGCCAGGCAGGTCCAGAGGAAGTGAGGTAAGAGTCTACCAGAGGCCTTCAAGTGTGTTCTCTGTGCTACGATCAGTGTGTCACTGTATGAGTCCTGAGCTATGTAATCACCTAGGAGCCCTTTAAAGTATGTTTACTCCTGTTTGCAGACGAGGGAAGTAGAACTCAGTGTAGATGACTTGTGCACAGTTGTCCGGACAGCAGAGCTGGCATCTGAGCCCAGGCTTTTCCACTGTAGTCCTTGCCTGACACTCCTGTGTGGCACACGCCTTCCACTTCCTAGAAAGCTGCTCCCAGATGACACTGTGAACTCACTGACATCCAAAACAAACAGGAAACCAGTTGTTTCGGTTGTAATCTGGTTATGCTGAGTTCCTTACCGCACCCTGGAGTTGTTAGAGAGTAGCCTGGGGCCTATGTCACCCAGGGCCTGGTATGTAGCCAACTGGTGTTTGATCAATGTTCACCCGCTGAATGAACGCACTTGAACCAGACGGACACGCCATGCTGGGTAGTTTTCAGCCAGTTATCTGCTCTGGTGATGGAGGAGAGGGAGGAAAGTCCAATGGGCAGAGCTGGGACCTCAGCTGCCAGTTTGAAAGAGTCCTTTGCAACAAACCTAAGCCTTCTAGTCAGGACTACAAAGACACAAGTCCAGTTGGCTTGCCCACAATAAAGAACAAACAAACAAACAAACAATCAAACAATAGAATGGCTGGTGAAACCACAGGGTCCAAGGATGATGGCAGAATCCAGGCATTCGTTAAGGCTTTCTTTTCTCATTCTGTAGCTTCTGGTCCCATGGGAGATGGGAGTTTCCCTGTCCTAAAAGAAAGAAGTGTGCCATGTGTACTGTTCATCCCCCAGCTGGGGAGAGGTGCACATGGCCACATTGTATCTGGTCACACTGGGACTGACCCCACCCATCTCCCTTCTTGATCCAGAACTGTGTCAATTGGGCAGGCCTGGCTGGCTTGCTCTCCACAGCAATGGGAAGGACCCGTATGTACAGGAAGGTTGTTCTATAAAGAGAACAAGGAGACTGGAGAGGTGGCTCAGAGGTTACGAGCATTGGCTGCTCTTTCAGTGGACCCAGGTTCAATTCCCAGCACCCCCATGGTGGCTCACAACCCTCTGAAACTTTAGTGCCAGTGGATCCCAAGTGCCAAGGATCTAAGGCCTCTTTTTGACCTCCACAGGCTTCCGTACACTTGAGGTTTATTATACTCACATATATACCCTCGTGAACACACATACACACCTAAAATAAAGTAAATACTTTAAAAGAGAGAGAGAGAAGGAACAAGGATGTAGTTCACAGAAAGAAGGAAGTAAATTCTCGGTAGACCCAAAGCTAGTAGCCCAGGAAACTAGGCCTCAGAACCCATGCAGAGCCAACCCCTAGGCTAAAATTTCTCATCTTGGCAGCCTCCCTCTGGGAGTTACTGTTACTCTTGTCATCTTATGGGAAATGCCTACACATAAAAAGGGACTCAGAGCTTGCTGTGACTGTCAGGCAATGGAGAGTGGGAAGGATGTCCTCCTAGGAGGGAGGCTGGGGAGGAACTGACAGCTAGGGCCTTTTCCATCTCTCTGTCGTGAAAGCTCTGGCCTTCTGAGGTTAGGGTGTGACACAAAGGAACAAGAGGCTCTGCCCCTCACCTGTGTGATCTTGTCCCTCCGCAGGTGGCAGCCTATGGTGGGAAGCTACGGTACACCCTCTCCTACACATCTGGACCACAGGGCAGCCCACTCTCGGACCCTGATATCCAGATTACGGTAAGCTCATTAGAATCCACAGTGGTCAGGCAGAAGAGAAAGTGGAAGCCCTGTTCCCAACACCCAGCTAGCCAATGTGGTTGGTCTCTCCTTGCCCCTACCTGGCTGATTTACTCCCCAGATCTTAGCCTGGATGCTGGCCATGGGGGCAGTGGGCAGGCACATGAGCTTGGGTGTGTGGACAGACAAGAGGACAAGTGTTTGGGCAAGCATGGGGTTGGTGGATACCCCTGCCTTAAGTAGCCCTAAATACCCTTCCTAACCTTTCTGTTGTCTCTGTAGGGGAATAACATCATGTTGGTGGCCTCTCAGCCTGCACTACAGGGCCCAGAGAGGAGGAGCTTTGAGATCATCTTCCGAGAGGTGGGTGGCACTTGGCTTTGATTGCCTAGGCACGCGGGTCTACAAATTCAGGACGCCTAGCCCAGAGCTTCCACCGACACTTGCTGTCCCCCTACACAGGAGTTCTGGCGGCGGCCAGATGGACAGCCTGCAACCCGAGAGCATTTGCTTATGGCCCTGGCAGATCTGGATGAACTTCTGGTTCGGGCCACATTCTCCTCAGTGCCACGGGCAGCCAGTATCAGTGCCGTGAGCCTAGAAGTAGCTCAGCCAGGACCCTCCGGTGGACCCCGAGCCCTCGAGGTGGAAGAGTGTCGCTGCCCCCCAGGCTATGTCGGCTTGTCCTGTCAGGTGGGTGTGTGGCTGGCTGGCCTGGCTGCATCTGCTCCATGGTGTGTGCAAAGTGATTGGTCAGCAACCATGGTTGTAGGCTGTAACTGCTCTCTTGAGTTAGGCGACATGTTCTCACATTGTCACGGGTCACTCCTGAATAGCCAAGCCATCCCTTTAACTAACAGAAGCAGACTGTCCAAGGGAGAGGTGACTTACCCAAGGGCACAGAGCCAATATGTGGAAGACTAACTTGAACTTAGATCTGGTGGACTCCGAAGTCTGTTTGTCCTGACCACCAGCCAGCACTGCCTAAAGAATGGCAGACTTTCAGACAGGAAGATACTCTCACGCACATAAGACTCTCAGAGCTGAGCAGTGACATGCCTCAGGCGCACAGTACAGAGTGATGTCATAGGCTTGAGGAGAAGCACATGGAGACCAGGCCTGCAGCCAGATTACTATGAATAGCTTAGAACAGGGCCCTGAACAGGGGAAGTCACGCTGCTATAAGCATCCCATGATCAGAGCCAGACAGGGACAATGTGTCTGCTGGATGCCGACAAAATGAACAGAACAGAAAGGTCGAGGCATGGTGTATTGTGTAGTGAGGGTCGGTGAGGTAGGACAAAGGACTGTCATTTTGAAGCTCCTGGGAGCCTCTGTCAGATGTGGCTCAAGGTGGGCAGGAGTTCACCCTACACATGGCATCGACCCAGTCAACATCCGATGAGGTGGCGGAACCCTTCCCAGGGGAGCGGGTGGCAGGGAGGTTAGGAGTGGTTACAGCTGTAGCAAGCCCACGTCTCTACACTTTAATGTCTCTGTGCCTTATCTGGGGCCACAGACTTTCCAAATCCCAGTGTGGAAACTCATGCTCCTCAAAGATGGCAAGTTTGCCTCATTTGAAGGAGGAGCTGTTGGGCCTCTGTGCCCTGTGCACACTGTAGCAGCTCAGCTCAAGAGATCCACCAACTGACCGTGTATTATGGAAAGGAAGCCTTTGGCCGCTTTGACAGAAGGGGCAGGGGAAAGAGAGAGAACTGCCTGCTCTCCAGACCTTCATCTCCAACATCTGCCATGCTGTGTGCTTCTCCTACCACTATTACCTGTTTGGCTTTGGTTTTGGTTTTAGTTTGGTTTGAATTGTCAAGGCAGGGGCTTATGTAGCTTAGGCTAGCTTTGAGCTTAGTATATAGCAGGGGCTAGCCTTGAACATCCCGGTCTTCCTGTCACCATTCCCAAAGTGCTTGGATTACAGGTGTGTACCACCAGGCCTAGCAAGATTACTAATGCATGCAATAGTGATACCAGTGATAGAGACTGGCAAGTGGTGTTGGCAGCAAAGGCGCTTTCCACAAAGCCCTGACCTCAGTTCATCTCCCTGGACCCACATTGTTAAAGGAGAGACCTGACTCCTACAAGCTGTCCTCTGACCTCCATACATACGCCGTGGCTCATACACACTCACCCAAATACATAAATACACGTAAAAATATCATCGAGGGCCCTTTCTCCCAAGTGATCCTCCCAGCTCACTTCCCCATTTAGCTGTGAAGTGTTTCTAGAAAGATCTTTCCCAGCAGAATCTTCAGGAACCAAGGTCTTTGAAGTGAGGCAGGTTCACCATGAAGAATACACTACATTTCTCCAAGCTAACACTGCCTGGGCACACTGAGCCCTGTCTCCTCCTGAAGCCATGAGAGATGAGAGACAGGCCAAGGCCTCTTGAGAGAGCTGGGGGATGGGGACTGGCCTGGGATGCTCTTTTCTAGAACCAACGGGGACTAGACACTGGAAAGCGCAGGAGAAGGCTACATCTGCTGACTCTGAGTGGAACCCTGTGGCCAATGAAGACCTACTTTCCTCTGTCCTCTAGGACTGTGCCCCAGGCTACACTCGCACTGGGAGCGGACTGTACCTTGGTCACTGCGAGTTGTGTGAATGCAACGGCCACTCTGACTTGTGTCACCCAGAGACTGGAGCCTGCTCGGTGAGCTGCATGCAGGGCTAGGCTGGGGGTTGGGCAGTGGGATAGGGAGGGGTCTTAGTATGGTAATGCCTGCTTCCAGGACAAGTTCACAGGAGAGCACCAGGGTGAATAAATCAGGCGAGCATGGTAGGGAGCCAGAACTATGAAACACTATTCTTTGTAAAGGAAGCTCTGGCTCCTCATTGCTTACACCCAAATGGCTAACACTATTGCAACAAAGACCGATTACAGAGGCTTGGGGGTTTTGGTGGTGATGGTGCTGATGGTGGTGGTGGTGATGGTGGTGATGGTGATGATGGTGGTGGTGGTGGTGGTGGTGGTGGGAATCAAACCTTGGTAAGTATACCTTTCATGCAGTTTTTTGGAGTGGTATGTGTGTGGCCTCACAGGTACATGGCCAGGGCACAGAGAGTTGACAGAGTCCCAAACTCAGTATGAAACAAGGAACACACTATATTAACATCCCACACGGGGCTGTCTTCACATAAGATTGTATGTGCTCCTTACTGGTTTTTTGTTTTTGATGTATATGGGTGTTTTGCCCATGTCTGCATATCATGTGCATGCCTGGTGCTTATGGAGTTCAGACAGGGGCATCGGAAGATTCCTTTGTATTGCAGATGGTTGTGAGACAGCACGTGGGTTCCAGGAATTGAACCTGGGTGCTCTGGAAAGCAACCAGTATTCTTAACCACTGAGCCATCTCTCCAGTCTCCCTCCGTGTGTGTGTGTGTGTGTGTGTGTGTGTGTGTGTGTGTGTTTCTACAGTGAAACATGTATCTTCAAGGCTCTGTGCCCAGATGTGTACCTTTGCTTTTCTTTAATATCACACACACACACACACACACACACACACACACACACACACACACACTTATGCGCTTGTCTGCTCATTTTTTTCTGAGATAGCTGACTCAGTGTGTAGCCAAGGACGGTTTTGACCTCCTGATCCTCCTCTCAGTTGCTGATGCTGCTGACACATCACTAAGCCCAGGTCTAGATGAATGTTTTGATTTCTCCAGGTCCCCATGGGTGTTCTTTTCAGCACGGCTGAGCTGACGGGCATCACTATAATTAAATCCATATGTCCTTCCACGACTCTTCTTTAAGACATGCGTATAGGTCTATGGTTTCTGGATCAGGGTGTTGGATGAGTTTAGCTTCATGGCTGGTGTCTGACACCCTTGTACCCTGCAGCGATGTCAGCACAACACAGCCGGTGAGTTCTGTGAGCTGTGTGCAACTGGTTACTATGGAGATGCCACGGCTGGGACGCCTGAGGACTGCCAGCCCTGTGCCTGCCCACTGACCAACCCAGAGAACATGTGCGTACTTTGCTCAGATCCAGGGATGAACTCCCGCTGGAGGGTGGGAGGCAAGCTGGAAAGGGGGCTCCTGGGACCTGACATCTGCCTGCCTGCCCCAGGTTCTCCCGCACCTGTGAGAGCCTCGGAGCTGGAGGGTACCGCTGTACCGCCTGTGAACCTGGCTACACCGGGCAGTACTGTGAGCAGTAAGTAGGAAGTGGGAAGAGAAGGGGTGAATGAGAGACTCCCAGGCCAGAGTCCTGCAGGGTGTGCCTCAGAAAAGTCTCTACCATGGTCCCTGCTGATCCAAACACTTCCCACGCTCATGCCACCCTTGGGCTTATGGCTCCGTTCTTCAGGCATATGGCTGTTCTACCAGCTGGGATTGGGATAAACCTCTTGAATCATTTGGAGGTGTTTTGTTTTGTTTTGTTTTGTTTTGTTTTGTTTTGTTTTGTTTTGTTTTGTTGATAAGGCACGGGGTCTCACTGTGTAGCCCAGGCTACATTGCTTCCAGTGTTGACACTGCAGAGTGTGCGACCACCCCTGGAAACTTCTTGAGTTCTTACTCTTCAGATTGTTATGTGCTGTTTCCTGTGTACAGAACGTTGTAACCCCCCAACCCCACCCCTTCCTGGCTAACTCCTCTCAGCCTTCAAGACCCAGCCTCTTGCGTTTATTCAACACTTTTTGGAGGGTGGACAGGTTAAAACAGGCTCTCAGTGTAAGCCTAGACTGGCCTCCAACTCCGTGTAATCCAGACTGGCCTGAAATCTCAGCCTCCCAAATTACAGGTGTGGGTTTTCCTTGCAGGGCTCAGCACATTTTTATTGAGCATCTCTTATGTGTCTGTGCCATGTGCTGAGGTGCCAGGGATAAACTGGCAAACTGTGTCAGCCCTATGGAGTCTGCAACCCAAAATAGATGAACTGGAGGAAAAACAGCTATGAGATAAACATTTCCAAACTTGACCGGTTCTCTGGAAGCGCTGTGCAGCATGCTCAAGGGGACCCCTGACAGCGTAGGAGCCATGCTTGCAGTGTCTCTGATCTCACTTCTCCCTGGCCCCTGTTCCCTTCCCTCGTTTTCACTTTATATAAAGTTTGTCCCAGACCAAGGACCTTGCTGTGTCTCCTGCTGTGCCTCCACACCAAATTTGGTGTCTGGTACACTAGTTCTCTAGTAAATGTTTGTTGAATGACTGCTTTTCTGGAGAATAGCAGGCTTACCTCTTCATTGCCCAGCCTACTAGCAACTTCTGTCTCAGCTCCTTGAGGTCCTGTGTTAGAGCTACCCTGGGGCCCAGAGTCCTTCCGGGACCCTGAGCTTCCTCAGTATACCATGGGCAGCTGGCTGAGCTGGCTCCTCAAATTCCCTGTGAGACGCTAGATCCCTTGAGGCTTACAGAGCTGGTCCCTGTTCCTCTTAACAGGTGTGCCCCAGGCTATGAGGGTAACCCTAATGTACAAGGAGGCCGGTGCCAGCCACTGAGTAAGTAGGACCATGGCCTAGGGTAGTGGGAGAGAGAGTTGTGGATCCCAGGGAGTGTGAGGGATGGAGTTCTGAGGTCGGGGACCTAAGGCTTTGGGAGACACTGTTTTATGCTGGAGCCTTTCTGGCTGAATGACCTCCTTCCACCGCTCCTTTAGCAAAAGAGTCCCTGGAGGTTCAGATCCATCCCTCTCGGAGCGTGGTTCCCCAAGGTAACCCGCACTCACTGAGGTGCCAGGTCAGTGGGAGTCCACCCCACTACTTCTACTGGTCCCGTGAAGACGGGCGTCCCTTGCCCAGTGGAGCTCAACAGAGGCATCAAGGTACTCACGCACCTACCGCCCGCTCTGTCCCATGAGTCAGCCCTGTTCCTGTCCTACTGGGGGGCTCGTAGAGCTGGACCTGAACAAGACTCTTCCCACCCCAGGCTCTGAGCTTCACTTCCCTAGCGTACAACCCTCCGATGCCGGTGTCTACATCTGTACCTGCCGAAACCTGATTCACACCAGCAACAGCAGGGCTGAGTTACTGGTCGCTGGTGAGTCCCCGCTTCCCTGCCCCCTCTAGAACCTGCCTAGAGAGGATGGTATCTGCTGAACAAGGATATTAGCTGTGAAGAATCGGGAAGATGATAGATTCACACCTATTCCTGAGGCAGAGTCCACAGGACTCACTATGAACCATAAGGATAAAGGGAAAAGATACTGCCTTGGGTCTGGGTGCCATTTACTGAGATGAGAAAGGCTTAGCCTGTAAAGTATCTTTATCTGGGTTCTCCAAAACAGAGATAATGTAGGATTCCAGCAAGGGAGGAGAACAGAGAAGAGAAGGTGTCAGACAGGGAGGACATGGTCAAGTGAATGACCGCTGTAAGCAAATTTTCCAGAGCTATTTAATGTGGACAAAGAAATTGGAAACTCCAAAGTTACTAAGTCCCACTTGGTCTATGTATCCCAGCTTATCTTGGTCATTAGCTGAGTTTTATTCAAGACAGGCCCTGTATAGGACTCACCAAGCTCCAAGGCCAATCTGTCAAGCTGGGGCAAAGGCTTCTGGGAAAGCTGCTCATCCAGCACTTTATAGAAAGTACAGTATAGCCAGGGAAAAGACATGAAGATCGGACTCTGACAAGAGCGGTTGACAGAAGTGAGAACTGGAGTAGACACACGGAGCATGTGGAAACTCTTCTGAGGACCGAGGCTCTGAGCAGGGTGCCATGGCACCCACCTTTAATGTGCATGCTCACGAGGCTGACATGGGTGGCTCTCCAGATGGAGGCCAGCCTGGACTACGGAAGCAAGAGCCTGTCTAGGTGGGAAGAAAAGTCTTAACTCTGAAGAGAGGTCAAAGGTCGAGTAAGCAGTGCAGAAGCATCTGGAAATACATGGAACTAAAGGGCATGTTTTCAGACATGGAGATTTCTAGAACAAACTGGTCAGTGAAGCAGGGGACGGGGATCGATATGGTGCAAGAGGAAGTCCTCAGGAAGGATCCAGAACTCTGAAATGCAGGGTGGGATGGGGGCAGGCAGAAACATGGTCACATCCTTCAGGAACCAAGGAGGAGTAAAGGAGAGTTAAACTGCAGGAGGGGGAGGGGCACATTAGGGGAGAGGGTTACACTGAGTGGGAGGGGTGGACTTCATAGGGGAAGGTTAGACACTGGATGGGCATAGAAATACACCTATGTCTTCTAACAAGTTAAGTTGAAGCCATGGGTGGGAGGGTGGGTTGGCAGGTGGAAGGAGCTGGGAGGAAGTGAGAAATAGCTGTCTCGGGACTCAAACCGGAAGCAGATGGAGAAGCCAGAAAGTGTGAAGTGTTGAGAGCTCATCTGTGACCTGGGATGATGAATTCAGGCCAGTATGCTCCCACTGGACCACATGCTGGCTGCTCAGAGAGAGACTTGGTAAGGTTCAGCCAGGAAGGTGCAGGAAGGCACCAGGAGGTGGAACGGCGTCGCAGCTGTCCTAGGAAGGAAGAGATGTCCAAAGGAGGGGGGCCAGGGATGTCATGGCTTAGCTGGGAGAGGGCTTGTCAACAATGTACAAAGCCTTGCATTGGGGTTTGAGATACAGCTCAGTGGTTAAGAATATATGTTGCTCTTTAGTGTAGGCTGCTTACAGTCACCAGTAACTCCAGCTTCAAGGGGATCTGTAGGCACCTGTACTCACATGCATATGCATACACTCACGTAGACACACATTATACATACATACATATATATATATATATATATATATATATATATATATATATATATACACACATATATACACACATATATATACACATATATACACATATATACATATATATATTACATGTTTATATTTTATATACTATACATAGTTATATAGTACATATTTATATTTTATCTTAAAAGTACATATTATATAAAAACTAGATGTGGTAGCACAAACCTGTAATCCCAGCATTTGGGAAGCTGAGGCAGGAGGATCAAGAATTTAAGGTCATCCTTAGCTACAAAGGAATTTGAAGCCAGCCTGCAGTACATGAGACTCCATCTCAAAAGAAAGAGTACTCAAGGCACAGAGGCAGGAAGATCTGTATGAGTCTGAGGCCATCCTGGTCTACATAGTGAGTTCTAGGCCAGCCAGGGAAACAGAGGAAGACCTGTCTCATAGAAGGGGTCGGGAAAGCAGGCATAAGAGAAAGTGCCAGAACCCGGACGTGGAGCTTACTGGAGACTTTCCCACTCACAGAAGCTCCCAGCAAGCCCATCACGGTGACAGTGGAGGAACAACGGAGCCAGAGTGTGCGGCCTGGAGCTGACGTCACTTTCATCTGCACTGCTAAGAGCAAAGTGAGCCAACAAGGGAGCAGTGGGGGAAGTCTTCTGGGCTCTCTGAGCCCACACCTGTCTCTCACCCTGCTGCTGGCTTGCAGTCCCCAGCTTACACCCTGGTATGGACCCGTCTGCACAATGGGAAGCTGCCTTCCAGAGCTATGGACTTCAACGGCATCCTGACCATTCGCAATGTGCAGCCAAGTGACGCGGGCACCTACGTGTGTACTGGCTCCAATATGTTCGCCATGGACCAGGGCACAGCCACGCTGCATGTTCAGGGTATGCCTCGTTGTGATCAGAGCCTGGCCCCAGGGCTCCCCCTATGTGCTCTAGGCACTGAAGAAGTAGGGTACAGAAGGACAAGCTGTATCTCAGCCCTCCTGAGGCATATGTCCTGGTTGAGGTGACCCTAGTGAGAGAGCAGACACAGACACTTGTGTGTGGTGATGAAAGCCAGGGGTGGAAGGGATTGAAGGGAGAGAAGTGAGGGGAAGATGGTAGAGGCCTGTCACCCCAGCAGTTGGAGATCGAGGCAGAAGTACTGTGAAGCTAAGGAGTCTGGGTAGCATTGTGAAGCCTCTTCAGAAAGAGGAGGGAGGGCGCCATGGGCAAGGTCTTAGGTAAGGAAGCAACAGGGCCCATGATGTTTCCAAAGACCTCGCCGACCCTGACCCCCACTCCCAGCCTCACTCTCAGCTACTTCATGGAGGAATGGCTATGCAGGGCTGGAATAGAAGCAGAGACTGGCAAGGGGCTATAGCTGCGAGTTGGAGGACAGTCCCCACCCTGACTGTGTCTTACCCTTGCTTTCTTGTTAGTCTCAGGTACCTCTGCTGCCCCGGTGGTCTCCATACACCCGCCACAGCTCACTGTGCAGCCGGGACAACAGGCTGAGTTCCGCTGTAGCGCCACGGGGAACCCCACCCCCACTCTGGAATGGATAGGTGAGACTGGCTGTCCTGGGTGAGGAGGACAAGGGCCAGTCCCAAGGTATGCTGACCCATGTCTCCCAACCAGGGGGTCCTAGCGGCCAGCTTCCTGCAAAGGCTCAGATCCACCACGGCGGCGGCATCCTGCGCCTTCCAGCCATTGAGCACTCGGATCAGGGCCAGTACCTGTGCCGTGCCCACAGCAGCGCTGGGCAACATGTGGCCAGGGCCATGCTTCAGGTCCATGGTGAGAGGGCAGGCTTCGAGGTGGGGGTAGGGCTGGGAGAGGCTCAGAGAGGCATCCTCACAGGGATTCTGTCTGCAGGGGGCAGTGGACCCAGGGTCCAGGTGAGCCCCGAGAGGACCCAGGTGTATGAGGGCCGCACCGTGAGGCTGTACTGCAGGGCAGCAGGGGTACCCAGTGCCAGCATCACCTGGAGGAAGGAGGGAGGCAGCCTGCCCCCGCAGGTGAGCCAGCCTGGCTGTCCCAATAGAGTCCCAGCACTCATCTGTCTGTCCTTCCATCCTCCTCCTTCCCTCCCTCAGGCTCCCTGAACCTCCTACTTAGACTCTGTACTCCAGTACCTCTCACATCCCACCCACCTCTTTATAGCCTAATTCCATGGTCCACAGTTCCACAGTGACTCCATTCTAATAGTCCCCGACTCATCTTGGTGTAGGGCTTGATCCTTCCAAGTCTGCCCTGGCCCCCTCACTAATACCTGAGGCTTCTCACCATGTGGCAGGCGCGGTCAGAGAACACAGACATCCCCACACTGCTCATCCCAGCGATTACAGCCGCTGACGCTGGCTTCTATCTCTGTGTGGCCACCAGCCCCACAGGCACCGCCCAGGCCCGCATTCAGGTGGTCGTCCTCTCAGGTATGGGGCCTCCCTCCGGGGCTGGCATTATGGGAGAGGTGAGCCGAAGCTCTCTGAGGCATGCTTACTCTGCTGTGGTTACAGCTCCAGGTGCCAGCTCGGTGCCAGTCAGGATCGAATCCTCATCGCCATCTGTGACTGAAGGGCAGACGCTTGACCTCAACTGTGCGGTGATGGGATTGACCTACACCCAGGTCACATGGTACAAGCGAGGGGGCAGCCTGCCTCCCCATGCCCAGGTAGGAGGCTTTTCCAGCCTGGGGTTGGTACTGGGGACAGAGGCACAGGCTGTGGATAGCCTGTGAGTGGAGGGGGAGAGAGGGAAGAAAGGGGGGAGTGGGAGGTGTCTTAGTGCTTCAGCTGTGAAGCCATCCTGCGGTCCTGTGGTGTAGTTCCAGGACATTTCCCTTCCTCCTGGCTCGCAGCCTAGCGTGAATGGCTCAGAGTAGAGCCTGTGAGCTGGATGACTGAATTACTGTGGCTCAGAGAGAGTTGTAATCACAGCTACAGCCTCATCCTTACCTTTGCTCTGCCTGGCCCAGGTCCACGGCTCCCGGCTGCGGCTCCCCCAGGTCTCACCAGCGGATTCTGGAGAATATGTGTGCCGAGTGGAGAGTGACTTGGGTCCTAAGGAGGCTTCCATTGTTGTTTCTGTCATTCACAGCCCTCATTCAGGCCCCAGTTATACCCCAGGTGAGGTGGCAGCAGAGCCGACAGGGACAGCTCTCTCAGGCACAGAGAAGGATGCCTGTCGTTTCTCCAGGGCCATTAGGATGCAGGGGCATCTTGTCAGGCTCTGCTACCTGCTCTGGAAGCTAGAAGTCTGGGGTGGAAGGAATACTTCCTCTTGCCTCAAGCTTCCCAAGGCTCTCCCTGTACACAGTAGTGTTGGCTTCCACACCGAGTCAGGAGTTAGGCTGATATGGGTTCAAATCTGGGCTCTGCCCTTCATCAACCTTGAAGTGGTTCTTTGACCTCTGGTGACCCCATTTTCCTGTTCTGGGTAGACTGTGCCATTCGTAGGCGAACCACTCGGTGGGGGTGTGGTTTTAGCACCTGTCAGGTAAGAATATGATACGGTAAAGTTGGGGTATGCATAGGTGACGTGGGCCAATGAAGCATGCTGGGAAGCTATGGCAGGTGTTCTGAGAAGGGAGCAGCGTCGTTACTATGCATATTCTTACCTGGACTGACAGAGAAAGTCCTTGGGTGCCTACATCTTGTCACCTTGAGGTCCTAAGGGTGGCAGAGTCCTGACCTGGAAGTGGGCAAGGAAAGGGCACCCACTACTCCACTCGGGGCCAGAGGTTCAAGGCTGGGCCTCCAACCACCCTCTCTGTGCCCAGCCGCTGGCAACACTCCACCCATCCGCATTGAATCATCGTCCTCCCATGTGGCCGAAGGACAAACCCTGGATCTGAACTGCGTCGTGCCTGGACAGGCACAGGTGTCATGGCGCAAACGTGGAGGTAGCCTTCCCTCCAGGCACCAGGTAAAGCCTTCCTAGGGCCAGCCTGCTAGTGGGGATGGATGGGGACACTTTAAGCCCTGCCTAAACCCCAACCCACCCCATTCACAGACCCATGGTCCCCTGCTGAGACTACACCAGGTGTCCCCTGCCGACTCAGGCGAGTATGTGTGCCATGTCGTCCTGGGCTCTGAGCACATAGAAACCTCTGTCCTGGTCACCATTGAACCTGCTGAGTCCATCCCTGGTGAGTGGCTCCCGGTGATACAGAAAGTTGCAAGAGGCAAACGATTTTCAGATTCTGGCATCCCTATCTACGACTCCTAGTGCTAGCTGGGGACAGGCGACCGACCGCCCCAGCTCTAGCTTCAGGGCCCTGCCTAGGCAGACTGCTTTGTCTGAATGACCCAGATCTTCCATCAAGGCCTTCTTGGCCATGTCTCTCCCTTGGTCTCCTGTCTCCCTTCTCCCTCCTAGCCTTACTGCCTGCCTGTCTTACTTACTGTCTGTCTGTCTTTCTGCTTCCGGCTATGAGAAAAACTTGGGTTCTTCATTAGAATTACCTTCATCAGAGTCTCAAGACACAGCTGTCAAATATCTGAAATGGGGATCTGACCTCAGATTAGAAGGTTGAGCTATCTCTAAGAGGGAGTTTCAGCCCTACCTCTTGGAAAGTATCTGTTACTGTCCCCCTGTTCCTCCAGCCCCTGGACCTGTCCCTTCTGTCAGAATTGAGTCCTCATCCTCCACCGTGGCTGAGGGTCAGACACTGGATCTCAACTGTGTGGTGGCAGGACAGGCCCACGCACAGGTCACATGGTACAAGCGTGGGGGCAGCCTGCCTGCCCGGCATCAGGTACTCACTCCTAGAATGTGGAAGAGTCTGTGGGTGGTAGGCTATATAGGGGTCACAGTCTGGCAGGCAGGTATGGAGCCCCTGCTGGACTCCAGGAAGTCCTCTTATATCCCTGTCATGGCTGGCCAGGTCCGCGGCTCCCGCCTGTACATCTTCCAGGCCTCCCCAGCAGATGCTGGAGAATATGTTTGCAGGGCAGGCAATGGGCAGGAAGCCACCATCACAGTCACGGTCACAGGCAACCAAGGGGCCAACTTTGCCTACCGTGAGTAGCCCACTAGACTGGGCTGGGATGTGGAGGGAGGGGAGGCTGGGGCAGCTCTAGAGACGATGTTTGACTGTGACTTTCCCTCCAGCTCCGGGTAGCACGCCATCCATTCACATTGAATCTTCTTCCTCACACGTGGCTGAGGGGCAGACCCTGGATCTGAACTGCGTGGTGCAAGGACAGGCCCATGCCCAGGTCACATGGCACAAGCGAGGAGGCAGCCTGCCTGCCCGGCATCAGGTAGAGGATAAGGAGGATGCCAAGGAGCCTGGATGGGAGTGGTAGCATGGACCCCATCACTCAGTTGTGATGGCTAGACCCAAAGCCAGTGCTGGGCTAGCCTAGGTATAAATCGTAATCTGCTACCCTGACCTTAGGCCAGTGGCTCAGCCTCTCTCAGCGGTAGGTTCAGGGTCTACAAGGAGATAGTGGTCCGTGTGCTCTCAAGACTACGTTCAGTTGTGTTTCCATTCAGTTTGTGCATAGCACATAGCTACTGTTGCAGCTTATCAGCTTTTATGCTGGGGTTTACAGCCTTTGAGCACACCGACTGCAGCATACCTCTGTGGGGGAGGGGGTGTTTACACTTGTCAGAGCAGCACTGCAGAGGGTCTTGACTGGGATGGACAGTGTGTTCTTAGCATTGTGGGAAAATGTGTACCAGTTTTCCCAGGGCTTCTCCAGCAGCCCCCCAACTCCTAGGACAAGACTCAACCAACCCAGAGCTGATGGCCAAGCCAGGGGGCTAAAGAGCAGTTTACAGATTACAAGTGCTATGTTGGGGTCCTGGGAGGAATCCCCCTAATGTCATTCTCTTTTGGCCAGACCCATGGCTCCCTGCTGCGGCTGCACCAGGTGTCTCCTGTTGACTCAGGAGAATATGTGTGCCGAGTGGAAGGAGGGCCCGTGCCTCTGGAGAGCTCTGTCCTGGTTGCCATTGAGCCTGCAGGCTCTGGTAAGTAGCCATGTTGGGAAGTGGATAGAACTGGATAACACACACACACACACACACACACACACACACACACACACACACAGAGGCTCCTCACTGAGGCCATGGCAGGACCTGGAGGCAACACAGCCTGCTGTACCTCCATAAATCCAGGGGTCCCTGTCCCCCAACACACACCCATCTCCCAGCTGCTGGAGACCAACACTCTGCCCTCTGTTGCTAGCGTTTGGGGTCACCCCTCCAGTCCGAATCGAGTCATCTTCCTCCCATGTGTCGGAAGGGCAGAGCCTGGATCTGAACTGCCTTGTTGCTGGGCAGACTCACCCCCAGATCTCCTGGCACAAGCGTGGGGGCAGCCTTCCTGCCCGGCATCAGGTAGGAGATGGGAAGCGAAGGACAAACCCAAAGGTCCCTCGTAGCCGGGGAATAAAATAAAAGGCACAGGCTGTGAGTGTCCTTGGGCCAGTTCCTTCACTTCCCTGATCTTTAAGGTCATCTGTCCTGTCGAGCGGACATCCCTGTCATGAGTGTTGGCCCTGTTTGCATCAGGTGGCAAGCCCAAGGGGACTTAATGGGTCCTAAGCTGTGCAATCACTAATCCCAACTGGGCTGGGAGGGAGCCAGAGAAGATAACCAGAGTCTGGTGGGTGACTGTCATGCTGCTCTCTGAGCCTGATGCCTCTATCCCCCTCCTCCCAGGTACATGGCTCAAGGCTGAGACTGCTCCAACTGACCCCAGCTGACTCTGGGGAGTATGTGTGTCGAGTTGACAGTGGCTCAGGCACCCATGAGGCTTCTGTCCTTGTCACCATCCAGCAGCACCTCAGCCCCTCCCACTGTGAGTGTCTCAGGGATGGTGGTGAATAGCAGGGGCAGGGAGGGGCCCAGCTGCACCCACAGCCTGCATTCTATCTCATCGCAGCCCAGAGTGTGGTGCACCCCGTGCGCATTGAGTCCTCATCACCTTCGCTAGCCAATGGGCATACTCTGGACCTGAACTGCCTGGTTGCCAGCCTCACCCCCCACACCATCACCTGGTATAAGCGTGGAGGCAGCTTACCCAGCCGGCATCAGGTACAGAGCCGATAGCAAGCAAGTAGGATTCTAACCCTTGGCCCTGCGCTCATTCAGTCACTCAACAAGCACCGAGCATCTCCATTGGGTAGGCTTGGATTGGCACTAGGGTATAGACCCATCCTGCTGGTCCTGGTTCCAGCTCCTCTGAAGAGGTTGCTGAAGCCACAGCTTGTGCCTGGTGCTGCTGAGCCCAGTAAAGACAGACGTCAGCCCTCATACGGCTGGTGGTCTGAAGGGAATCTGACATTCTAAATGATGGAAGGATATGACAAGTGGGACCCACTGTGGGTGCTCAGTAGGCCTTTGGAGGGGTGAGCTATAGGAACAGCACAAACACTAGAGGCTCCTTCCACAGGACCTGGTGTCTGTCATACTAGAAGGCACTGAGGCTGCTGCTAGGTCGGGTCGGGAAGGGGGACTTCTGGAGTCTGGTGTTCACAGCGCCTAGCAATGCTTAGGTGCTGCTTCCATTCACTGTCCTCTGCTCCCTCCCACCCCCAGATTGTGGGCTCCCGACTCCGGATCCCTCAAGTGACCCCTGCAGACTCTGGAGAGTACGTGTGTCACGTCAGTAATGGCGCAGGCTCCCAGGAAACCTCTCTCATTGTTACCATTGAGAGCAGAGGGCCATCCCATGGTGAGAATGTGGTGGACAGGGACTGGGCAAGTGAGCGCTGGGGAGCCAGAGGTCCCCAGTGCCATCAATGCTGCCTGTCTACATTCTCTCCTCTACCCTGCCCTGCCCCCAGTGCCCAGTGTCTCCCCACCAATGAGGATTGAGACCTCATCTCCCACAGTGACAGAAGGACAGACCCTGGATCTGAACTGTGTGGTGGTCGGGCGGCCCCAGGCCACCATCACATGGTACAAGCGTGGGGGAAGCCTGCCTTTCAGACACCAGGTACCAAGAGGAACTGTGGCGTGGGGTGGCCCTTGGATCTCTCAGGGTGGCGGGGGCTCCGTCTCATGCCCGGTGTACTCCAGCCATCTGGACTTTGGGGAGACAAAAGGCAGCCAGCAGGCTAGGAACACAGCTCAACCAGTGGAGTGCTGCCTTGCAGGAGGATTTCCCCTCAAGCCCAGCAATAAGCCAGGAGTCCTGCTGTGTTCCAGCACTCAGGGGCAGAAGGGGGAAGGATTGGAAGTTCGAAGTGTACACTTTTGATGGTGCACGCCTTTTTGGTGGCACAGGCTTTTAATCCCAGCACTTGGGAGGCAGAGGCAGGTGGATCTCTGTGAATTTGAGGCCAACCTGTTCTACAAAGTGAGTTCCAGAATAGCCAAGGCTACCCAATGAAAGCCTGTCTGGGAGAGGGAATGTTTCAAAGCTATCCTCCGCTGTATAGTTAAAAAATCCAGGCCATTCTAGTCTATGTGGGGAACCTGAGTTCAGATCCCAGCACTCATGTGTACGTAATGACCAGGTATTGTTCTACACCTACCTGTAATCCCAACATTGAGGTGGGCAGAGACAGGGTGCTTCTGGACCTTGCTAGCTGCCGGTCTGGACAGCCAAAACTCAGCCTCAAAGCAACAAAGCTAACGACAGTGGAGAACACCGGGCGCCCTCCTCTGGCCTCTACGCGCATTACAGGCACATGTACCAGCACATGCACGTTTACAGACATCACGCTCATACCATACCCATACATACACACTCACAAAACCACATACACACAGAAATAAAAGAAGATATAGCCTCAGCAGGCTTGGCAAGGGAAGCTGGAGTCCGTGGGGGCCCTATGGCTGCTGACCCCAGCTCTGTCCCTGCCCTATCTCCACCTGTCCCAGGCCCACGGCTCTCGTCTACGGCTACACCAGATGTCAGTGGCTGACTCCGGCGAGTATGTGTGCCGAGCCAACAACAACATTGACGCCCAGGAGACCTCCATTATGGTCTCGGTCTCCCCCAGCACCAACAGCCCATCTGGTGAGTCTGACTTCTGATCCAGGAAAGGGACAGGAAGACACAATTACTACGAAGAGGACTCTTGAGTTGAGGCCCACCGACCTGGTCCGTGTAGTTGTGGGTGAGAGCAAGGGTTTACAGAGTATCTGTGTTCAAATCCTGCTATGTGACTCTGGACTTCAAAAGTTACACTTCGCCCCAAGCTTCGGTCTCCTTTACAGGGAAATAGGGAAACAGATTCACTCTGGGCCTGTAAAGCCTCATATTTAAATGGCTCACACCAACGTTGTGTGGCAGTTATAGTTAACAAGCCAGGCCTGGTGGAGAAGGCCTATAATCTCAGCTAATTGGGAAGCTGAGACACAGGAGAATCAAAAGTTCAAGGCCAGACTATGCAACTTAGTGAGACCCCATCTCCAAACCAGAATGAGAAAGTTGGAATTATAGCTTGGTACTAGAGCGCATGCCCAGCATGCCAAAGACCCTAGGATCAACTTGAGTACTGCAGAAGAAAAAGTAGAAAGAAATTTGATTTGTAGGCTGGGGAGCTAGTTCTGTCGGTAAAGTGCTGCCATATTACCGTGGGGACCTGAGTAAGAGCCCACATAAAAATGTTGAGTGTGATGCCACATGCTTGTTACCCTGGTGCAGGGGACACAAAGACAGGAGGATTCAACTGTCAGCCATTGCAGCTTGCCTGTTGTGCATTCCAGGCCAGTAAGAGACCCTGTCTCAAAAGGACAAGATTTAGCCAGCCTGGCTACCGAGTGAATTCCTGTCTCCAAAATAAATAAATACATAAATACAACAAATAAATCAGGATGGGTGGCTCTGAGAAAAAGCACCTAAAGTTGGCCTCTGGCTGATACACATGCCTTTGTGATCGAGTGTACACACACACACACACACACACACACACAGTTACATTTTATGCCAAACATGACAGCTCGGACCTGTAAATAAAAAAATAAAGTCCAGGGGGCCAGAGAGATGGCTCAACAGTCAAGAGCTCTGACTGCTCTTCCAGAGGTCCTGAGTTCAATTCCCAGCAACTACATGGTGGCTCACAACCATTTGTAATGGGATCCGATTCCCTCTTCTGATGTGTTTAAAGACAGCTACAGTGTACTCATAAATAAAATGAATAAATCTTTTTTATTATTTATTTATTTTATGTATATGAATACACCATTGCTCTCTCCAAACACACCAGGGAATTGAACTCAGGACCTCTGGAAGAGCAGTCAGTGCTCTTAACCACTGAGCCATTTCTCCAGCCCATAAATAAATCTAAAAAAAAAAAAAAAAAAAAAAAAAGCCAGGCAGTGGTGGTGTACGCCTTTAATCCCAGCACTTGGGAGGGGGAGGCAGAGGCAGGCCGATTTCTGAGTTCAAGACCATTCTGGTCTACAGAGTGAGTTCCAGGACAGCCAGGGCTATAAAGAGAAACCCTGTCTCGAAAAACCAAAAATAAATAAAATAGATAGACAGACAGACAGATAAAGTCCATATAAAAAGACATTTTCATCATAACAGAATATGGAATTGGGAAGGTTACATGAGTTGCTCAAAGATCTAGGCCCTTAGCTCGGAGCCTAGCGTGCTGTTAACTACTTGCCAAGACTGGTTTTGGGCTACAGTTTTTGTGCGTTGTGGATCCTAAACCCCACTTGAGAGTCTAACTCAGTCTAACCTGCTCTCCTCTGTCCTTAGCCCCCGCCAGTCCTGCACCCATCAGAATCGAGTCTTCCTCTTCACATGTGGCCGAAGGACAGACCCTGGATCTGAACTGTGTGGTCCCCGGGCAGGCCCATGCCCAGGTCACATGGCACAAGCGAGGGGGTAGCCTACCCACTCATCATCAGGTATGAAATGGAAATGAGAGATGTTGTCTGGGAGCCCTGGTCTCCTCCTGAGAGCCGTGCAGGGATACCTGGCACACCAGGATGGGAGGTTGGACCCTGGCCCTCAACCTTCCAAGGCTTTGCTTCTTACTCCTGCTACTCTGACTCTGCCCCATCCCTGGCCAGGCCCACGGCTCAAGGCTGCGACTGTACCAGGTGTCCCCGGCTGACTCGGGCGAATATGTGTGCAGCGTTCTGAGCAGCTCCGGTACTCTGGAAGCTTCCGTCCTGGTCTCGATTACAGCGGCTGCCTCTAATGTCCACATCCCTGGTGAGGATCCCTGTATGGGTCTGGCAAAAGAAATAAGGGAGAAAGAACAGCAGTTGAGTTGGGCAAAAAAAAAAACTCTTTGAGACCTGGAGACAGCAGGCATCTAATCACAGACTGCTGCCTCCTGTCTCTTGCTCACCCTTGATGTTACAGAACAGACAGCCAGGCTGTGTGGTGTGGGTCCCGACTCTCTCAGGGGCTTGAGAATACAAACTTGCAAGTGTGCCATCAGTGGGCTAGAGTCCCCGCGTCCCCACCTGGGAGATGTCACACAAAGAATTTTGCCTTTCCACATTGCTGTCCTCAATGGAAAAGGATAGGGGGTTCCTTCCCTCTGCTATCTCACTCACTGTATGAGCAATTCAGTGAGGTCCCTAAGACCTGGGCTTGTCCTGCAGGGTGTTAGCAGTCACCTGAGATGTATGTTCTAGCTGTGGTATAGTAACAACTGTGGCACCTCAGATCTGTTGTGGGTCATGGTAGTTATCACTAGGGTAGGGCTAAGGACGTCAAGGTTTCAAAACTGGTACAATTAAAGGAAGTGAGAGCGTGTGGAGCTGGGACCAGGCCATCAGATGCGATGTCTGAGTTGTCAGTTGCCCAGACACCAGCCCTCACTGTATGCATGTAAAGTACATTTCATCCTGTTAGCCCCGAGGCAAGACGATCATTCTCCATTTTACAGCGGAGGAAATGGAGGCACCGAGGTAGCTTTCCAAAGGTCACAGGTTAAATGACCATGCTGGGAGTTGACCTCGTGTGGTCTGGCCCCAAGGTCTGAGTTCTTGACGACTCTGAGTGTCAGCGACTCTGTAGAGGGACCTGGCACAGTGACTCTGAGAGTTCAAGGTTGCCAGGGTGGGCGTGGGGTGGACCAAGAGAAAGAGAGCCCCCCTCCCCCATCCTCAGAGAGCTCTACCCTCCAGATCTGAAAGGCCTGGAAAGAGAAAGAAGCCCTCGAATCTAGTCTACACAGTAGGCTAAAAGGCCTTAATCACTGACCCACTAGGTGGAGTCCCGCCCATCCGAATCGAGACCTCCTCCTCCAGAGTGGCTGAGGGTCAGACCCTGGATCTAAGCTGTGTGGTTCCTGGGCAGGCCCATGCCCAGGTCACATGGCACAAACGTGGAGGCAGCCTGCCCGCCGGGCACCAGGTACAGAGCCTGGGAAGTGACGCATATACCATCTCTTTCCCATTTCCTGAGCCCATCCTTAAAGGGAGCTTGGCCCCAGCAGTCAGTGATAGTTTGGGGAACTTTGTACAGCCACTAGGGACAAGTGGTTGCAAACAGACTGGATGCGACAGAGCCACCACCAGTCCCCAGCACCTTGCTATAAAAGAAGACACCACTTCTCAAAGACCCTGCTTCCTGAACTGTCCATTGCATAAGGCAGAGTTTTGAGTAGCCCAGGGTTGGGCATCTGAAGGTTTCCCAGCCCTTCCCCAGTCTCTCCCTCTGTGTAGGTCCACGGCCACATACTGAGGCTGAACCGTGTGTCCCCAGCGGACTCTGGCGAGTACTCATGCCAAGTGACTGGCAGCTCAGGTACCCTGGAGGCTTCTGTCCTGGTCACCATCGAGGCCTCTGAACCCAGCCCTATCCCTGGTGAGTGACAAGCGACTGTGGATGAGGTACTCCTCTCTGCCTTAAACTCTGAGATTATGGACAATTGTCAGCGCACCTGGCTAGGCTGGCCATTGGCTTTGCTATGGCTGAGGATCAAGGCCACCTAGGTCAAAGCTCCCATGATCTGTGTCACTAGTCCTTTAGTCACCCTAAATCAATGGAAACCCCGTCCTGTGTCTCAAGAAGACACTGCAGACCCAGGGAAGGGAGACTCCCTTGGTTGATGTGGCTCAGCCACGTCACCTCTAAGAGAAGCACCACAGTTAGTTCCTTGTCCTCATACCAGGAGCCTTAACTGTTCCCATCTGTGTGCCAACAGCCCCGGGACTGGCCCAGCCCATCTACATAGAGTCCTCCTCCTCCCATCTGGCTGAAGGGCAGACTGTGGATCTGAAATGCGTGGTACCAGGGCAGGCCCATGCCCAGGTCACATGGCACAAACGAGGGAGCAGCCTGCCTGCCCGACACCAGGTAACTAGGTCAGGATGGGGAGAAACCCAGGGTAGGCATGGTCTCCTCTTGTAGTCTCCTCTGCACCTGAACCTCGTGCAGACCCCAGCATTCGTGGGATCTTGGGAACCAGATATCTGTCAAGGTATTGTTCCCCGGACTAAGAGACCAGTGGCTGAGACCTGGGCTTTTCACCCCAGCACTGTTTGGCAGCTAGCATCTGAACACTTTTCCTCCTCAGTAAAGAGAGTGGGTTGATTTCAGAGATTCCTGGAAGCGCGGGAAGTTCCTTTAGTCTCACAGCTGGAGGCCTAACTCCCAAGTCTCCTGGAGAAACAGCGTTGCCTGGGAACTTGCCTCATTCTCCAGAACCCTTGATGGCTTCCTTCTCTTTCTCTCTGGCAGACTCATGGCTCCCTGCTGAGGCTCAATCATATCACGCCTGCTGACTCCGGCGAGTATGTGTGCCAAGTGGCTGGCAGCTCCCACCCTGAGCATGAGGCTTCCTTCAAGATCACAGTACCCCCCAGTGAAGGGTCTTCTTACCGTGAGTGGGGGAATGTCAGGAGTGGGGAAGGGAGCCTGGAGCCCAGGCAGGGCCTACCTGGGTAGAGCCAGCCTACCCTACTGATTCTAGTATCTGACCATGCAGGCCTCAGAAGCCCTGTCATCTCCATTGAACCACCCAGCAGCACGGTACACCAGGGTCAAGATGCCAGTTTCAAGTGCCTTATTCATGAGGGAGCAACGCCCATTAGCCTGGAGTGGAAGATTCGGAACCAAGAGCTGGAGGGTGAGTGACTGACTGCCTGGGCTGAAGGCAAGAGGTGTGGCAGTCACTGTCCATACCATATTCTGAATAAGGCTGGAACCCACCCATATAATGATGGAGCAGGACCAGGGAGTCTCCAAGGACTCCCACTTTCTGCCATCTTTGACTTCAAGTCCCTTGCCCGGGCACAAAGGATCAACAGTGGGCTATCCATCCCTAGCCTTCCTTTTAGTGTTGATGTGATAAAATACCCGGATGAAAGCAACTGCGGCCTTTGGGGGTGGACTTAGTTCAGGTCCCAGCTTGGGGGTTATAGTCCATCAAAGCAGGGAAGTCAAGGCAGCCAGAGCTTGAAGCACCTGCTCATTGGTTCCACAATCAGAAAGCAGAGAGAGAGATGAATGAATGAATGAACGAATGAATGAATGAATACCCCTGTTCAACTCATGCATCCATCTTTGTTCATAAAGTCCAGAATTCCCTGCTCAGGGAATAGCTTTCTTCACAGTTAACATGGGTCTTCCCATGCTAATTAACCTGTTCCAGACAATCCCTCACAGGCCTGTCTCCTAGACGATTCTAGATCCTGTCGAGAGACAGGTGACGCTAACATCGCACTTTCCCAATGCCACCCTACAGACAACGTCCACATCAGCCCCAACGGCTCCATCATTACCATTGTGGGTTCCCGGCCCAGCAACCATGGAACCTATCGTTGTGTGGCTTCCAATGCCTACGGCGTGGCCCAGAGTGTCGTCAATCTCAGTGTGCATGGTAAGAGACACCAGCCTATGGCCCTGCCCCTCTTGCCAGCCCAGCTTCTCCAGGTTTAACGCCTGCCCCGCCATTGCCCACCCTGTGAGTTAATTTTCACATCTGGTATTCAGCTGTGGACTCGGGTGTAACCCAAAGCTCTCCGTGTCACTTTTCTCTCAGGGCCCCCTACGGTGTCTGTGCTCCCTGAGGGCCCCGTGCATGTGAAGATGGGGAAGGACATCACCCTGGAGTGCATCAGTTCTGGGGAACCCCGCTCTTCCCCACGTTGGACCCGACTCGGCATCCCTGTCAAGTTGGAGCCACGGATGTTTGGGCTCATGAATAGCCACGCGATGCTGAAGGTGAGCTTGGTTTGTTCCGTGTGTGCATATGAGGTCCTTTCTAAGACCTGACAGCTGAGGCAGGTGCCTAGAGGGGACATAAGTAGATGGACAGAGGAGGAAGGTAGAAGATGGAAGGAAGATGGATGGAATGGCACAGCAGCCCCGGGGGTGTGGGTGGGGGGTAGGGACAGGTGGTTGAGTAATAGGTAGGTTGGTACCTAAGCAGATGGATGGACTCCATGGGAAGTTGGGAGGGTGAACCATCTAGAAACACACAGAGAAGCTAGAAAGGAAGGCATCGGGGAAATGTAGCTCAGCTGGGAAAGGGCTTACCTACCGTGAGCCAAACCCTGCTCTCAATTCCTAGCAGTGCATAAATAAATCATGGTGGCATATGCCTGTACTTGAAGCATTCGGGGTGTGGAGGCAGGAGGCTCAAGAGATCAAGATCATCAAGGGTAGAGTTTGAGGCCAGCCTGGGCTACATGAGACTACTGCTCAGAAAACAAGCAATAATCACAATTCAAAGGAGGGACCCATGTCCAAGTTTTCTGCTGTGCATCCCGGAATCTAACTTTTTTTTCTTTTAGATCGCATCAGTGAAACCATCAGATGCAGGCACCTATGTGTGCCAAGCCCAGAATGCTCTAGGCACGGCACAAAAGCAGGTGGAGCTGATCGTCGACACTGGCACCGTGGCCCCAGGATCTCCCCAGGTCCAAGTTGAAGAAGCTGAACTAACCTTGGAGGCTGGACACACGGCCACTCTCCACTGCTCAGCCACAGGTATGGTGTGGTGGGGACCCACAGAAAGGCAGACCAGTGCTGCGCCGGGGCTTGACTACATCTGAAGATTCTCACATCCCAGAAATATCCACTTAGCCAGTCCCTGGAAAGACCCTTTGTCTATCACCCCTACACTTGATTGGTCCCTGGAACAACCTAGTGACCAGTCCCATCTTCAACCCCATAGGCAACCCCCCGCCCACCATCCACTGGTCCAAGCTGCGTGCCCCACTGCCCTGGCAGCACCGGATAGAAGGCAACACACTGGTCATTCCCCGGGTGGCCCAGCAGGACTCAGGACAGTACATCTGTAACGCTACCAACTCTGCTGGACATGCTGAAGCCACCGTCGTCCTGCACGTGGAGAGTAAGTGTTCCATACCCTCTCCTTGGACTTTGGTCAATGTTGTGTGGAGTCCTATGTTCTCCTGCCAACCTCCTCCTTGGGCAGAACCCCAGGATCCCCATCCATCTAGAGGACTCCAGAGCCTGCCCTGGCTGCCACCCATGTCTCCCCTTGGACCCTGTATGCTTGTTTGTGCTACTCGGATCCAGCTTCCTACTGTGACTTCTGCTCTTTCCCACCTGATCTGTTTGTGTGTACTTTAGGTCCTCCGTATGCCACCATAATTCCAGAACATACCTCAGTGCAGCCAGGGAAACTGGTTCAGTTGCAGTGCCTGGCTCACGGCACACCCCCACTCACCTATCAGTGGAGTCGTATGGGTGGTGTTCTCCCTGAGAAGGCTGTTGCCAGGAACCAGCTGCTGCACCTGGAGCCCACAGGCCCTGCAGACTCTGGCCGCTACCGCTGCCAGGTCTCCAACAAGGTGGGCTCTTCGGAGGCCTTTGCCCAAGTGCTGGTTCAAGGTAAGCAACCGGAGTCTCAGAGGGAAGCCGGGAGTCAGCATCCCTACAGGCCTTTACTTGATCACATGTATACTTGGGGTTCAGTGAGAGTCCTTCTCTAAGGCCTGAGGCAGCTTCCATATCCAGGAAACACCTCCATCCATTCCTGTTCTTGGTTCCCTAGCTTTCTTTTTCTTTTTTTCTTTTTCCTTTTTTGGTTTTTTTGAGACAGGGTTTCTCTGTGTAGTCCTGGCTATCCTGGAACTCACTCTGTAGACCAGGCTGGCCTCGAACTCAGAAATTCGCCTGCCTCTGCCTCCCAAGTGCTAGGATTAAAGGCGTGCGCCACCACCGCCCGGCGGTTCCCTAGCTTTCAATCTGTTCTCTATCTACTCTGTACTTAGCATCTGCCAGACAGGAAGGATGCTCAATATAAGGCCTGGACCACACTGTCCCAGAAACCCCTGGCTTGTCCACCACAGGCCCAGAGAAAGTGAACACATAAGTGAAACAGAGCAAGTGACAGGACCATCTGTTACAAGCCCAGGATCCCAGTGTATCTATGACAACTTAAATATCCCTGTGGCCTCCTACAGAGCCACACAAGCCTTGGGACATGAAATTCTAGGAGGACCAGAGCACCTAGCTCACTGGTCAGGAGCCTGGACTGTGGCCTCAGAGATAACTTTAGCTAGGTTGTCTCATCTTGAACCTCAGTGGGTTTTTTTTTTTTTTCATTCATCTTTCAAGAGAAAAAGAAAGTGTCCCCTTCCCAATCCTTCCTGTCTTAAGCCACCTTCCCTGCCCAAGGATCCAGACTCTGAGAGACAGAACCCAGCCCCACAATGGCCCTTACATGTGTCGAATTCATGACTGCGTGAGCAAACAGGCCAGGCGAGTGGTTCTGTATTGCAAGGACTTTGTTGTCTGGTTGGAGAGGCAGCCAGAAGAATGTCCCTTGAATTATTGAGATGAGGGTGTCCTGGTACCTGGGCGAGTCAGAGATATGCTATATTCATGTGTACAAAAGAACTGTCCCATGTCAGATGTAACAGTATATATCTTTGTTCAAGCTCGTCAAGATACCAGGCCGAGAGAGCACTCGAGCCTAGTTCAGTACCAGTCTGGACAACAGATGAGAGTCCTCATCTCAAAATCCTGTCATAAAACCTCTCGTGATTAGTCTGGGTTTGTGGCTCAGTAGGTGGAGAGCGATTTAACGCGCAAGTTCGATCCCCAGTACCACACTGACTAGATGTGGGGACACCGGCCTGTGATCCCAGCACTCAGGCAGGGAAATCAAAAGTTCAAAGTTCAAGGTCATCCTTAGCTACTAGTGAGTCTGAAGATAGCCTGTGCTACATGAGACCCTGTCTCAATCAATCAGTCGATGAATAAATGAATCTCAAATGTCTCTGCAGGCTCCTCGGGCGATCTCCCTGACGCTTCCAACCCAGTAGGATCCACACCCACTGTGCAAGTCACTCCTCAGGTAGAGACCAGGAACATAGGGGCCAGCGTTGAGTTCCATTGTGCTGTGCCCAATGAGCGTGGCACTCATCTTCGTTGGCTCAAGGAGGGCGGTCAGCTACCTCCTGGACACAGTGTACAAGATGGAGTCCTCAGGTAAGTCCGGTGTTGGGCAAGGACTGGTCTCAGCCCCGCCCCCCCAAGCCCATCCCCTGCAGCCTAAGGCTCAGTGAGACTGAGTCACTTTACATGCCTATGGGGCCCACCACAGAGCAATGTCCTTGAGTGAGCTGCTGATCCTCTCTGGGACTCAGTTTTCACAGCTGTAGGTTATGAAATTGAAGTGCTGTGGTCTCCAAAACATTTAATGCTTTCCTTGCACCCAGAAGGCCATCTGCTAACGGTGGCCAGGGTTCCTTCGCTTCTGGTTTGGCTTGCTTTTTGGTATTAGATTTCTGAGACCAGGTCTCACTCTGTAGCTCAGGCTGGCCTGAAACTCACTATGTAGATCAGATTGGCCTCTTAACTAGCTGTGATCCTCCTGCCTCAGCCTCTCAAGTACTGGGATTACAGATGTGAGTCACTGTGTTCATCTCTGCATTCCTACTATTATTCAAGGCAAGCAAACGGCTCTGGGGTCGGAGATCTGCAGCTCTGTCCCTGTGAGACCTTGAGCCAGTGTGATGGAGAACCTTAGAGCAGACAATCTATCTGAGATGGGTGTGGTAGCCGGACCTCGTGGCACAGGCCTGTAGTAGGGAGACTGAAGGAGGTGCATCCTGAGTTCAAGGCTACAGAGTGAGTTAAGGCCAGCCTGGACAACATAATTGAGAGCATGTTTCAAAATAGTGAAAATGGAAGAAAAATGTAGTTCAGTGGTAAAGCACTGTCCTGCCAAGGTGAGGACTAAAGTTCAATCGAAATTACACAGACAGACAGACAGACAGACAGACAGACAGACAGGTGCAGTGCATCATTCTGCTCACCAGCATCCTGGTCTCTGATGCTGGCCCTGGAGCTGGTTTATCTCATGTTTGTGTGTGCATGTCTGCATGTGTGTCTGTATGTGTGCATATGTATAAGCATGTATTTGTGTGTAGATCAGAGGACAATTTGCAGGAGTCAGGTTCTCCTCTTCCACCATGTAGAACCCAGGGATTAAACTCAGGTCACCCGGCTGAAGGATGAGCGCCTTTATCCACTGAGCCATATCTCATCAGCCCCACGTTCCGTTTCAACTCACAGCAGCAAAACTGTTGGCTTTACCTCTGACGGTACTCTTCTTTCTTCTCAGAATCCAGAACTTAGACCAGAGCTGCCAAGGGACATATGTTTGTCAGGCCCATGGGCCTTGGGGACAAGCCCAGGCCACTGCCCAGCTAATTGTTCAAGGTAGGAGGTGGCTGCAGGCCTCTACAAAGAGCAGGGCCAGAGATGAGAAAGGAAAGGGTGATGCAGGGGCCTGCCCCTGCTCCTCAGGAAGCCCCATAAATGTGCACGATTACTCTCCTTGCCTGCACCTTGCATGGAGTAATGGCCGTAACCAGTATTGCAAGGAAGGGAAGGGAGATGGGTGCATGAGTGGGTGCTCAGCAGAGCAGTAAAGGCTGAATTAGCAGCTACTTGGGTGCATGAATAAACAGAGGCTTGACGAGGGATGCGTGAGTTACCAGGTGAAAAGCAAGCCAGGAGATGTCTTGCGTGGTAGTGCTCCAAGCCATCCCTCTCCCAAACTTGACTTCATGCTGGACCGGCTCACCACTCCCACCCTCCCCGGCCTGGCTCACCACCCTGCCCCTCCACACAACCTGGCTCACCACCCCACCACCCCGCCCCTACCCACTACCCCGCACCTCCCCTAGCCTGGCTCACCACTCTGCCCCTCCTCCAGCCTTGCCCTCGGTACTTATCAACGTCCGCACCTCAGTGCACTCTGTGGTAGTCGGCCACTCTGTGGAGTTTGAGTGCTTGGCCCTGGGTGACCCTAAGCCTCAGGTGACATGGAGCAAAGTCGGAGGGCGCCTACGGTCTGGCATTGTGCAAAGTGGAAGCGTCATCAGGATTGCCCATGTGGAGCTGGCTGATGCAGGACAGTACCGTTGTGCGGCTACCAACGCCGCCGGCACCACCCAGTCTCATGTGCTGCTGCTGGTACAAGGTAGAGACGTTGGGGGACTATGGAAGGGACTGGGGAGGGACAGGACCCTGAAATGCTGTGTCACCCCTGTGCTTTCCTGGGGATCTTCTAGTGTCCGTTTTTAAGGGATGGCTTTCCCAGCAAATGAAGGGGTGTGTTTGCCGAGCAGGCTGCATGCCTAGGGCTATCAAGAAGAAAAAGTAGGCCTGCTGTGGTGATGCTCGCCTTTCATCCCAGCACTCTGGGGAGTCAGAGGCAGGTGGATCCCTGAGCTCACTGACCCCAGAGGCAGAGGCAGGCCAATCTTTGTGAATTTGAGGCCAGCCTGGTCTACATATCACGTTCTAGGGCAGCTAGAGCTGCATAGTGAGATCCTGTCTTCAAAAATAAAAGTGAAAATAAAAAAAGAGTAATAGGAGGAAGGAGAGCAGGAAGAGGAGAAGGGGGGAGTGGCCCTTACTCAGATGAGGGGACCCACACCCTAGTCTGATGGTCGACTTTACAGAAACAGACAATGCTCGAAACCGAGAGTGGCGATGCACACTTGCCATTCCAGCACTCAGGAGACTGAGGAAGAAAGATCCTGGGTTTGAGGCCAGCCTAGGCTACATAATAAGACACCATCTCAAAATCAATCAATCAACATACATCTATACACCTAAAATCCAGCACCTCCAAGGTGAAAGCAAGAGGATTCATAAGTTTAAGGCCACCCTGTGCTACACAGAGCGGGTAGAGACCTAGCCTGGGCTACGAGAGACCTAGCTTTTTTTAAAAGCGGGAGTGGAGACAGCATAAAAACACTTGCTGCCAAGCTCCAGGACCCACATGGTGGAAGGAGAGAACTGACTCCTGGAAGTTGCCCTCTGACCTCCATACACATCCCATGGCATGTGGACACACACACACATGAACAGACAAATGAATGTAACTTTTAAAGAAATAAATAGAAAGGCATCATGGGAAGGAAAAACACTCTAGGTACACGGTAGACACAAACCCGTTTTCTTTAAAATCAATTCCTTTTACTACAAACTCTGAGACTTGCTTCATCCTGCTCAGTTATATACCCTAGTGCACCCTTCTGAGGTCCCGGTTGTAGAGACGTCTGCTCAGGTGCGAAGTGGCATCCGGTACCCTGGGCCTGAACTGCAGCTATGGCTGGGCCACTCCTCTGTCCAACCAGGAGTGAACAGTCAACCCCCTCGTTCACACAGTGGGCACAGTGCCTCTCTCCCAGAGTCAAATGAAGACTAGAAAAACACAAGGTGGCCTGAAGTTGGTGAATGCCATCACGTGATGGCTCTGTCTGTCCCCTCAGCCTTGCCCCAGATCTCAACTCCCCCGGAGATCCGAGTGCCTGCTGGTTCTGCAGCTGTCTTCCCGTGCATGGCCTCAGGCTACCCAACTCCTGCCATCACCTGGAGTAAGGTAAATGCTGGGCAGGTGCCAGGCGACATTCCTCCAGGCCAGGACGAGCTCTGAGCCAGCTCAGTGCCACACGACCTGGCCAAGAGTGAATGTCCAACTTGAAGACAGGCCTGGGGCAGAGGTAGTGGCATGAGCCAAGGCCAGGCCTTCAATACCAATGTTTGTAGGTGGATGGTGACCTGCCACCCAACAGCCGCCTGGAGAACAATATGCTGATGCTGCCATCAGTTCGCCCTGAGGATGCTGGCACCTACGTGTGCACTGCCACCAACCGGCAGGGCAAGGTCAAAGCCTTTGCCTATCTGCAGGTGCCAGGTAGGAGGACTCCAGCCCTAATGGGCAGCAGACGCCAACTTGCCCACGGGGGTCTCTCTGACAGTCTTCTCTCTGCAGAGCGAGTGGTACCCTACTTCACCCAGACTCCCTACTCCTTCCTGCCACTTCCCACCATCAAAGATGCCTACAGGAAGTTTGAGATCAAGATTACCTTCCGGCCAGACTCTGCGGATGGTGCGTGGGAACCTCGTGGGTCTGGGAAGCTGAGATCGGGTGGGGACCTGTCTCTGTCGGCACAGGATGAGCCCTGATAGAAGCTCCTGTCCTGTCCACAGCTCCCTCCTTGCTTTTTCATCCCTCCTTTGTGGCATTCTGACCTTCACCTAGTCCTCCTGCATGGGTGCTTTGATGCCCAGCCCTCCTGGTCCATCTTCCTGTCCTGCTCAAAGTCCTTTTTTATCTGATGGATCTCATTTATTCTTTTTTCTCTTTCTTTCTTTCTCTCTCTCTCTCCCTCCCTCATCTTGCTGGTCTCTCACTTTTACTGTCCAGGCCTCCTTCTCTACTCAGGTGAGTTTCTGCCTCCCTCTCTTCCTTCAGGCACACCCCAAGGATGCCTGCCCCAAAGTCAGGTCCTATCTTGGAGCTTTTAGCTTGGCTCCTCTGCTCAGGTCACTGAGTCTCTGATTGGGAGGCCCCTGGCCACATGCCAGGGTGAGGTATCAAAGAATAGAAAGGCTCAAGTCAGTGGCCCTCAACCTGTGGGGTCCCTTTCACAGTGGTCACCTAAGGCTATTTGCATAACAAGGTCTTTACATTGTGAATCACAGTAGGAGCAAAGCTTTAGTTATGAAGTAGCAGGGTCACCACAATGTGAAACTGTGTTAAGGGGTCGCCGAATTACAAAGGTTGAAGACTGGCTAAAGAGCTTAAGTGTGAGTGTGGCCACAGAGGGTGGGGCTGGGGGAGGCTGCTCACACTGCTGTGCCCTCCAGGGATGCTGCTGTACAATGGGCAGAAGCGGATTCCAGGGAGTCCCACCAACCTAGCCCACAGACAACCGGATTTCATCTCCTTTGGCCTCGTGGGCGGAAGGCCTGAGTTCCGGTGAGATCTCTTTCTCCCTGTCTTCAGGGAGAGATGGGCTGGGGGCTGGACACAGGGTTTCAGTTGGGCATATCTTGCATTAGTCTGAGTTACACTATTGTGATTCTAGAGGAGCTGCGGCTGTCACTGTTAAGGACCACTTGGTCTACTGGAGTAGGTGCCATATCCCAGGCAGGCAGAGGAGAGAGCCTCCAAAGATTTAGAACTACTGTAGGCCAGCACTCATTAATCCATCCATCTGTCTGTCCATTCATTAATTCATCTATCCATTTCCATCATCCATTCCACTCATCTACCTATCCATTCATCCACATGTCCATCTGTCTATCCATTTACTCATCTACCTACCTACCCATCCACCCATCCATCCATCCATCCATCCATCCACCCACCCATTCATTCATCCATCCATCCACCCACCCATCCAATCATCTATCCAACCACCCATTCATTCATCCATCCACCTACCCATCCATTCATCTATCTATCCACTCACCCATCCATTCATCTATCCATCCACCCACCCATCCATTCATCCAC
>JANHMN010000004.1:15203271-15274837 GCA_030674055.1 Rhabdomys pumilio | reverse complement strand
CATTCATCCACCCTCCCACCCATCCATTCATCTATCCATCCACCCACACATCCATTCATCCATCCATCCATCTGTTCATCTATCCACCCATTCATCTACCTATCCATCCATTCATCCAACTATCCACCCATTTACCTATCCATCTACTCATCCACCATCCATCCATCATCCATCTGTCTATCCCATTTATCCATCCACCCATGCATCTATCTTCATCCATTCATTCATATCACCTGTTCATCTACCCATTCATCCATTCACATAACCATCAACTCATCCATCCACTCATCCATTTATTTATTCATCCTTCCACCAATCATTCACCCATCTAATAATTACTTGCTTGACTCTTGCCATGTGCCAGGCACTGGTATGAACTGGTCTGAACAGGTATGAACACCAGGTCAGGTTGTGCCCTATGAGAGTATCCACTCTAATTGGGGAACCCAAACCATAACAAGGACAATCGAGGTCATCTCAGAGGCAAATGCAGTGAGGCCATATGCTAGGCTTCAGGACCTCAGAGTGGAGAATTCTCCCAGCCCTAAGATGCTCCAAGGGAAAGCTGGTGAGGGGAAAAAAAAAAACTTTCAGAAGAGGTTGGGATAGCCTGGGTTGGGTGATTGCGGGGACAGGGACAAAGCAAGGACAGAAACAAGGAAGGATGATACCCTTCCTCCGGATCCTATTGCCCACCCTGGGCCTGTCTGGAGACATGCTGACAAACACTTTTTTGCCCCTGCCCCGCTCCATGGAACAGATTTGATGCAGGCTCTGGCATGGCCACTATCCGGCACCCCACACCTCTGGCCTTAGGCCAGTTCCACACTGTGACCCTGCTACGAAGCCTCACTCAAGGATCTCTGATTGTGGGCAATTTGTCCCCGGTCAACGGGACCTCCCAGGTGAGACCCAGCCTGTCCCCATTCCCAGCTCTCAGCTTATTCCTGCTTCAATAGCTGGATCTGACTTACCCACCTCCACAGGGCAAGTTCCAAGGCTTAGACCTGAATGAGGAGCTGTATCTGGGTGGCTATCCTGACTACAGTGCCATCCCCAAGGCTGGGCTGAGTAGCGGCTTTGTAGGTGAGCCTTCCTTCTCCCTCCCCCCAGGAGCTAAAGGGGGAGCACTATAGATATGGATTGCTGCTGGTCAGCTTCCCATCCCCTCCAGATGCTCATCCTGCCTCTCCCAACCCTGCCCCCCATGCTAGGCTGTGTCCGTGAGCTGCGAATCCAAGGCGAGGAGATTGTCTTCCATGATGTCAACCTCACAACACATGGCATCTCCCACTGCCCTACTTGCCAGGACCGACCCTGCCAGGTGCCTCTTCCTACACCACTCCCTGGCTGCCCTGGCTTGCCCATCTAGGGATGGGGATGGAGAAGGCTGTGGTATCCTTGGCTTGATGTCTGGGGCTGCTTTGCAGAATGGGGGCCAGTGCCATGATTCCGAGAGCAGCAGTTACACGTGTGTCTGCCCTGCTGGCTTCACCGGCAGCCGCTGTGAGCATTCTCAAGCCCTGCACTGCCACCCAGGTGAGCACCCCATGCCAGTTCTTCATTCCTCCACCAAGAGAACCTAAGACCCAAACCATGATGGTGGCTAATCTCTCTGTGTAGTCCAGACACTGCCATCTGGGCCTCTACTGCCTCCATGACAGGAATCAGGCACCCATACCCTGCACTCTTTCCCCTGTACACTCTGTGTGTGTGTGTGTGTGTGCCATTGAAGCCAGGGCCTTGCACATGTTAAATAAGTGCTCTGCCATTTAGCCACAACGCTGACCCCACACCCACACCACCCCAGTCTTATATTACAAGCTAGACAAAATGGAGCACGCCTATAATCCCAGGATTTAGGTGACTGAGGCAGGATTACCATGACAAGCCTGGGTTACAAAGAAACCATAAAGAGAGCTGGAGATTTAACTCAGTTGGTAGAGTATTCACCTAATGTCTGCATTCCCAAGGCCTTGGCTCCCCTCCCCCCACCCCCCAGCACCTCATAAACTAGGTATACTGGTGCATGTCTATAGTCCCAGCACTTGGAAATGAGGACAAGCAGGAGGGTCAGAAGTTCAAGGTCATCAAACAGTGAGTTTGAAGTCTGCCTGGATGATGTGAGACCTTGTTTCAAAAAGCAAACAAGGGCTGGGTGTGGTAGCTCATGCCTTTAATCCCAACACCCAGGAGACAAGAGGTAGGTTTGGCTCTCTGTGAATTCAAGGCCAGCCCGGGCTAGGAAGTTAATTCCAAGATAGCCAGCCTGTTACACAGAAAAACTCTGTCTTGAAAAACAAAAAACAGCCGGGGCGGTGGTGGCGTACGCCTTTAATCCCAGCACTTGAGAGGCAGAGGCAGGCGGATTTCTGAGTTCGAGGCCAGCCTGGTCTACAGAGTGAGTTCCAGGACAGCCAGGGCTACACAGAGAAACCCTGTCTCGAAAAACCAAAAAAAAAAAAAAAAAAAAAACAAAGAAAAAAAAAGCAAACAAAAACAAAAAACCGTACTGGATGATAGCAATTATGTGTAGTACCAGCACTCAGAAGGCTTGGTACCAGATCAAAACCAGACTGAACCACTGCCTTCCACATTCACCAGCACCACAAAGCTAGGCTGCCTGAAAGCAAAAGCAAACACAGGTCTAGTCACACCTGCCACAGCTGTTCTAGGGGGTCCTCCCCTGGCAATATCCTTCCTCTGAGTAACACACACACACACACACACACACTCACTTTGGACCTCAGCCCTGGGCAGTCCTCCCAGGCTGTCTTGGCCCTAACAGCCAAGGTCCCCAGTGGGGCGAGAGGCAGAGTTTCGGCATGAGACTCTCCTCTGCTGACTTAGCCCTGCCTCTTCACTGTGCCTGCAGAGGCCTGTGGGCCCGACGCCACCTGTGTGAACCGGCCAGACGGTCGAGGCTACACCTGTCGCTGCCACCTGGGCCGCTCGGGGTTGAGGTGTGAAGCAGGTGAGTGAGCTCTGTGTTGGCTGGGAACGTTGTACACGGCACACTGGAGCTAAAACAAGTCCTGCCAGTAATGAAGTTAATCAAGACGATGTTAAAATGAGCTGGCCACCCTCCTATAAGCCTGAGTCCCTTACCTGGGGTTCCCCAAGAGGACTTCTGTCTTCCCAGGATCCTCAACCTGATGGGCAGGGCTGGTCCTGAGACTCTGCTAGGGTAGGGGGGTGTTGGGAATCCTTCCCAGGACTCTGCCGTCCCCACTGCCCCTGGCTAAGCTCTGGTTACTACAGGTGTAACGGTGACCACCCCATCGATGTCTGGTGCTGGCTCCTACCTGGTACTACCGGCTCTCACCAATACGCACCATGAGCTACGCCTGGATGTAGAGTTCAAGCCACTGGAACCCGATGGGATCTTACTGTTCAGTGGGGGCAAGAGCGGGCCTGTGGAAGACTTTGTGTCCCTAGCGATGGTCGGTGGCCACCTGGAGTTCCGCTATGAGTTAGGGTCAGGTAAGCAAATGGGTGCCATGTGTGACTGGGCCTCTGGTATCATCCTTGGGTCATTATGTTGCCAGGAGGCAAGAGGAGGTAAGTTCAGGAACCAGACCTCTGACGTCTGTCCTTGAACACATCCTTCTCTGTGACTTTAAGGCCACCCGAACCACAAGGTCCTCAGAGATTCCTCAAAGCTATGAGAAGTGCCCCATTAATCATATCCTGGAGTGAGGGAGTGTCAGGATCCCTCTTTTACCCAGCAGCTACCTATGGTCTCCTCAGGTCTGGCTGTTCTGCGGAGCCATGAGCCACTGGCCTTAGGACGATGGCACCGAGTGTCTGCAGAGCGCCTGAACAAAGACGGCAGCCTGCAGGTGGATGGAGGGCGCCCTGTGTTACGCTCGTCACCAGGAAAGAGCCAGGGCCTCAACCTGCACACCCTACTCTACCTGGGTGGTGTTGAGCCCTCTGTACAGCTGTCCCCAGCCACCAATATGAGTGCTCACTTCCGTGGCTGTGTGGGTGAGGTAAGGAGCAGCCCTCAGAGGAAGAGTGGGAGGGAGAGTTCAATGTGGGACCGCCTGCCACTCCCAGGGCCCTGGGATCATACATTTTCTGATGATCCAGTTTCACCAAAATGGGCATAATAACAACCACTTTAAAGTTATGTGGATGACTGGCTATGTGGTACTCAGCTTCAAGGCCTCCCTGCCACACTCAGGGTCCCACGTCACTTTTTGTGCCTCTGCCTGACTTCCCAGACACTCTCTATCACATGCTCACTCTGCTGGCACACCTGGGCTTCCACACAGTCCCTTGGTGCCCCTGTACCCACAGGTGTCTGTGAATGGCAAGCGGTTGGACCTCACCTACAGCTTCTTGGGCAGCCAGGGTGTGGGGCAGTGCTATGACAGCTCCCCGTGCGAGCGCCAGCCCTGCCGGAATGGCGCCACGTGCATGCCTGCAGGCGAATATGAGTTCCAGTGCCTTTGTCAAGATGGCTTCAAAGGTACCAGGGCCAGCCCAGGGCACAGCAGGGTGTGGGACCAGCAGCCCAAGGGTCAGAAGGTAACCCCTGCCCACCCACCTCCTTCCACCTTGTCTAACAGGAGACCTTTGTGAGCATGAGGAGAACCCTTGCCAGCTCCAAGAACCTTGTCTGAATGGTGGCACCTGCCGGGGTACCCGTTGCCTCTGTCCGCCTGGCTTCTCTGGTCCACGCTGCCAACAAGGTACTTGTTAGTTGTCTTGTACCTTCCTTGGGGCTAGACACAGTTCCTGCGTATCTGTGTCCACCAACTAGATCCCACTCTTGCCCACAGGCGCTGGATATGGTATTGTGGAGTCAGACTGGCACCCTGAAGGCAGTGGAGGCAATGGTATGTACCATCTGTGGCCAGCTAGGCGAATGGTGGCCTCGGCTTCTCCTTGGTCTTAGCTTACAGCTCGTTTTCCTTCAGTTAGCTATACCTCAGTTTGGGTCCTCAAGGAAAACAAGCCCATGGGAAGAACTCATATGGGGACAGATAGGCAGAACAAATGGAACAGAGCCATACATAGCTTCTTGGCAGGGTGGCCTTGGGCAAGCCTTTGAACCACTCTGGCATCAGTTTTCTTCAGTCAGCAAGCATCTGTTGTGTGCCAGCTTGAACAATACAGACCTTTCATTCTCTGGAATTCCACATATTTAAAAAGTAAAAAGGTGAGAGATAGTGTCGGGGACCACTCTGCCAAATGTTGGAACCCACACTGCCAAAAGCTTGGGGGCCAAAATTGTTAGAGCCCACACTACCCCAAGCTTTGGGGACTAAATTGTCAGGGCTCTTACTGCTGCTCTGGTCCGCGGGTCAGGATTCAGCAAGAGAGAGAATGAGGGTGGACATGAAGAATGGAGACCAGAATGTGATTCAGTCCCATTTATTCTCAAGTCTCTCTTCTCTCTTTCCAAGTCCCTAGTTCCTAGTCCAAGTTCCAAGTCTTGAGTTCCTAGTCCCTTGTTCCTAGTCCCTAGTGCCTTCAGGTTCCAAGTTTCCAGTCCCTTCTTCTGTCTGCCTCTCGCCTTTTATAAGTCTGACTTCTCAAGTCACGCCTTTAAGTCTCACACACCCAAGGGAAAATCCTGGGTATATAAAACAAGATGTTATCAGAGTGTGATCAGCTGTTGTAGGCTGTTGAAAACAAGTCTCTTGTCAGGGTATATGGCTCAAGATGGCTGCAAGGATGATAGCCACCTTCTGTCGGCTCCCCACAAGATAGCTCAGCAGTTAAGGGTGCCTGAGGCTCCTACAGAGACCTGTTGCCATCATCTACATCAGCTCAGAACTGCCTATGACTCCTGATCTAGAGGATCTGACAATCTTTAATAACCTCCACAAGACAAGTGCACGTGCACAAGTGCGCGCGCGCGCGCACACACACACACACACACACACACACACACACACACACACAGAGACATACACATATACACATACACACAGAAACACACACACACACACTGGCATAAGCATGCCCACACTCACTGGCATAAGCATGCCCACACTCACATGCACATTGTATACACAACAGTCATAATTAGCTATAAGTAACAGTGCGATGGACATAGAGATTCACACTCCGCTGTCTCCCACGCTCTCACAGATGCCCCTGGGCAATACGGAGCCTACTTTCATGACAGTGGCTTCCTGGCACTCCCTGGCAACAGCTTCTCTAGGAGGTAAGATGGGTGTTAGTTGACTCTCTGGGCCTGGCATGGTTAACAGGAAGTCTGAGACACAGACTTCCCCCACCCACTGCTTCCTGCCCCCTCTTCCCAGCCTGCCTGAAGTACCCGAGACCATCGAATTTGAGGTTCGGACCAGTACAGCCAATGGCCTCCTGCTCTGGCAGGGTGTGGTGAGTGGACATCCGCCTGGGGGTCCTGGGGCTTCTGGGGTTGGAAACTGACCTCCTTGTCAGTGCAATGTAGAAAGAGGACAGCTGAGGCTGCAGCCCTGAGTCTCAGAGCTGCAGTGCAGGACCCTAGAGACCCCATGTTTCCTTGGCAGGTGAGAGAAGCCAGCCGCAGCAAAGACTTTATTAGCCTTGGACTACAGGATGGCCATCTTGTCTTCAGGTGAACTCCAGCACCTCTAGCCCCCACTTCCAATCCTGGCTTCTCCCAGGTCCAGGTGCCCCAGCCGCACACCCCAGTACCATCTGTACCTTTATCCCACCCCAAAACTCACACCCCCGTGGCTCTCTGTTATTCCAGCTACCAGCTGGGCAGTGGGGAGGCTCGTCTTGTCTCTGAAGACCCCATCAATGATGGCGAGTGGCATCGGGTAACGGCGCTGCGGTAAGGAATCCAGTCAGGCTCTAGGGGAAGGGACCAGAGGTGGGCATAGAATCAGGAGCACACACCTCCCTGCCCTAGGCTTGGGGCAAGGCAGAGGCTTCGAGATCTGAGGGACAGAATAAGTAACTGATAGAAACCAGTGACCCATCAGTATCACGGTGGTGGTGCACGCTTGTGATCCCAGCATGTGGAAGGTGGAGGCAAGAAGATTCTGAGTTCAAGCCCTGCCTTTGCTTCTTAAAAAGGGGAAAGCTGAGGACAGGCCTCAGAAGGTGGCTGTGTGTGGCAGTAGGAAAGTAGAGATCTGAGAGCAAGCAGGGACCAGATTTGCCTATTGGGGTGTCAGTGACATGGGGAGGATGGGAATTTGGGACAATGGAATTTCCTGACACTGTCACACCGGCAGAGAGGGCCAGAGAGGCTCCATCCAAGTAGACGGTGAGGAGCTGGTCATCGGCCGGTCCCCAGGTCCTAACGTGGCAGTCAACACCAAGGACATCATCTTCGTTGGTGAGTGGCAGACAGGGAGGAGATGGCAGCCTTCAGGGCTGCAGTTTGGCTTCCTTGCCTCTCGGTTGCACCAACGACCCGCTGTCACAATGACCCTCTTCCTGCCACAGGTGGTGCCCCAGATGTGGCCACATTGACCAGGGGCAAGTTCTCCTCTGGAATCACAGGCTGTATCAAGAATCTGGTGCTGCACTCGGCCCGGCCTGGAGCCCCACCCCCACAGCCCCTGGACCTGCAGCATCGTGCCCAGGCAGGGGCCAACACACGTCCCTGCCCCTCATAGGCACCCGCCTGCCTCCCATGGACTCCTGGGCAGCACCCAGCCTGACAGTGTCGAGTATATTATTATTAATATTATTATGACATTTTGTAAGAGACTGAGGCAATGCCACGCTTTGCTGCTACCACCCTGGGCTGGACTGGAGGGTGGGTGCGCCAGCTCCCACATATGTGTGGGCAGAGCCCCGAGGCTGGTGGGCAGGACAAGGGGACTGGAATAGGTTTCCACAGAAGGCTCCTGGGACTTGGGAGTCAGGCAGGCATCATGACTTGGAGGGCTCAGAACTGTTCCCACACTCCTTTCCCTGCTTCAGAGTCAGGCTGGGCTGCCCGCTTCAGCAGTTCGTATGGACAGTCCTCATTGCTGTGAGCGCCAACCTCAGTTATCACCTGGTACCTCACTGTCAAACCGAAGGAGGGGGTGTGGCCATGGCCTGAGCCACTGTTCTGGGAGCAGAAGGCAGCTCACCCCCCCTGCCAGCCACATAACATCCCAGCCTCCTCCACACCCACCTAGCCAGAGGTCCCATGTCCTTGGCAGTCTCTCCTCCTACCCAGCCCTCCTCCATCTGCATTCCCCCCCACATCCCACCCTACACCCCCACCCCACACACACACAGCCCAGGGCCCTGCCCTCAGGAGCTGCAAGGGAGACCAACTCTTTCCCAAAACTGCTAGGCAGAGCCCAGCAATGAGGTCCCACTATACCAGGCCACACCCCCCACTCTTCTGGAGGTGAAGGCCCAGGGCGTGGGGGAGCAGGAATTAGGAACACCAGTGGCTTGGTAGGAGCAGCTGAGACCTCAGCTTGGGAAGGCGAGGAGGGATGATGATAGCCCTGCCCCATCTGGGAGCCTGAGGACCCAACTAAGGGGTAAGCAGGCCCAGACTGTGGCTCTTGGGTCCTAGGGGGAACTCCCTGTGATCTTTCTCTCTCTCTCTCTCTCTTTTTTTCTTAATAAACGGTGCTATCCCCGCCAGAGGCCTCCTGTCTCAATGCCAAGGGATTCACTCAGTACTGCTGGGGAAAGGGCAAAGCCAGGGTTGTGTTTCTGAGACCCGAAAGAGAAGCAAACCCCAACTGAGATTTGTTGTTGTTGTTGTTTTGTTTTTCTGATCAAGGAAGGCCCCAGTTCCTACCCTAGACACCCTTCCCCCACCCAGCACAGTGACCCACCTCCACCCACAGAACCTGGTCTCTCTGCCATGAGCACTCTGCCTCAGAAGCAGATGGACAGATTGTCTTCCCACAAATCAAGCTTTATTGAGCAACAATAAATTTATATCAGCAATGTCAATATCATTCATAGAAGCTAAGCAGTATCATTTATATAAGCTTCGTCAATATCATTCATAGAAGCTAAGCAGTATCGTTTATATAAGCTACGTCAATATCATTGGTTACAACTTCCCTCACAGACATGGTCCTTGGCCATTTCAGATCCTCTTCTTCCAGTCCTAGTGACTAATCCTAATTCTCAGACGTCTCGGGACACGCCTCGTGGTCTTGTGTATCTATGGGTATATAGGTGTGTGCTGTATCAGACTACAGAACGACTACAGGTTTGAAGAGGCCCCAGTGAAAGCAATGGCCTGGCTGCAGAGAGGCCGGCTGTAGTTAGAGTCTAACGTCCCAGTTAGCATTGCCACCATGGAGCTGGGTCCCAATATCACAGCTCAAACAAGACAAGCAGGGGATCCTGCTGCACTGAGACCCCAACCCCCATCAGGACACTGTTCAAAATGCTTCACCCTTCCATCTAGGTAGGACACCACCAGCTGCTGGTGGCCACTGTAGCCCTGCATTAGGTGTTGCTCCTCGCATATGATCCTGGGCGAGAGGTTGTGTCATTCATTGATCTGTTGTGTTCTTAGGTCTGGTCTTTCTTCCTTTTTTTTTTTTTTCTTTTTTCCCCCCACCACATGTGTACCTAATATCTGAGGAAACCAGAATAGGATGTTGGATCCCCTGGAACTGCAATTACAGACAGTTGTGAGCTGCCTGTGGGAGCTAGAAATCAAACCTGGGTCCTGCTGGGTCTGGAAGAGCAGCCGCTCTTAAGCACTTACTGTTTCTCCTGGTTTGATTTGGATTGGTTTGGTTTAGTTTTGTGTGTGTGTGTGTGAGAGAGAGAGAGAGAGAGAGACAGAGACAGAGAGAGAGAGACAGAGAGAGGGTCTCTCTTGGTAGCCCTGGCTTTCCTAGAACTCAATATATAGACCAGGCTGGCCTGATCCTTCTGCTTTCTGCAGCCTTTACCTCATTTGGGAAACAGGACATGGCCCATTTTCCAGAGAAACAGACTGAGGTTCAAAGAACTAAGCGACCTCTTCCAAGTCAGCCAGCTAACAGAGCTTAAAACCCAGGCCTATCAGACCCCAGAGCCTACTCAGCTGATAACTACAGACCCCTAACGATGACCTCCCTGGTTCTGGAAGGTCGGCCAGCTCAGCCACAGGCCCCCAGGAGCCACCCGGCCAGGACCAGGACATAGGTGACAAACATTGCAGGCTGCACAGCATCTGAGGCGAAGCCTGTGGGCACTTTGGTGCCAGGCCAGCCAACCCAGGCAGCAGCAGCACCAGAGGAGGCCAGTGCATGTCAGCAGTATCGAGGAGACCAGAGCCACCCACCAGAGCCAGGGACCTGTGGGAGGAATGAGAGTCCAATCAGCTTCTACTGGGCCTAATGTTATAATATCATGTGGACAGGACCCATGGTGTGTGTGTGTGTGTGTGTGTGTGTGTGTGTGTGTGTGTGTGTGTGACCACGGGATAATTTATGGTGTAGTGAGGGTATGTGTACTACAGCAAATATGTGGAGGACAGGGGACCACTTCATGGAGTCTGTTTTCTTCCTCTTATCTTTACATGGGTTTACATTGAAAACCCAGGCTCACTCTGCAAGCGCCTTTATCCACTAAGCTGTCTTACCAGCCCCTCATCTTCTTTTCTGCAGTTTTTGCTGTTTGGCATGTATCTGTATGGTGTGTGCTTGTGTGTGGGTTGTTTGTTTGTTTGTTTGTTTGTTGAGATAAGGTTTCTCTGTGTAGCCCTGGCTGTCCTGGAATTCACTCTGTAGACCAGGCTGCCCTCAAACTCACAGCAATCCACCAGCCTCTGCCTCCCTAGTGCTGGGATTAAAGGTGTGTGCCACCACTGCCCAGCTTGCTTGTGTTTTTATACATGTTCTCACGTGTGTAGATATACATGTGTGTATTTGATTGTGGAGGCCAAGGCTGACATTAGGAAGCCTTTTTTATTTAAGATTTAATTTATTTTTAATTATGTGTCTGTGTGTGGGCATGTGCATGGGGAGTCCAGGTGTCCTTGGAAGCCAGAGTCATCAGATCCTTGTGGAGCTGGGATTACAGGCAGTTGTGAGCTGCCCAGCTTAGGTCCCGACAACTAAACTCAAGTCCTCTGCAAGAGTAATATGAACTCTTAACCTCCAAGCTATCTCTCCAACCCGGGACATTTCCTTGCCCAATCTCTTTCCTTGCCACCTCATTTTCCCAGACAAGGTCTCTCCTACTGAACCCAAGGCTTGTCTGTTGGGCTAGACTGGCTTCCCCAGTGCTGGGATTACAGGTTCACCCCTTTGAGCCTGTCTTTTTACATAAGTGGTGGGATCCAAGCATTTTCCTGACTGACCCATGTGGGATTTTGGTAGAAGAATGTAAGGGGTTTTTCACCGAGTGTTATCTACCTTCCAGCGCTTCTTGTGTGATAGGCGCCAGGCCTGCTGGAGAGGTCCTCTCAGCTGTGGAACCAAGAGCTGCAAGGAGAGTCAGAGGCTTGGAACTGTCATCTTCCGTTGTCCAGGTCTCCTTGGGTACCAGAGAGGGACCTGTGAGCAGTAACAGCACACTGAGAGCTTCCCCTTCAGGGGGCACTAAGGTGTCCCTTACTCCCCATGAGGGTTCTCTGTGCTCCTTACTACCAGAAGAAGGGAAATGAGGGGCAAAGAGTACACAGTCAGAAATGAGGTCTGGTCTATCCAGCAGGCTGGGAAGTGGAGCTGCTGCTTCTTAAGACGTAGGGCAGAGCAGTCTGGGGTGAGCGGTGTCTGCGCAGCAAGTGTCTCACTCTAAGCAGAACACTTAACTGACAGCACTTGCAGGTGAGGGGTCTGCAGGGTAGGATAGGAATGCTGACAGGCCCTCAGGTCCTGTGAAGCATTTCTCCCAAGGCCTCAGGCCACTCTGGGTCTCCAACATGACCATGTCTGTGGCCACGCCCCCTCCCACTGCGTGTTACCTCCCTACCCAGACCCTGACACCCAGGAGATGAACATTAGGGCCAGCCAGCCTGTTGAGAGGGGGTCCAAGTGAGCCCTATCACTGACCTCTGCAGCTAGCTGGGGGACGGGAGTCCTGGTCACTGCCATCACCACAGTTGTCTATGTCCCAGTCATCGCATAGTAGGCTCCGGGGCACACATCTGCTGTTCCGACAGCGGAAGTAGGTGCCTCAAGGCCCTGGGATAGAAAAGGGAAGCTGGGAGTAAAGACCCTACAACAGTGTGGTCCCGTGGTGAGAGAACTGGGGGACAGGACAAGGGTGCTGTCAGTATGTTCACGGAAGGTGGGTGGCTGTTTCCTGGAGACATAACAGTACAATCTTTGGGGCAGTCAACACAGTGGTTGCGGTGCTGGTGGCCATGATGGTTTAGTGGCTAACTCTTACTGAAGTCATAAAATAGGTAGCCCAGGATGTCCTTGAACTTGCTGTGCTGATGACCTTTGACCTCTGGTCTTATGACCTCTGCCTCCCTACTGCTGGGATTGCAGGTTTGAACCACCATGTCCATTGTATGTAATGCTGAGGGCCAAACTCAGGGCCTTCTTTGAGCTAGCAAGCCACATTCCAACACCTTTAAGGTTTTTGAGTTTTTTTTTTTTTAAGACAGGGTCTCCTGGTGTGACCCAGTCTAGACTCAAACACTTTATGCTACTGATTCAGCTTCCAAGGACGGACCATATGTTCTTTAACTCTGAGTAGCAGTGATAAGAAGACTGAAGCATGGGGAGGTTGGGTCACCTGACCTTGGTCACAGGGAGGTTGGGTCACCTGACCGTGGTCACAGGGCTTGCTGTCGGAGTTGGAGGAAGGATGGATTTGAAGTTCACCCGGGGGTTTGAGTGTGGGTTATGTGCCTATGACCTATGGAGTCACAATGGGGGCTGGAGAGACGGCTCAGTGGTTAAAAGCACTAACTGTTCTTCTGAAGGTCCTGAGTTCAATTCCCAGCACCCACATGGTAGCTCCCAGCTGTCTGATGCCATCTCCTGGTGTGCAGAGGACATGCAGAGAAAAGTACCCATATACATACATAGATAAATCTTAAAAACTAACTAAATAAAAGAATCTCAATAGTCCTGAACATCCTCTGCAGACTCCTGCCTTTGCCCTTATCACTGGTGATGCTGCCATTCCTTTCCTAAGTGGGAAGTCTCCACTCAAGTGCTATTTTATCCCTCAGCTTACCTAGAACTGCAAGCCTCCTCTCCCCGACCCCCACGGATGCTCAGCCCAACTGACAGTCCACTAAACCACTTACTCCATCGGCTAGACACAGATCCACTTGTTATTTGCTTAGCGCCTACCTTCCCAGCAGCAAGCCAGCACCCAGAACACAGGGCCTTCTCTAGTGCTTGCCGAAGTAGCCTTAGTGCCTGTGATAGCACCTGGCACATAGCAGGTGCTCAGTTAAGGTTTATAAATGACCACACATGAGGGAAAGAATGAGACTCAGTATACAGAGTCTGCAGACAGCTTGACTAATCCCATGCTGTGGACAAAAGCTAGTGTAGGAACTAAATGTGAGATATTCAGGTCTCAGTTTAAACTTAGAATTCACTGCCTCCGGAAGAATTCCGGGAAGAGTACAGTCCTTAGTCAGAGGATACTTACTGGATTAACATTCAGAAGAGGAAGGGAGAAGCTGATTAACATTCCTCAGACCACAGGGAAGGGAACCCACCTGTGGGTGGGGAAGACCCAGAGCATGGAGACACATTCCAGGAGAAGGGCCCAGGATGAGTGGGAGCCCTTAATGTAATAAACCTGGGCAAACGGAAGACACTCATTGTCATAAAAGTAATGTGTGAATCTGAGTCATCTATAGACCGGACCTGAGGTCAGCTTTTGTGGTCCTTTGTGGTTGCCCTCGTAAACTCTGTTTAAGAACTGCTCTCAGCTTTTGTTCGGGGTTCTCTTGCCTGCATGCAGGGCAGCCCGGGTGCACCAGCATCAATAAACCTCACGTTATTACAGTTAATCCCATCCATGAGTGTCTCTGGGGGAGTGCGTCCCCTGGTTTTAGATCTTAGAGTCCAACACTAGCTTTAGACCCACACAATGGTAGCTAACCAGTAATCGCAACATTTGGGAAGCAGAGGCAGGAGGATCAAGAATTCAAGGGTAGCCTGGGCTACATGAGACCCTGTCTCAAAAGATCAAGGAGCTGGGCAGACTGATCAGTGGGTAAAGTACTTTCTGTGCAAACATGAGTACCTACATTTGAATCCCCAGCACCCATGTAAACTCTGGGCACAGTGATATGCTCCTGTTATGCTGGGGGTGGGATGTGAGACAGGTGGATACTGGAGACTTGGTAACCAGCTAGTTTAGCTGAAACAGGGGTCTCCAGATTCAGTAAGAGACTCACTCAAAAATAAGGTAGGATCCAGTAAGACGGTCCAGAAAGCAAAGGCACTCACTTCACACAGTAAAGGAAGAAACAACTCCTACCAGTTGGCTTCTAACCTCCAGCATACACACATTAGGGCACACTTCATATACAGCCAGAGACTCAACAGGGAAGAGACAACACCTCCCATCCTCTCCTCGACACCTACACACACACACAGACAATTCTGGGGCACACAAAGGTGAGTGGATGTTGAGTAGACACATGAGCTTGCCCAAAGGGCCAAGTAGCTCATAGCCAAGAGCTGGCCCGCCATCTAATCCTCCAGGATTGAAGGCAGTGCCAGGGGCCTCTTACCCTTAGCATGCCCACAAGCCCCATGCGTAACTCTCTAGTCTGCAGACTTAGCCAGAACTGGTTGGAAAGCTCCTACTGAGCCTGGGCTCTGGGAGCTAGTCTGCTCTACCTTACAGTAGTGACATCAGCATGTGACTCTAGACCTAAGGCAACCTGCAGGCCTATGTACAGCCTCGGGCTTGATCTGAATTGAAAGACAGATTCCAGCATCAACCCCTCAGCTTGAGTGGGGCATAATGTTGAAAGCTTGGGATCTAAGACCTCGGGAGCACAGGCAGAAGGATTTCTAGGTCAAAGCCAACTTGGGCTACAGAGTAGGACCCTGGCTCAAAAAAAAAAAAAACCCAAAATACAAACAACAACAACAATAACAAAAATCAAGCTGGGTGTACTTCTTTAATTCCAGCACTCAGGAGGCAGAGGCAAGAAGATCTTTATGAGTTCAAGGCCAGGCTGGTCTACAAAGCAAGTTCCAGGACTGCCACTGCTACATAGAGAAACCCTTTCTCAAAATAAATAAATAAATAAACCAAACAAACAAGCCAGTTTCGACAAAATGGCTCAGAGAGTAAAAGCTGTGACATACATGTGCTGTTTGACTGTCTCTCTTACACACACACACACACACACACACACACACACACACACAAAGCTGTAAGCCTGTGGTTCCAGCACACAAGAGGCTGAGGCAGGAGGATGACTGTAAGTTCATGGCCAGCCTATGCTACATAGACTCTGTCAAGAAACAGAACCAGGAAACAAAGAAATCTGAGAATGCTGTCAACAGAGGTACAGAGCAGCCTGGGGTTGAGCTAGGGGCCAGAGAGGGCCCAGAGAGGACCCTGCCTTGCCTAAGTGAGTTTTAGGGTAGAGTCCTAGAGGCCTTCACTGAACCTGACAGGTTGGCCCACACAGAGGGGTCATCGTATGTATGTATCTCTGTGCAAGGTGGTACTGAAGTGTGTGACTGTTTAGGGGAGAGGACAGTGAGTGAGTGTGTGAGGGGTATGTGCCAACATGGGTTCAATTTAAGTGAGGTCCACACAGTTTGGGTGTGAAGGTGTCCTGTGTGAACCTTGAACGTGTGAGGCTAGAAGGACGCAGGAGTTGTAGATCGAGCTCATTCCTCATTGGTTCCCCAACTCTGTTCCAGTCACCCACTGTTTCCTAACTGGGACCCCATTCCCCTCTTCCTGTCCTCTCCTGCTCTATCCCTCGCCTCACCCTAGCCATCAGCCCCAACCCACCTAGGCGGAAGGAGGTGACCTCGCCCAAAAAGTCCACCCGGGGTTGGCGGCCCCTGGTGACCAGGCGCAAGCCAAGCCAGGGCCCAGAGGACGTGAATGGGGCTGGAATGGTCAGACCACAGATCGGGGGCCCCAGGACCCGGGGCGCCTCCTGCGGGCCGTCATAGAATTGCAGGTAGGAGCCGGGTGCGCAAGGGTCGCGGGAGGATGCTCTGGCGGTTGGTGTGGCCGCAGTGGCCTGAGTGGCTGCGGTGGTCCTGGTCCGGGTGGCCGAGGACAGGCTGTAAACCAGAAAGAAGCGGAATTGGAAGCGCATCCTGTCTTCAGGGGCTGCAGCACGCAGCCACAGCATGCAGTCAGTGTCCGGAGTCACGAAGTAGAATTTGCGCGAAGCCGAGTGTGAGCGCAGCTGCAGCGCGTCCCCCTGCCACGTCTGTCCGCACAGGTCCATCAGGTCCGCTGCGGGGAGAGTGCAGGGGCGAGGTCAAGCGGGATCACCCCGCTGCCGCCCCAGGCCCGCCCTCTCTGAGTGATCCAGGAAGTCGCACATCCTCTAAGCCTCATTGGCAAAACAAGGATGAATTTTTGTGAGCACTCTATGACTTAAGTCACAACTCCCAATTTAAAATCTCTGGACTTCAGCCCCTAGGGTGGTGGCATCTACCTGTAAAAACCAATATTCTGGAGAGCAGGAAGAAGCATGGTGAGTCAAGGCTAGCCTGGGTGAGAAATCCAGACCTGTGTCTCAAGAGGGAAAACTAGCAATCAGGCCTGGCTATGCACGCCTTTAATCCCTGGACCCAGGAGGCAGAGGCACAAGCATCTCTGTGAGTTCAAAGCCAGCTCTGGTCTTTAGAGTGAATTCCAAGATAGCCAGGACTACAAATGAGATTCTGTCTCAAAAATGTAAGAAGAGGGAGGGAGAGGGACAGGAAAGAGACAGGGAGAGAAAGAACCTAGATAAAGTTTTTAGGTGGTGCATACCTCTGATCCCAAAACTTGGGAGGTGGAGACAGGATGATCAGGCTGCTCTTAGCGATAAGCAAGTTTAAGGCCCTCTGAGATACATGAGACTTCCGTCTCAATAAAAGGGTCGGCGATGATGATGTATACACAGTATTCTTTTCAAGGAAACTACAGAACCTGCAGACCTCTCTAAGATCAGATACTACCCCAGGGACTACTGTGTTCACTACAGGAAGGACAAACAGAAACAGAAACAGTCAACAGGCTAAATGAAGCTGCCAGAACAAATGTCTCCTGTCAAATTGGGTCTTGTCATCAAGATAAAAAACTAATGTTACTTTTCCAAGTATTTTGTAGGCTGAGATTGTAACAAAAAACTCCTGGACATCTAAGTTTCTCTCTCTGCTCAGAATGCAATGAACTACTAAAGTGTCAGCCACCTCCCTCCGGTATCTTGTGTGTGAGGATGAGGATGGGGTGGATACAACTGGGAGCCTGCCCATTCTCCGTGTCTCCCTGCTAAAAGAGATCCTGATTGCATCCCTGTGTTTTGGGGATTAGTATGTGACCTAGTTCTGACCTATATGATTTAAGGAGAGGTCTGCTGGGAGTTTCTGAGGGATAGTTTTCCTCCCTGCTTTAAAGAAAGGAGGATGGGGCTGGAGAGATGGTTCAGTGGTTAAGAGTATTGGCTCCTCTTCCAAGGTCCTGTGTTCAATTCTGGGTGGCTCACACCCATCTGTAGTAGGATCCAATGCCCTCTTCTGGTGTGTCTGAAGACAGCTACAGTGTATTCATTTTTTTAAAAAAAGGCGGGGGTGGGGGGGGGGGGGGACTGGTGGTGGTGCACGCCTTTAATCCCAGCACTGGGGAGGCAGAGGCAGGCCGATTTCTATGAGATCAGCTTGATTCCAGGATAGGATAGCCAAGACTATATAAAGAAACCTTGTCTTCAAAAACCAAAAACCGCCAGGCAGTGGTGGCACACGCCTTTAATCCCAGCACTTGGGAGGCAGAGGCAGGCGGAGTTCTGAGTTCGAGGCCAGCCTGGTCTACAGAGTGAGTTCCAGGACAGCCAGGGCTACACAGAGAAACCCTGTCTCGAAAAACCAAAAAAAAAAAAAAAAACAAAAAAAACAAAAAAAACAAACAAACAAAAAAAAAAACCCAAAAGCCAAAAATCAAAACAAAACAAAAAAAGTATAGTGGCCCACACATTTAATTTCAACACTCAGAAGACAGAGGCAGGAGGATCTCCCAAAGTTTGAAACCATCTACACTGCAGATCAAGGCCTTACTTACTCAGTATATAAACGATGATGATGATGATGATGATGATGATGATGATGAGTGACTGGAGGGCAGTCCTGTAATCCCAGCTAAAAAGATTAAAAACACAAGGCCCGCCTAAGCCATGGAGTACGTTTAAGGGCAGCCTTTTAATTTTTTTAATTTAATTTTTTTTTTCAAGACAGGTTTCTCTTGTGTAGCCTGGCCTGGAACTCAGAGATCCACCTGCTTTTGCCTCTGAGATCAAAGGTGTGCACACACTACCATCGCCCAGCTGGTACTTTCTCTTCCAGACTGAAAACAGCAGGCTAGGGATGTAGCTCAGAGGCAGAGTGTATATGTATCTAACCTGTGTGAGACTGTAAGTTCAGCATCCAGTATTGTCAAAAATAAAAGACAGAGAGGTCTAGGTGAGAAGCTCCTTCTCCTTCCAGCTTCTAACGGCTGTTGACACAGAAAGTGACGGAAGTCAGGAGCCACAGCAGTCCTCTTGCAAGGATGAAGTTATAACATAATGTAGCTGCTGGAGTAACCATCCCTGGAATCACTTATGGCTGTTGTTAAGGATACAGTAAAGTCCTAGATTTCACAAACACTATTTTGTTTGATATCGCTTCCATTTTGTTTGCTCATTTTGAGACAGAAATTCATGTCACTCTGGCTGGCCTCAAACTTGCAGAGATCCCCTGCCTCAGAGTCCTGAGGAATGAGGGGACATGTGCCACCACTCCCCAACTCTAGAATTTTTTTTTTAACCTGGTCCTGGGACTAGAACCCAGGGTCTTGCACATCTTAAGCAAATGCTCTAACACTGAGGTGTACCCCTGGCTGCTGACTGCGGGAGACACAGCAAAGTAGGAGCAATGACGTTAGAGGTAGGATGCAGGAATGCCCAATGCAAACTGTCTCACCCACAGCCCCAGCCTCAAGGGCTACCCCACCCACCCCCAGACCCCTGCCTCTGACTCACCTGGATCTTCAGCCTTCTAGAAGGGGTTGAAATAGACTTGAGAATACTAATGAATGCTACCTGGGGAAAGCCTGGGAACCATGGTCTCAGGTGTGCCCTGTCCAGGCCCTTCCTACTCACCTGTCCCCAAGGCAGACACAGTCAAGGCTGTTGTCCCCAGCAGGAGCAGCCTTTGGGGCAGCTGCCAAAGAAAAGCCATCTTGGATCTGTGCCCAGCAGGGGGCAGACCTGCGCAGTCCCCTTTAGGGTCTTTGGGGAGACTGGAGTGCAGGCCCTGACTGCTCCAGGAAGTGAACAGAGCACAAGCGGACAGGAAGGCTCCTCAGGTCTCCTCACTGTGTTCTGGGTTCTCCCTCCCAGATCTTCTTCCTTTGGATCAGAATTGCGTCTAAGGGTTGCCATGGAGATCTGGGGCCTCAGGCTGGAGAAGACAAGGATGTCTGCTCACCCTTTGCCAGACAGGAACCAGGAGACTCAGATCCAGCTTAGCTGCAGGGCTTCTAGAAGGGAGGCCTCTGCTTTCCATGAATTGCTGCTTTCCTAGATGGGTGGGAGGACTGAGCTTGAGAGAGGCCCAGGGTACCAAAGGAACCTCCTAACGTCCTAAAGAAGCAGTAAGGGATGGTACATGGCACCAGGAGTTGCTTCAATTTGTAACCAAGGGTTCCTGATCCCGGGTCTTTGAATTCCTATCCTCAGTGCTCAGTGCCCACAGCTGTCTGTCCGTGACTAACTATGTCAGAGTACTGGGTCATGGCTCGCATTTTGCCTCTTCAGATTGCCCTTCTCCAATGGTTTCTAAACCTGACTGAGCTCCCAACCAATAACACAATCACATCTTTCTGAATTTATCTTCTCAGCACTCTCTAGAAATTGATTGATTGATTTTCATGCGGTGGTGGTTTGAATATGCTTGACCCAGGGGAAGTGGCACTATTAGGAGGTGTGGCCTTGTTGGAGGAAATAGTGCTCAAGCTATGCCCAGTGTGGAAGATGGTCCCCCTCTACTGCCTGTGGATCAAAGATTAAGATGTAGAACTCTAGGCTCTTCCAGCACCAAGTCTGCCTGCATGAAGCCATGCTTCCCACCATGATGATGGACAGAACCTCGGAACCCGTAAGCCAGCCCCAACTAAATGTATGCCTTTATAAGAGTTGCCTTGCTCTTCATAAGCAATAAAACCCTATCTAAAATGCATGTGTATGTGTTTTCAGACAGAGTCTGATGCAACCCAGGCTGGCCTCAAACCTGATGTAATACAGCCAAGAATGAACTTGAATTTCTGATCCTTGTGCCTCTGCTTCCCGAGTGCAAGCATTAGTGCTGTGTGTGAGGACAGTTCCTCACTCTGGGAACAAGTGATGTTGCTGAAAGGTGTTGACAGAGAATTCAAGGGTTAACAATCCCAACATGCCTGAAGATGAGGCCTGAAATGTTCCCAGCTTTTGTGACTGGTGACAACCTTTCATATCTCTCATGACTCCCCATCCCCCATCACTTGCAGGTGCTGGGGACCCACAGGCTAAACATTTGGTATACCTTGAGACATATTGTAGCTCTAGAGTGATACTAGGCCAGGTATTGGTGGTATGTCTGTCACCTGCTCTGTCAGATATATTTATCCACATGAGCCCACAGAGCAGGTGCACTTACCTGCTTCCTTTAAATGATGAGAGGTTTAGCATTGGAAAGACGGCTCAGTGGTGAATAGTGCTTGGTGCTCTTGCAGATGACTCCAAATTCACCTCCCAGCATTCACTGGGTGGCTCACAACTGTCTGTAACTCTGGTTTCAGGAGATCTGATGGCCTCTTCCAGCCTCGGACAACATCAGCCTGGGACAACATCTACACACATGTGCATACTCACACGCACACATACACACACACACACACACACACACACACACTCATATACATAATTTAAAAAATCTAAGTAAACAAATGGTGTGGAATTTGAGCCCAGATGAGGTTAGCATTGGGTGGAGTATTATTTGTGCCATACTACCTTGATTCAAGTGACTTTTTTCCCCTTGTATATGAGCACACTGTCACTCTCTTCAGACACACCAGAAGAGGGCATCAGATCCTATTACAGATGGTTGTGAGCCACCATATGGGTGCTGGGAATTGAACTCAGGACCTCTGGAAGAGCAGCCAGTGTGCCTATGCATTGAGCCATCTCTCCAGCTTCCTTGACACATTTCCTACCTGCATGGCCCTTGCACAATGGTCTTTATCTTTTAGTCTCTCACTTCTCTTTTGTACAAAATGAGGACAACACTAAGATTATTGGATTACTGGGAAATTTCATGTCAAATTAACAATGTCAGTTTAGTTTTCAAGTTGGGTGTGATGGTGCACGCCTTTAATCCCAGCACTTGGGAGGCAGAGGCAGGTGGATTTCTGAGTTCGAGGCCAGCCTGGTCTACAGAGTGAGTTCCAGGACAGCCAAGGCTATGCAGAGAAACCCTGTCTCAAAAAACCAAAAAAAAAAAAAAAAAAAAAAAAAAAAGAAGGAGGAGGGAAGAAGCAGAAGAGGAAGGGGAGGAGAGGGAGAAGAAGAAGATGATAAGGAGGAGGGAGAAAGAGGAAGGGGAGAAGAGGAGGATTAAAATAATGCCCTCTGCTGCTATGAACATCTCTGTTTCTGACTCCTAAATTCCTAACCCCCAAATCTGACTTTGCTCCTAAAATGCAAGTCTTATGTATTCTGTATCTCGAAATGGGTCTCTGATCCAGAGAGAATGACCACAATCCTAGACACTCCAGCAAAGCAAGGCTTTCCTTCCTCAGAAGGATGTTTAGCTTCAGGTCAGGGGCTACACTGGGTTTTTATTCCTAATACAAAGGGGTCTTTTTCCTTGCTCTGTGTAGGCAGAGCTTCCTCACTTCATTATGTGATCTGTTGACTTAAAAGCACAGCGTGGTTGCTAAGCAAAGTGAGAAGATGGCCTTGAACACATACTTTGATCTTCAACGAATGTTAACTGGGGGAGGGATTTTTTTTTCCAGATGTCATCTTTACCAGTTTTATTTTATTTTTTTGGTTTTTCCAGACAGAGTTTCTCTGTGTAGTCCTGGCTGTCCTGGAACTCACTCTGTAGACCAGGCTGGCCTCGAACTCAGAAATCCGCCTGTCTCTGCCTCCCAAGTGCTGGGATTAAAGGCGTTCGCCACCACCACCCGGCTACCAGTTTTAAAAATCTGTTTTATTATGTGTATGAGCTTGTGGGTCTGGTTGTGGTTATGTGCAAGTGCCCACTCATGTGTGTTGCCTGACTTGGGTACTGGGAGCTGAACTTAGGCTTCCTCTTCTTCCTTCTCCTCCTCCTTCTCTTCTTCTTCCTCCTCCTTCTTTTTCATGTTAGGTTATGGCTCTGTCCCTTTAAGTCCCAATTTCACAGTCTGAAGAAGAACTGAAGGGTCACAGTTTGTGGAGACTTTGCACACGTGACACAGGGGTCTTGGGTTTCCTCTCCCTCTTTCCTCCTCCCCTCCCACCTCCTCTCCAGTCCTGGCTCATTCTGGAGCCTTGCAGATGCCTCTGGCTGTGCTCTCCCTCAAACTCCACTACAAATCTTCTCAACCATCCCTGGGAGCACTGGAAGCATGCTTGTCCTCATTAACCCTTCACTGTCCACTGCCCCACTTCCAGCTCTCCCCATTGCTCTCCCTTCTGAATCTGCTCCTTTTTGGGGTTTCTAAATCTTTGGTAAACATTCTATCTCCTTCAATATCCATGTTAGAGAAACCAGAGTATTGTAGTGGGCAGAGCAGTAATGTGTCATCATGTGCTCAGTAAAGCAAAGAGGGACAGGGAGGCAACTGGGAGAGGAAAGGCCCAGGACCTGCGACTGAAAGTAAATTACTAAGCCTACTAAGGCTATGTCGCACACATTTAAGCCCAGCACTTAGGAGGCAGAGGCAGGTCAATTGCTGAGGTAGAGGTCAGCCTGGTCTACAGATCCAGTTCTAGGACAGACAGAGCTATACAGAGAAACTCTGTCTAGAAAACAACAACACGAAAGTCAGTTACTGAAAGAGTGAGACAATAGTGGTCAGCTCGTCCTCACTGTAGAAACTCAGCCCCCTCATTCCCCAGGCTTTACACTGCCCTGGCTTGGGTCTTCATTATCTCTGGCCTATATTACTCCGACAGTCTTTCTGAGACAGGGATTTACAGTATAGCCCAGATAGCCCAGGCACAACCAAACCAGGGCTGCAATTCTACACTGTTTCCCCACCCCCCCACCCCCCAGGAATGTATTTTTATTTTATGGGTGTTTTCTCTGCATGTTTTTAAGTGTACTGTGTGTATGCCTAGTGCCCACCAAGGCCAGGAGAGGACACTGGAACCCTTGGATCTGCAGACAGACCCCTGTAACTCAGGTTGTCTGCAAGAGCAGCAAGTGCTGTTTTTTGGGGGAGGGGCAGGGGAGACAGAGAGCAGAGAGTGAGCAAGAGAGACAGACAGAGACAGAGACAGAGACAGAGACAGAGACAGAGACAGAGACAGAGTCAGAGTCTGTGCAGCCCTGACTGTCCTGGAACTCACGTGACTATGTTGACGTCTTCTTGTCCTGAGTCTATCTTGTATTTGCTTAGACAGTTCTTAGTCCTCTACCTCCCAATAGTCATGTCTGCCTTGGCAACACACTTGAGGTTTCCATGGCCTTCATCATGGTCTAGATATATTAACTGAAACAATTATTATAAACTGAAATAAATGAAGAAAGTAGAAGTTAAAAATAACGGTCATCTTATGTCTGAGGTAATTACTATGCTCTGCCAGAAATGAATCTTTCAAGGTTACTCTCGCCCTCATCTGACTTTGATGTGAGTTATGGTCTTTGTGATTTTTGCCTCTAAAAATGCTCTACTCCTGAGCTTAGATGCCAAGAGACTCTGAGACAGGAGTCTGCTCTTTGGTTGCTGGCTAATAAAGAACTCACATTCTTTTTTCTTTTTGGTTTTTCGAGACAGGGTTTCTCTGTATAGCCCTGGTTGTCCTGGAACTCACTCTGTAGACCAGACTGGCCTCGAACTCAAAAATCTGCTTGCCTTTGACTCCCAAGTGCTGGGATTAAAAGCATGCTCCACCACTGCCCAACAAGGACTCACATTCTTTTGGGGGCATGGGATTTGAGATAAGATTTCTTTGTAGAGCCCTGTCTGTACTGGAACTATCTCTGCAGACCAGGCTGGCCTAAAACTCACAGAAATCTGCCTGCATCTATCTTCCAAAGTTCTGGGTTTCAAGGCATACAGACATACGCATAGTCTTTTTTCTTGAATATTTTTTCATTCACGTATTTTTTTTCATATGAGTGCTCTATCTGCATGTATACCAGCATCCCAGAAGAGGGCATGAAATCCCTTTATAGATGGTTGAGGGCCATCATGTGTTTGCTGGGAATTGAACTCAGGACCTTTGAAAGAATAGCCCATGCTCTTAACCACTCTCCAGCCCCTCACATTCCTTCAACTGGCTTAGTTAATGTGGATTTTTGCATCATTCTCATGTGTATTATTGCACTCTGTAGACAAGGCTGGTCTCGAACTTACAGAGATCTGTCTGCCTCAGCCTCCCAAGTGCTGGGATTAAAGGTGTGCACCACTATTCCTGAAGACCCCCAAATTTGGGAGACCCTTACTCAAGTCTCGAACACCCACAAACTCCAAGACACCATACCTGGATGCAATTAGCAGAGGTTTATTAGGGAAGAGAGCTGGCAGCCAGCGGTCAAACTGCATTCTCACACAGGAGTACAGTTTGACCCTGAGTGGTGGGCTAAGGAGCCTTTTAAAGAGGAAAACCACAAACCAGGTGAGTGAGGATCAGGTGAGGGGTTGTCAAGGATACATAAAAATAGTGGAACATTCCAGAGGAGCCTAAACCTAAATGATACAGGATCATGTGGAAAGCACTCTGCACACCCATTTCTCACAAAAATGTGGTCTTACCATGTCACTTGTTCAACTATTTCTCAGTTGTTACCCTGTCACTCACCCTGTCATCATGGCGCTACCCAGCCCCACCTAGATGACTTGAATCTTTTTTTGTCAGGAATGTGTCTTCCTGCTTTGGGCCTTCCCAACCCACAGGTGGGTTCTTTTCCCTGAGGCTTGAGGAATGTTAATACTTTTCCCGGGATGTATTTCAGGGCAGTGAAGGCCCAGAAATCCTACATTCAGTTCCGCCTTCTTGGAACTAGTGAGCCTGTATATATTTTATAAAATGGTCTTTATAATTTTTCACTCTACATTCCCAACTGCAAGTGCTCTTAACCCTCAACTATTTCTCTGCCCCCCTCCTCCTCTATCTAAAAGACATTTAAAATTATTTTTATTAATTATAATCATGTGTAGCGTGTGTGGCGTGTCTGTATGTTGGTATATGCATGTGACTGTAGGTGCCTGTGTAAGACCCTCCCCCCCCACGAAGGGAGGACCTCCTGTTAGTTGTTAGAAGTCCAACCACAGCTCAGAACAGACCACTCCAGACCACACGGTTCCAAGGGGGAGGAGGTTTATTCAGGAGATAGGGCAAAGGTGGGGAGAAGAAGGTGGAAGGATAAGAGAGAAGTAGAGGCCGGCCATGATCACGTGGAGAGAGAGGAAGGGGGGGAGGGGACAGAGAGGCAAGAGGGTAAGAGAGAGGGTAAGAGATTAAAAGATTAAGAGAGAGAGGAGGGGGCAAGCAGCCCCTTTTATAGTGTGCCAGGCCTACCTGGCAGTTGCCAGGTAACTGTGGAGGTGGAGTTTAGACAGAATACTAACACCTCCGTCAATCCTCAGGAATTTGAGGCCACCCAATAACTCACAAGACATTTTGAAGCAACAGCACAAGGTATATTTCAGGATCAGTCAACTGATGGTCAGTTCGTAACCCATGCAGGGGCAGAAGAATTGACAAGGCAGCCTGGTCAGGGGCGGACTTATATAGGGGAACCCACAAAGGGTGTGTGTGTGTGAAGGGGTAACCAAGGAAACATAACATAAAAACAGTGGAAAGTCAGCTAGTTTCTGGAACCACCCAGATGACTTGCATCTTTCTTTGTGGTCAGTGAAGACTCCCAAATTCGGGAGACCCTTACTCAAGTCTCAGGAAGTCGCGAACACCCACAAACTCCAAGACCGTACCTGGATGCAATTAGCAGAGGTTTATTAGGGAAGAGAGCTGGCAGCCAGCGTTCAAACTGCATACTCGCAAGAGTACAGTTTGACCCTGCGTGGTAGGCTAAGGAACCTTTTATAGTAGGGGGTAAGGAAAGGAAGGAATTTTCGAGCGGTTACACATGATTGGTTATTTCAAATATCAGCAACTTGCAGAGGCGGCAGGATGGCTAGTTAGGACTTGTCTGGGCATGCCTTTTTACTTTTCTTTGTGGCCAGGAATGTGTCTTCCTGCTTTGGGCCTACCCCACCCACAGGTGGATTTTCTTCCCTGAGGCTTGAGGAATGTATGGGGCAGTGAAGGCCGGAAATCCTACATTCAGTTCCGCCTTCCTGGAACTAATGAGCCTGTATATATTTTATAAAATGGTCTTTATAATTTTTTCACTCTACAGTCAGGAATGTGTCTTCCTGCTTTGGGCCTACCCCACCCACAGGTGGGTTCTCTTCCCTGAGGTCTGAGGAATGTTAATTAGCCCCTCCCTCCCTCTCTTGAATGTTAATCCAGCAAGTGTCCTCTGACTCAGTGATAAAGTACCCCTCCCGGAATACAGAATGTTTCCGGGGCAGTGAAGGCCTAAAATCTTATATTCACTTCCGAATTCTTGGAACTAGTGAACCTGCATTCTTTTGCTCAGGTCTAGGGGTCATAAAAACTTTCTATATTTTTCATAAGTTTTCTATATCTTTCACCTGCAGAGGCTAGGTGTTGGATTCCTTGAAGATGGAGTTTCAGGTGGCAGTGGTTTCTGGAAATTGAACAGGGATCCTCTGGAAGAGCAGAATATTTATTCATTTATTTATTTTTGTTGTTTTCGAGACAGGGTTTCTCTGTGTAGCCCTAGCTTTCCTTGAATTAACTCTGTAGACCAGGCTGGCCTCGGACTCAAGGATCTGCCTGCCTCTGCCCCTCAAAGGTGCATGACCCTGCCACCAGCCCAGCTAATTTATTTGTGTGTGTATGTTTGTATGTGTGTGTAGTGTCCTTAATGCTGCTTCAAGGATGTATAGGCTAGAATATCTGCATTGGGCTGGAAGGACAAGAGTGTAGGCTCAGACAGGAATATTTACTTTAGGCTAGGACAAGGCTCCAGAGGAATACTGCCAAGGAATGTATTGTATTCCTTGTTATCTTGATCGGTCTGATAAACCCCATAAACACAGGAACCCCAAGACTTTTTTTTATTACCTTGTTTGTTCCTGGACTACTTTGTCTTTGAACTAAGAACTGATCCTACTCTTTGCATGTCCCTAGAATGGTATAAAAGCAGACTGGGGAAGCCGGGCAGTTGGTGGCACGGCACACGCCTTTAGTCCCAGCACTTGGGAGGCAGAGGCAGGTGGATTTCTGAGTTTGAGGTCAGCCCGGTCTACAGAGTGAGTTCCAGGACAGCCAGGGCTACACAGAGAAACTCTGTCTCAAAAAACCAAAACCAAACCAAACAAATAAACAAACAAACAAACAAAAAAGCAGACTTGGGGAAAAAATAAACCCAGTTCAGCACTGGTTGGAGTCATGTTATAATGATGTCTAATTGTCTTTTTCTTTTTAATCCTCTCTCCCTTGAGACCCTGTTGACTGACTGAGCTGGCTTGGTCATATGTGTACATGTGTGCAGTGTCCGCAGAGGCTATACTGATGCCCTGGAGTTGAGGTCACAGGAAGTTGTGCCAGCCGGTAGAGGTGATGGGAACCACACTCCAGTCCTCTGTAAGTGCTCTGTGTCCCGGCCCGCGGGGATTCGACGAGACCTTAGGGAAGGGGGCAAATGAATGAAAGGACAAGAGACACAAAGAATGAGAGCAAGTCTGAGGTTCTGATCAAGCTCTGAAACTTTAACTTTGAGGGCAGGTTATAAAGACATAGCAAACCAGGAAGTTTGGGCAAGGGTCATTGCTTAGGGCTATCCTACTATTGAATCCTTATTTTCTAAGACTGACCATCCCATTATCATGACCAACTCCCAAGGAAATGCCAGACGTTCTTTAAGTTCCTGGGACCTGAGAACGTCCTTTTTTAACCTTGTACTGACTAGTCTTTTTAAAACAGCAGGTAATTTCCTGGGTTTGGCTCCCGGCAGCTCTGAACTCCAGCCATTTCTCCAACTTTTTATGTTGAGTCTTAAACTTATAACAGTGGCTAACGTCAAAGTGGGCTCTGGCTGCCAGTCTCCCTCAGTTCCTACCTGTTCCAGTGTCCTCATTGCTGGCATACCTTGCCACTCTCTGGCCCAAGGCCTGGGCTGCTATTCCTCCAGCTTCTCTGATTCCTACGTAACAGCCATTTTGGCTCTGCCAGTCTCTGGCTCATGGCCACTGCTCTTGGCTTCTGGTTCTCTCTCCTTGCCACCCTCTCTGTCTCCTCACATGGCCCAGTTCACTCTACTGGCCATAATTACTCTGCACTGTTCCGGATGCCTCTGCTCGCTCTCCCACATATCTACAAGAAGCCTTCTCCTTCATCATCCCTAGCTGTCTCTTCAGTCTTTTATTCACTCTTCTTTTTAAAAGATGTATTTATTTTATGTATATGAGTACACTGTAGCTGTCTTCAGACACACCAAACAAAGGCATCTGATCCCATTACAGATGGTTATGAACAATGGAATTGAACTCAGGACCTCTGGAAGAGCAATCTGTGCTCTTAATCACTGAGCCATCTCTCCAGCCCTCATTCACTCCTTCTTGAGTCTCCTGTTACCTCAGAATTTCTACTTACCCAAGGATGACTTTGAACTCTTAATCCTCTTGCTTCTGACTTTTGGAATGTGCTGGAGTGACAGGATTGTTTGTCCAGTTGGCTTTGCAGCAAGTCTCAGGAGATTTCTGTATTTAATCTAACTTTGACCCAGACTGAGGAGAATGCAAATCTCCACTCTGTCATCGCTAGCTGTTGTACCTGCCCAGTCCCCCAAGGCTCAGCTTGACCACTACTTCCAGCCGTCCCTGAGGATTTTCTTTCCTCTGTGGTATCAGTCTGGAATGCTGCCTTTTTCTAACTTAAGAAAGTAAGTTGTTCGATTTTTTTTTTGTGTGTGCGTTTTTTTTCTTCCTTCCTTCCTTCCTTCCTTTCTTCTTTCTTTCTTTCTTTTTTTTTTTTTGCAACAGTCTCATCATGTCGCTCTGGCTGTCTTGAAACTCACTAAACTTGACATTTTGCTGGGATTAAAGGTGGGTCCCACAACAGTGTTCAACTGTTAATTAGTGGTATAGGAATTCGGTGTGTGTTTGATTTCTGCTTTTTTCCGAGAGAGACAGGGTTTCTCTGTGTAGCCCTGGCTGTCCTGGAACTCACTCTGTAGACCAGGTTGGCCATCAACTCAAGAGATCTACCAGCTTCTGCCTCCTGAAATTAAAGGTGTATGCCACCACCAACCAGTTGGTGTAGGAATTCTTTGGGATAGGAGGTGTGTGTGTGTGTGTGTGTGTGTGTGTGTCCCACTACACTGGGAGATCTTTCATTTATTTTCAACCTAAAAAGTCAACCTCAACCACAGGACCAAATCTTGTTTTCCTTCAGTAAATTAGCTGACTTCAGTTCAAGGTTACTTGGGGGCTGGTGGGTTGGGTGGGGACTGAGAGTGGTAGAGTAGATAAGGAAAGAATTTAGTCCGGACCGGGCTTTTGCATATTTAAAGTCCTGGAATAATCTCTTTAGCAGCAGGAGCTCTTTTCAGTTACAAAACAATGTGAAACCTTTTAGCCTTTAGGTCCAAGCGGAAGGAGTTGAAAAAAAAAAGAAAGAAAAAAAGATAGTATCACAGCCCGGAGCTAGGGTGTACCCTTCATAAAGAATTAAGGGTCAAAGTGTAAACAGGAGACAGCCTACAGCAAAGAACTCGCCCTAGACCTGCCTGTACGCCCCTACATAATCTGCAATTTAAGGACTGAGCCTATCACTTCTAAGACTACAAATCCCAGGTGCCTCGCACTCTGAGTGTGGCAGAACGCAGTGCACATTGGGATATGTAGTCCCGTTGTAGCATCCGCAAAACATATAACGCCTCGTGACGTCAGAGAGCACGGGAAAGAAGCCGGAACCGGCCCAAGCTCAAGTTAAATCATCCTCCAGGGATCCGACTGTGGAGTTCTGGCTGACCTGGTTTCTACTATTAACAGGTTCCACCCACAGTCCCGGTGGCCCTATGGTGTGCGTTGAGTACTCTTTGGTGTGACTTTGTCACAGTTACAGGGGAAGTATGGAAAGCAAGGGCAGGCTCCCGCTCGTCAGAGTAGACGACGGAGGCTGAAGCGTAGCTAGCTGCCTTCGCCATGACGGAAAAAAGACGTGGCAAGCCTCCTTTGGGCAGTCGCTTTGCTTTCTTCCGCCAGTCGAATTACAGGGGCTTTCGGCGCAAAGACTTCTGGGAACACGCATGCGCAGACTGCGGCAGGGCGTACCCCCTCCAACGTCCGCAGGCGCGGGGACTGTCGGGTATCAGCCGGGGCGCTTTGCGGCTGGTCGTGCAAGCTGGGCGCGGGCGGTCGCGGCGGCTGAGGCGCGCGCAGGTGATTGACTGGTCTCCTGGCTGAGGGGAGCGCTTGGTTCTTTCGGCTGGCAGGTGCCGGTGCCCGTTCGGGCGGAGACGGAGGCGGCGCCGGAGGCCACCCGGCTCTTCGAGTGCTATTTCGGTCAACACCATGGCTCCCCGGCTGCAGCTGGAGAAGGCGGCCTGGCGCTGGGCGGAGACCGTGCGGCCCGAAGAGGTGTCGCAGGAACACATCGAGACTGCCTATCGCATCTGGCTGGAGCCTTGTATCCGAGGCGTGTGCAGGTGAGGTCCTCACGTGGCCGAGGCGAGATCGGGGGCGGACCGGGGCAATGCGTGGTGGTGCTAATGCATCTCGGTTTGCAGGACCTGAGAGCTACGCAGCCCCCGAAGTGATGCGGCTGCTGGGCTCTCATCCTGAACATGGCGGTGGAGATAGATAGTTGGAGATAGGGCTTAGTAAGTAACGCTGGAGGGTTGGTGGGTCATGGCCATAGCTGTGTGCTTTTCATTTGTAAAAGGGGAACTTGCCGGCTGCGAACTTCGTCGATGTCGTATCTTCTGTCATTGCACGCTGAGAAGGCTTAAGTATCATTTGCAGAGAGCAGGTTTAGAAAAACCTTTGGTTAACCTACGTCATCGGCCCCCCACTCTCATCGGCTGGCTCTCTTTGATCTATACGTGTTTTCTTTCGATCACTCTTAACTCCACACCACTTTACAGTTTTTACCTGTGCAAGTTCTTTTCCTTCTGCTTGGCCCTTGGTTCTTAGCTTTTTTTCGTAGAGTGGTTTTCCTTTTTCCCACCTTGTAGCCTACGCCGGCGTGTGTTCATTCGAATTGATAGACCTAGGCATGCTCAGTAGCTCCGTTACAGCGGGCGTGTAGGGAGAATTGGAAGACGCGGAAGCCTTGGTTCCTGGTCTCGAAGCTGCCTCAGTTGAGATATAATGCAAGTTAAGTTTTCAAAAGCCGGGCGGTGGTGGCGCACGCCTTTAATCCCAGCACTTGGGAGGCAGAGGCAGGCGGATTTCTGAGTCCGAGGCCATCCTGGTCCACAGAGTGAGTTCCAGGACAGCCAGGGCTACACAGAGAAACTCTTGTCTCGAAAAACAAAAACAAAACAAGAAGTTTAAAAAAATAAAGCAGGTGCATCGTTCTAAAGCTCACAGGGACAGTTTGGACTCCTGCAAGTTCTCGAATACCATCAATATATTATGGAGCTTAAACAGCTCTACTGAGGTACTCATTTGAAGTGTACAGTTAGTTACTGTGCTGGTTGGTGGTTTAGCTTGGGAGTAGAGTGGCAGTGTTACATGCTTGAGTCCCTTGGTTCAGTTACCCAAACTGGGAATAAAAAAAAAGTTCAGTCTGCGGCTGGAAAGATGGTCAGGCTTCTCTTCAGAGGATCATAGTACCATTTGTTCAGAGAGCCCACACCAGGTGGTTCACAACCACCTGTGACTCCAGCTCCAGAGTATGCAAAGCCTTCTTCCAGACACTGTGGGCACCTGAGCTCTAACCCCTGTGCGCGCACACAAAATCAATCCATTTTGTTACTGTACAATCTCCTTTTTTCTTTTCCTTTTTTTCAATTTCTTTTTGTAGGGCTGGGGACTTTAGTGTTTTGTATGTTTGAGGATCTCCACATGGAGTTTCTCTGTGACCAAAATGGCCTCGAACTCAGATCCACCTCTTCCCTGAGTGCTTGGATTAAAAGCATGTGCCTCCACTACCTGGCATGTTTAAGATTTTTAAGATTTTTTTTTCTAATGTATGACTATTGTGAGTGCGTGCATGCATGTGTATGCCCAGTGCTCATGGAGGCCAGAAGAGGAAATGGAGTTACCAGGGTTTTCAGCTGGCATGTAAGTACTGAGGACCAACACTTAACTACTGAGCTAGCCTCTTTTACTTTCTAAGAGTCTCACTGAGTTTTCCAGGTTGGTCTGGTGTATGTGTGTGTTGGTGTGTTAACCTGTAGCCCATACTTGCCTGGGACTTAGTCCTGTTAGCGATAAGTGCTGTGACAATGAGAGTCATGGGACCATAGACATGTGTCATTTATTGTTCTGTTGGTGCAGAAGCTCTAACCCAGAGCCATGTGCAAACACTACTGTGCAAACATAGACTGTCATAGTGGATATGAAGCGGTATATAGTGTCTGTTTACTAACCCTGCTCTGAATAGATCCAGAATCCTGCAGAAGATAGGCCAGTGTTCTGTTAGTCCTCAGCCCCCTTTTCTTGTTTGGTTTGCATTTACCTAATAACTGAGTTAAGGATCCCTCCCTCCCTCCCTCTCTCTCTTCTTTCTTGGAGACAGGGTTTCTCTGTATAATAGTTCTGGAACCTGCTTTGTAGACCAAATTGACCTCAAACTCAGAGAAATGCCTGCCTCTGTCTCCCAAACGCTGTGATTAATTGTATGCATATATCTGTCTTAGTTCATGAAACTATCCATCCATCCATTTGTTTTTTGAGACAGGGTTTCTCTGTGTAGCCCTGGCTGTTCTGGAACTCACTCTGTAGACCAGGCTAGCTTTAATTAACTACCTGCCTTTGCCTCTCAAGTGCTAGGATTAAAAACCCCTGGGTTTGACTATGTAGTCTCTACTCTGCCTTTTGAAGGCTGGGATTAGACAGTTGCCACCACACACAGCACCATGTTTCAGTTGATGGGCTGTAGGTTGTTTCTTTTTTTGTTTGTTTTTATTGTTGTGTGTGGGTCCCCCCCCCCCCCCAGGGTTTCTCTGAGTAGCCCTGGCTGTCCTGGAACTCTGTAGACCAGGCTGGCCTGCTGCCTCTGCCTCCCAAGTGCTGGGATTAAAGGCGTGCACCACCACCTCCCCGCTGTAGGTTGTTTCTTTATGCTTGTCATAAATTGCTCTCATGAACACATGTGCACCGGGAAGGAGATTGTTTGGTCATGTGGCAATTGTCTTTAACAGTTTGAGGAATATTTTTTCCAAAACATGTTTCATAAGCAGTATAGGGAGATAGTAATTTCTTTACATTTTTTGTATTTGTCTGCTTTATTGTGGTTTTGATTACATTTCCCTGATGACTAAGTGTGGACTATCCTCTTCCCCCTCCTCCTCTTTTTTTTTTTTTTTTTTTTTTTTTGGTTTGAGACAAGATTTCTCTGTATAACAAGCCCTGGCTATCTTGGACTCTAGACCAGGCTGTCTTCAAACTCAGAGATCTCCCCGCCTCTGCCTCCTTAGTGTTGGGATTCAAGGCTGCACCACTATGCCAGACTTTGTGAAATCTTTTTACATGCTATTGGTCATTTATATATTTTCTTTTTTTTGTTGTTTTTGAAGGAACCCCATTTGTCTCCATTTTGAGGACCAGTCTGATTTCAAAAAAAGACCATAAGGCACCAGCTTCAGGAATAGACCATAAGTACCAGGAAACTAGGTCTTAAGACACCAACTCTAAGAACAGATCATAAAATCGAAAATAAGGTCATAAACCCTTCCCCAAAACAGCCTGGGGATAACCACAAAAATGGGGAAATACCTTGTCTTAGAATGTGCCATCTGCACTGGACAGCCCTATTTTCATTTAGTTGAAGGTTCATGACAGGAATGTAGACCACTGATCACCTGTGACCACCCAGCACCCACCAATTCCTGTAAAAACCCCTTCCGTGTAAGAAGGCCTCTGCTTTTATCTGGGGTCACCATTTCAAAGAATGCTTGCCCCCCACCCCCATGCAGATTGTTTCTACAGAATAAATGCTCTCTTTTTTTTTGCACACTATCTGAGTCTGGGGTCTTCACAGATTTCGGACCCTTACATTCCTTTTTGTTTGGAACAGGGTTTGTCTGTGTAACCTTGGCTGTGCTGGGACAGGCTAGCTTCAAACTCAGATCTGCCTGCCTCTGCCTCCAGAGTTAAGGTGCACACCACCATGCCAGGCTCGTTCATATATCTTTAGAGAAATTTTTAGCTTTTTGTTTTGGAGACAGGGCTTCATATAGCTAATGTTAGTCTCTGTGGACAAGAACGACCTTGAATGTCTGTTCCTTCTGCCCTCTACCTCCTGAGTCTATTGTAACTGCTAGGTGCTGGGGTTAGTACCCAGGGGTTGCTGTATACCAGGCACCCTCAAACCCACCTCACCCCCTCCTTCCTTTTGGGGGGTAGGGTGGGAGAGGGAAGAGCGGGCCTCATTACCTAGACTATCTGCTTCTGCCTCCCAAGGACTAAAGCAGCAGGCCTCCACACCCTGCCTCCAGGACTGTTTGCTTTTCTGAAACTGTTTTTGAAAAAACAACTAGGTTAAGAACAATGGAACTAAATACTCAAGATTGCGATTTGTATGGGTGGGTGGGTGAGTAAAGGTCACTACTTGGAGTTTGTACCTTGTGGGTTTGATCAGTCCTGCTGGCCTCTTTTGTGTGAGTTTTTGGATGGTAGCTTAAACTGTATTTAGGAAGCCCTGTGTTCTGTCCCTGCTGCATAAACAGGACACATATCTGTAATCCCAGCTCTCAGGAGGCAGAGGCAGATTGATTGCTAGAAATGCAAGGTCAGCCAGGTCTTTGTAGGACGGTCAACAAGGCTATAGAGACCTGTGACAACAGAAACAGTGATCTATGAGGATACAGCGTGTGTGTCCTGTAAGTTAGAAGGCATTGGGTGACGTTTGTTCTGTTGGGTTTCAACCATGCCAGTCAGCATATATTGTACCACTGAGCCCTAAGTCCTCTTTTCTGTTTACTCGATCTTTATTTGATAAGCAAGGGTAGGAAAACAACTTAGCTTAGTTTGTTTCTTTTCAGTTTGAAAGCTGATGGTACCAGGAAGGGTTTCTTCAGGCCTGAAAGAGTCCCCTGTGTGTCAGTCTTTGACACTTTGCTGGGAAAGAGAGCTGATTGCTTTGTTCCAGAGGTCTGTTAAACACTGTTTTAGTAGTACATTTGCCATGAGGAATTTTTCTGTCTAAGTTGCCCCAAGGTGTCGCAAGCTTTAGCTAAAGGCTCTTGCTTTACTGCTGTCTAGTGTGTAATGGCATCTTGACTCTTGATGAAAGAGGTAAATGGAGGTGTTCAGAAACCTTGGGAGGAGTAGTCTCAGCTCAGAGGGCTAGAAAACCTGCCTTGGGGAGATGGTTCAGTGGTTAAGACCACTGACTGCCCAGGTGAGGACCTCAGTTCACTTGGTTCTAAGCATCCACATGGTGGCTCCCAGGCTCCTGTAATTCAGTTCCAGGAGATCTGATGCCATCTTACAGCCTCCAAGGGCTCCTGCACGTACGTACGTGGTGCACACAGAGTTTGGAGAAGCAGTCAGAGGGCCTTGGCAGTGCAGATCAGGCTCTTCTCTGCATAAAGCCTTCTGTGGCTACTTGTTATTCCTGGGTAGGTCTACCCTCTCATTGGAGAGCTTGTCCTACCTGATGTGGCCTCTAGTTTTCCCACTTGTGCTGGATGACTTTCCTAGCCTGGTTTCTCAGACTAATCTCTCCATTTGCTGTCTTCTACTGCATTGAGTCTGTTCTGCTTGTTCTTGGAGACTCCCAGTGGGGCAGCACTTTCCCCTCTGTGAGGCTTCAGCTTCAGTGCTGTGTGTCTACTGTTACCATAGTGCTTGTTTATCTGACTGATGTTTGTGCTTTCCAGTTTGCCATACCAGTTCTGAACCTTCTGTTGGTTTTTTTGAGAGGCTATCCTCAAACACAGCAATCCACTCTGCCTCTTGAGTACTAGGTAGGATTAAAGGCATGTGCTACCACCACTCTGGTTTGAACCATTCTTTAATGACTGGGACCTTTTGTCTTTATCAAGGGCATCCCTGGTCTGTTCCTCCTTAGTTGGGCATCTCTGTGTTTGACAGAATATATGAACCTGCAGAGCCTTGTTGCTGTGCTAAGGTGACAGGATTTAATTATACATAATCACATTGCTTACCTTTACTTGGGTGCCTTGTGACATGTCTGGAAGTCCAGATGCTGCCAGCAGATAATGTCAGTATCGAAATGAAACCTTTGTGACAATATCACTCTGTGTTTCAACTACCCAAATGAATCTTCACCAGTTCAGGGGCTCTTAAATTAAGCCAGCGCCACTTCCATCACTGTGGTCTATTACTCCCACTAAATGAGCTTACAAACCTGCATGAAGGACACACAGGATGGCTTAGAAGGCCTGTCAAGAGGAAGAGGAAGAAGAAGAGGAGGAGGAGGAGGAAGAAGAGGAGGAGGAGACAAACATGCCTATAGCAACCTTGGGCTGTGTAAAGGAGAGAGCCACAATCTGGAAAGCTCTTGTCAGCCTGAATCCCCTTTTAAGTGCTATAGGCGAGAAAGAAGGCAGTTTTGTCTTACCATTGGGGAGGTAGTCTTTTTGCTGATTGGAGATTTAATAGTAATTACTAAGAAATTGAAGTGAAACACAGAAAGCGGGATCTGGAGTCAAGGTAGACATTGAGTTCAGAGGACAGCCTGGGCTACATGAGATTCTGTCTTAAAGGCAACAAAATAAAACTAATTTACAAATATGATGTCCGTGCCTTTAATCTCCAAATGCAGAGGGAGAGAGAGAAGGATCTCTGAATTTGAGGGCAAGCCAGGGCTACATAATGAGACCTGCCTCTCTGAGAGGAGGGAGAAGGCCAGAATTACAAAGGCCAAACAATGTAAACTACTCAAACCTCTTAGTTAGCTTTGAAAGTTTTTGCTGAAGTTTTTAGGCCACAGACTATTACTGTTTGTCTCCACTCTTTTTTTTAAAATAAATATTATTTATTTAATGTAAATAAATTACATTAAATTAATAAATTAATGTATGAGTACGCTATAGCTGTCTTCAGACACATCAGAAGAGGGCATCAGATTCCAATACAGATGGTTGTGAGCCACCATGTGGTTGCTGGGAATTGAACTCAGGACCACTGGAAGAGCAGTCAGTGCTCTTAAGCACTGAGCCATCTCTCCAGCCCTTGTCTCAACTCTTTGAAGCTAGTTTTGGAGCCAGTTGGGCATGACTTCCTGTGTTGTAGAGGATGGAGAAAGATGGGGAAGCCCGCATCAGCAGCAGGAGCCTGAAGTGCCAAGCTGTCCACCAGAACTGTTTTCTAAAAGACCCATAGGACTGTCAGCCCAGCCATATCACATGACATTCATTTGAGACAAGGTCTCACTGTGTCATCCTATCCTAGCTGTCCTGGAATTGGCCTGTCTCTTTCTGAGTGCTGGATTAAAGGTGTTCACTGCCACCCCAGTCTTCATTCATTCATTTGAGAATTTCATACTCAAATTTCATTACTGTTCATACAATTTCCATCCCACATGTTTTCCTCACAGCTCCTCCCATGTTCCTGCCATTCCCTCTCAACATCCTGACCTCTTTTTTTTTCCTTTTTAGATTTTATGTATGAGTGCTCTGTCTGTATATACATCTGCATACCAGGAGAGGGCATCAGAACTCACTACAGATGGTTGTGAGCCACCATGTGGTTGCTGGGAATGGAACTCAGGACCTCTAGGCGAGCAGCTGGTGCTCTTAACCACCAGCCATCTCTCCAGCCCCCACCTCTTTTTCTTAAATCATTGTTTTACACGTGTACTGCCCCCCCTGTCTCCCACTCTTTCTTGCTCTCTCACATGCGCATGCAGACACACGTCTACTGCTGAGTCTACTTAATATGGCTTATCTGTACATGTGTTAAGGGGTGAGATTCAATAACTATCAGGGGGCTTGACCCATGACAGTACAATTATAGGACTTTGAAAGTTATTTACTGGCCGGGCGGTGGTGGCACACGCCTTTAATCCCAGCACTTGGGAGGCAGAGGCAGGCGGATTTCTGAGTTCGAGGCCAGCCTGGTCTACAGAGTGAGTTCCAGGACAGCCAAGGCTACACAGAGAAACCCTGTCTCGAAAAACCAAAAAAAAAAAAAGTTATTTACTTTTTTTATGAATAGATTCATGTGTTAAGGGGTGAGATTCAGTGTTCACTGTAGAGAGTGTAAGAGAATAAAGCGGAGGGGGGGAAGGGGGGCCTCAGAAGGTAACTTGCTTCCTTCCAAGCCTGGTGACAAGTTCCAGTTCCATTTCTGAGATTCATGTGGTGGAAGGGATGTTGTTCTCTGACGTGTGTGTGTGTGTGTGTGTGTGTGTGTAAAACAGATGGAAATGGTGGTGTGCAACTCATCTATACTAGCATTTGGGAGGTAGAGAGGCAGGTAAATTACCACAAGTTCCAGCCAGGGCTACAGGGCAAGTTCTCAGGCGTGGTAGTAAGTGCCTTAATCCTGTGAACTATCTCTTCTCTCTGGCCCCATGTTCCAGTCCTCAACTGTCAGTGAAGCCTTTGTGGGTGAGTTTCACAAATATGCACATACATCTTAATGTGTTCTAACAGGACAGGAGAACCCAATGTTATGTACATTTGTGTCTCTAGTCTGTTTTAATCTAAATTGTTTCTTTGTGTGCATGACATTGACTTTTTGTGGGATATTTCTGAGATTGGAGTTGTCAGGTATTTGCTGATGCACATAGGTTGTGTGCTTTTGGCCAGAACACTATAGAAAGTGAAGCTGTAACCAAGGGCCCAGATGGGCAAGTGCCTGTCAGGTAGATCTGTTGTTCTCTGCGATATAACTTGTTTGGTTGGAGTTTGGTTTGGGTTTTACTTTTCTGATCTTGTTGTTGCATCTGCTCCAGGCATTTTTACCCTTGTGAAGAAGTGGCTTTTCTTCATCTGTCCCTTTGTCTCACTATAAAATCTGATTTGTCTCACTATAAAATCAGGATTTGAGTGTTTAGCCCTGGAAGTTTAGTGTATAGCCCAAGCTAGCCTCCAGCTTCCTTCTCCCCCTGGCTCCTGAATGCTAGAATTACACTTGTTAGCCTCTGTGGCTGCTTCTTAGTTTTTGAGATAGTGTTTTCCATGTAGCCCTGGCTGACCCCAAGTCACTGCTGTCATCTGGCCTCAGCCTCTGAGGCGCTGATTGTGGTTGTGTGCTTCCACACCCGTTTGGGTGGGTGATCTACCCGTTTAGTTCGATTTAGCCAGTGGGTGCTATGCCCCTCCCCTATATGAGATCTCTGTCTCCTGTTATGTGCCTTCAGTATATAGGTTCATCTTCAGGAGCTTGAGACTTCAGTGGAGACTATTTAGAAATCAGGATTTGTTAATGAGCTTGGTCCTTGTTTCTTTGTCTTTATTTTGGGGAGACTACTAATGATGGTGTTCAAGTGGCTTGGCTTTACTCCATCCCCCAACTGGATGTTTTGCCCAGCTGAAATATGTTCTGCTTCTGTTGGTTGCTGGGTTCCTGTTTCTCTGTGTGGTGAGCTGTTAACACCAACCACACCTCAGTAACAGTAACACAGGGACTCGGTATTCAGAGAACAGCTTCATACCCTCTTAACCATCTTCTGTCTGTCTCATGATGTGCATTCTGTCTCATGATGTGCAGGTCAGTAGTGCCATTAGAGTGGGTTGTCTCTGTTTTATGCTTCTTCTAACATGAGCAGCTGTCTGTTTTCTGATTTCTTCATATTAACACATAATAATCCTTAAAGTTTACAGCTGTGAACACTGTAACACCACTAATTCACCATGGTTCTCCATTTTCCACACTATGTTTATTATATTTTAAAAGCTTAATCCCAGCCAGGCAGTGGTGGCGCTCACCTTTAATCCCTGCACTTGGGAGGCAGAAGCAGGCAGATTTCTGAGGGCTACACAATTTCTGTCTTGAGGGGTAGGGGTTAGGAGGTGAAAACTAACAGCTCAATGCTCTTCCTTTTCATTCCTGGGAGTATTTTTTAAACTATAATTCTTCTGTTTTGTTTTGTTTTTTTCTCCTTGTAGAAGAAACTGCAGAGGAAATCCGAATTGCTTGGTTGGGATTGGCGAGCATATTTGGTTAGGAGAGATAGATGAGAATAGTTTTCATAGCATTGACGATCCCAACTGTGAGAGGAGGAAAAAGGTGAGTTGCTGCAGTGGTAAGACTTGGTTCCTTTGGTTGTTGTTCAGTACCTATGATCTGAGACCTGGTACAGGGCACATGCACCACAGTAGTGGGGATGGGGTGGGGGGTGGGCTGCATGCCATCCCTACCACCACCTCCCTTTTTAAAAAAGAAAAGAAGTGAATTACCACAGAGGTCAATGATTTCAGTGACCTGATGGCCATATGCATTTGAATGAATTCTTGCTTTTAATTTTAGAAAGTCTCCTTAAGCCACACTAGTGACATTGTTATTGTATAAAACTCTGTGCTAGGAATCAAACCCAGGGTCATGTACATGCTAGTCACCCTCTCCATGCACTAGGCTGCTCCCACATGCTTTAAAGCAAGGAGTCACACAGTACGCAAGCCTTTAGCCAGAGGCCTTGGTTTGCATTCTGCTTGTGCGTTCTGTAACGAAGCAAGCTTTGCTTAGAAGTTGGAGTGTCTTTAAAGGAGTAGTGCTAATTCAGCAAAGGGCTAGTGGGTTCCTTTTCTTTCTGGTGTCCATCTTGTGTAATATGTTTGCATTTATATACTGCAGTTAGGGTTTAAAAATATGCACGCGTTAATATTTCTAACAAACCCAGCATGAATCAATCAGCTGTGTTTTACTGATATTTTCTAGATTAAAAGGGATGCTTGTTTTCAGTTCAAGATCTCTAAAATAGGAGGGCCTGCTTTCCTTTCTTTCTTGTAGCTCTTTTAGAAGTCACATCTGTCCTACTGAATCCTGGTGTTTATAAGTACAGTGTGAAGCCTGTGCACACATGCTGCACACTAGTCTTTTCTAGAAACATCTATTCTGACTTTAGGTTTAGGAGGCTGGAGATGAGCTGAGCACCATTGCTCGCTGAATGAAGTCTTCTACTTTGGGTAGCCACAATGGTGGTCAAACAGAAAAGGCCTCCCTGAAGCCAAGAGGCGTTTGGGTGCTCATGCCAAACTGATGAGGACAGGCATAAAAATCTTCAGTCTGTAAATTTAAAAATAATGCTCTTTATAAATCTTTAGTTTTATAAATGATGTTGTTACTTGACTCTCTTCTCTTGTTTCTGTAGAATTCGTTTGTGGGCCTGACTAACCTGGGAGCCACCTGTTACGTCAACACCTTTCTCCAGGTGTGGTTTCTCAACTTGGAGCTGCGGCAGGCCCTCTACTTGTGCCCAAGCACCTGTAGTGACTACACGAAGGGAGATGGCATCCGTGGAGGAAAAGGTCTGCAGGGATGGGGAGCAGGGGCTTCCTGCTAAGGGGATCCCCAGGCAGCTCTCTCATGACCCTCCTATAAAGGGAGTGTTGAGTCCATGCCAAGGGCGGTGCTGTGAACATACTGAATCCAAAATACATTAACCAATAAGTGAATGTTTTTTAAAAATTACTTTTCTCTAGTGAAATTTTCTGGTCATTCTCAGGCACACAAGGAATTTAAGACCATTGCCTGTCCCCACACTCCCCCCCCCCCAAAAAAAAAACAAACAAAAAAACTAAAAACAAAAAAACAAAACTAAACCAAAACAAAAAATCCAAACTTGTGTTCTTTGGTTGGAGAGATGGCTCAGCTGTTTTGAGCACTTGGTATTCTTGTAACAGACCCGGGTTCAGGTTTTCAGTATCTGTAACTCTACTTTCGGGGAGTCCAGTGCCCTTTACCAGTACCAACACACACATGGAACACAAACATGGAAGGAACCAGAACACTCATACACATCAAGTAAAAATAGAGCATTGGGGCCTGGAGAGCTGACTCAGCAGTTAAGAGCACTCCTGCTCTTCAGAGGCCTGAGTTCAGTTCCCCGCCGCCACAAAAAGTTCAGAGATGATGAGCCAGGGTAGCACCGTGCTTGGCTGGAAGCAGGTAGTTTGCTTTTGTTTTTAAATGAAATTTGCTGTTTCCTTTTACTAGATTATGAGCCTCAGACAATTTGTGAGCATCTTCAGTACTTGTTTGCTTTGTTGCAAAACAGTAACAGACGGTACATTGATCCTTCAGGATTTGTTAAGGCCTTGGGCTTGGATACTGCACAGCAGCAGGTGAGAACAACCTCAGTCCTGGGCCCTCATCTTCACAGGTGCTCCTGTGCTCCTTAGAGCCTTTCTAGGGAAGATGGATGGGGTGCCTGTCAAGGTAAATTTTCACCTGGCATGGTAGCAAACACCTTTGATCCCAGTACTTGGGAAGCAGAGGCAGGAAGATCTGAGTTTGAGGCCAGCCTGGTTTACTTAGTGTCAGGACATACTGACAGTCTTTCTAAAAGAAATTCTACTTTGGATTTTAGTGCCTTTATTTGTTGACCAGTGTGTTCGTTATTATGCTTGACATACTTTTTTTTTTTTTTTTTTTTGGATGTATATGTGTGCATAGCATGTGTCCTTAGATGGTCATGGAAGCCAGAGAAGGGTGTTGGGTCCTTTGGAACTGGAGAGACAGGTGGCTGTGAGCTCCTGCTCTGGGTGCTGGGAACGGGTCCTCCAGAAGAGCAGCCAGAGCCTGACTGCGGAGCCATCTCCAGCCTGACTGTACTCTCTCCTCCCTCCCTCTCTTCCTTTTATAAAATTGTGTTTTGTTTTTAGTTGATTTTAAGATGTTTGGGCTGTATGGATATGTGTGTCTCATGCCCCTTCCTCGAAGAAGCTAGCAGGGTCAGATCTTTTGGAACTGGAGTGAGAGATAAAGCTTCGAGTCACCTTGTAGATGTTGGGAACAGAACCTGGGTCTTGTGCCAGAGCAGCCATTTCTCCAGCCTGTCAAGTATTTCTTAGATCTGATTTGTGGGACTGATGAAGTATAGCTGTGGTCTTTGTGAAACTCTAAGTTAAATACAGGTAGTTTCTGAGTAGTATTTGCATTAGAAGTCAGGAAGCAGGATACAACTTTTTTCCATTAATTTAAACTGTAGGATGCACAAGAGTTTTCTAAGCTCTTTATGTCGCTGTTGGAAGACACTTTGTCTAAACAGAAGAACCCGGATGTTCGGAACGTGGTGCAGCAGCAGTTCTGTGGGGAGTACGCCTACGTGACTGTGTGAGTCTCCCGTGCTGCACTCTCTTGCCGTCACCCTTCACTTCAGGCCCCGGTTACCGCTGTGTGGTTATCACAGCACCCGAGGTGTTTATAGCTGTACATTTCCATGGCCATAGAGTCTCCTGCACTCTCCTGCCATCGTCCTTCATTTCAGGCCCAGGTTATTGCAGTGTGGGTATCACAGCACCTGAAGTGTTTATAGCTGCACATTTCTGTGGGAGCATGTTGAAGCAGCTACCTTGCCAATTGCAGTTGAGTGCTGCAGGTGTTGGGAACTGTCTGGCTGCAGTCTGTGACGGCTGTCTTAGAAGTGTGGGCTCAGATGTGAGGTTGGAACTAACTGGCTGACAAATTGAATCCCGTCGGGCACTGTGTGGGGAGGGTCTAATCCAAGAGAGACCTATTCCCTAGTCAGGCTCTGTTTTTATTTCACATGTAGTTTATGTGCAACGACTGTGTATCCGTCTCTATAGCAGTGGTTCTCAGCCTTCCTAATGCTGCCACCCTCTGCTACGGCTTCTTAATGTCAACCATCAAATTATTTCCATGCTACTTTATGATGGTGACTTTGCTGCTGGCGTGAATCTTATCATAAGTAAAGTGTCTGCTCTGCAGGCTGTCTGGCATGTGTGTAGGACGTGTGCTGCAGGCACACGACTCTCCTCACTCTGACTTAGTGTTTATTGGTTCATGGCAGATGCAATCAGTGTGGCCGAGAGTCTAAGCTCGTATCGAAGTTCTATGAACTGGAGCTGAACATCCAAGGACACAAGCAGTTAACCGACTGCATCTCCGAGTTCCTGAAGGTACTTGCATGTCAACATGTGTGGTTTCTGCTCGCTGGTGCCTCTGCCATTTTGGGTGGCATTTTGATTCATAAGTACATCCATTTTTGGAGACTTTCAAATAAGGAATACTTGTTTTTGTAAAGGTCCAAAGGGAACTATAAAGTACCAGAGCAGTCTGCATCTCAAGTTTAGAGCATTGTATGTTAATTTAAAATTTATGTAAAGTTATGTGTGTATGGTTAAAGGTAGCACATGCCCCGCCCTCCATGTTTCTGCCTTTTATACATCCTGAGTTCCGCAGAGGTAGAGGTGGCTCCCTTCTGTGGAGCTGCTCTGAGGAATATGATAGATGAGCTTGGAACACTCAACTTCCTGTCTTTAAACAGTGTTGAGTTTGCATTCTATCTTGTACGTACATTAGCAGCCGGAAGCCATTAATCATGTTGAGTTTGTCCAGCTAAAGACTTCCTGAGTGTTCACTTAGTTGTATTAAGCGCAGTGGCAATGTTGCGCTGACAGCATTGGTTAGAGTGGGTGAAGTGAGCCTCAGTGGAGGTTGCAGTGCACTGTGGCTACCAGAGGCTCGCTACATGCACAGAAGTAGACTGTGGAGTGGGTATCCACCGTGCTGTAGAGGAAAAATGCAAGGCGGGGCTGGCTGCGTCCCTGTGTGCTTCACGAGAAAGCAGGAGAAGGCTATTTCTGGGCATCTGAGTCAAGTCCCGAGGTGGGACTGGGCCTGTGGTTTGAGGACAGGAAGCTGTGTGTGGCCTGGTGCTTGAGCACAAGAAGAGTGACAGAAAACAGGTAGCTGGAGAGAGGCCTGGTTAGAAGTCTGACTTGTACATCACGTGAGACTCAGGGCCATCACCTTGTGACATGGGCTAATGCTGTGTTCTCAAAGGATGACTGCAGGTGCTGTCTCTTGAGAGGAGGCTGTGAAGTGTGGGGCTGCCAGGACCATGGGTTAACTGAAGTGCTGAGGAGCACCTGCTGGCTGCTGGCTTTTCTGTTTTCAGGGTAGAGTCAATTAATCAAACATACAAAAGAATATGAAGGTGGAAGTCAAGGGATTTTAAGTTTTGTGGCCTGATGAGTTGGAAGAGTGTCTTTGCTAAGATGGAAGAAGGCTGAGAAGGGTGGGGCTGAGAAGAATGGTTTGTGAAGTGTGGGTAGATCTGAGAACTGGAGATGGACAGACAGGAGAGCTGGGAATTCAAAGCCAGTTTTAGCTGCTTTAGGGACTGTTCATGTTGCATAAAGAGTTTGGCCTGACCTAGAGCTCTGCAGCAGAGAGTTTGATCAACATGCTGAACGCCAGCAACACACACACACACACACACACACACACACACACACACACAGAGGTTGGTGTTAAACATGTTTCCCTTGAATGGGGAGAAATGAGGATTTTATAAAACATGAAGGAGGGGAAGGACTAGAGCCACTTTTCTTGTCCTGACCTCTGAAGTAATTAGCAAAAGCTGGCTAGGGAAGCTGCTGAGGGCTTGTGAGGGAGGGAGGGAGGGAAGAAGAGGAGGACGATGGTGGTGGAAGGAGGGCGTCATGTGCAGTTGGATAGACGCTGCTAACTCACATAGTTGTGCTTTATACCAGAGCTTTGCATGCTTCTTTCATACCCGTCCCAATCAGACTGTCTGGTTTCTAATCAGGAAGAAAGATTAGAAGGAGACAATCGATACTTCTGTGAAAACTGTCAAAGCAAACAGAATGCTACACGGAAAATCCGACTTCTGAGCCTTCCTTGCACTCTGAACTTGCAGCTGATGCGCTTCGTGTTCGACAGGTGAGCCTGTGCAGGCGGCTTGTAGAGAAGACAGTGGTGGGATGGAGTCCTTGGCTCTTCCAAATATATCCCATGATGGTATATTACTGGACTTTCTTGGACCCATCAGATGAGTAATGACACAGAGACTTACTAACTGTACTCAACCTTAGGTCTTGGCTTAGGCTACCTCCCAGCCAGCTCACTTAACTTAGTATCCTGACTATTCCAGTGCACGTTATGTCACGAGGCCTGTTGCACTCCACACCCATATATCCAACATCCTCCATGTCCAACTGCTGAATCTTCTCATGTCTGATTATTCTCCCAGAGATGCTGTGTCAGCCCAGAAAAGTCTCTCTCTCCTTTCCTTTCCTGCCCAGCTTTTGGCTGTTAACTCTTTATTAAACCAATTGGCGGGTAAAGGAAGAAGAGTTTACAAAATACGATAAGAATAACAATACCAAAGTTCATCCTGAGCCTCTACAGAATTAAAAATTGGATACAAAGGTCTTCAGCCAGTGCATTCCAGCAATGGTGCAGTAAGCCTTCAGAGGTCAGTCCTGTACGGATAGGAGCTGGAGGTGTAAAGAGAATCTGTTTGTAACCACTGTTAGTATTGTAGCTTTTTAGTTAGAAACCATAAGGACCTGAATGCATCTTTCATCAGGGAATTAAGGGAGCTCTGCACTTGGGCATACAGTCTCTGCCTTGGGAATGAATTGTTAGGTGTCAGAACTTTGCAGAGGCCGGGCAGTGGTGGCGCATGCCTTTAATCCCAGCACTTGGGAGGCAGAGGCAGGTGGATTTCTGAGTTCGAGACCAGCCTGGTCTACTGAGTGAGTTCCAGGACAGCCAGGGCTACACAGAGAAACCCTGTCTCAAAAAAAAAAAAAAAAAAAAAAAAAGAACTTTGCAGAGGCTCAGCCTTTGCCTGTGTATAGTAGACTTCTGGATGGAATCCGGTTGCTCGTCAAGGTTCTGGCAGCACGTGCACCCGTCCCTGATGGGCTTGATTGTCTGTCTTCTTTGTAGGCAAACTGGACACAAGAAGAAGCTCAATGCTTACATCGGCTTCTCGGAGAGTCTAGATATGGAGCCTTATGTGGAGCACAAAGGTACTGTCTTGACCAAGCTGTGACTGTTGTTAGCTGGAGATGGGACCGTGGCCCACTCTCCATGTGCACAGCTGCAGTTTTCCTTGAACCCCTGCTTGCAGTCTCTGAACAGCAGTTTTTTGACAAGAAGTTACTTTGACTTGTAAGAGTTAGCACACTTAAATTTTACATGTCTCACCAGATCCTACCATCTCCTGTTAAAATTCAAAATGGAAATGTGGTTCCACATACTATAAAAATGTGGTTATAAAAATTAAGTTCCACATGAGCCTCCCAAAAGGGAGGACACCATCCCAGCGACCTAACGTCCACTGGGTACTTACAGATTGTCTCTTGACCCTCCTGTCCACCCAGCATCACCTTTTAATTTTAATTTTTATTTTTTTGCCATTAAGCAGTTCCCTGAACTTGATAGTTGGGTTTACTCTGCCTCCTGGGATGGTGCCAAAGATAACATGTAATTAGTCCTGTTGTGCTGCTGCTCTGGGCAAAGAGGGTGCCTGGAGAAAACACCATCCCAGGTGTGTCTCTCTCATAGTAGAAGTCTAATTGGACATCACGGACTTTCATCTGGGTTGGCTAGTACCATGCTTGATGTGACTGATTACTGATTTATTCCTCTGGTTAAGATTTACTGTCACGAAGCCCTTCCCCTTTTAAATTAACTATTTTAGTTTCCATACACATCAGTGGGTTTCTTCCCTTTGTCACTGTTTAATTCTCCATCATTTCCTTCCTATGATCCTCCCTTACACTGTGTCCCCTCCTAGTGGTTCCTCCCTAGCTGCTCACATCTGCACTCCACACCTGTAGTCCATTACCTTGTCTGACAGCCTCTTGGCAGGTCTCTGAGTTACTTCAACTGTGACTAGCAGTGTGGAGATGGTGCCATTGTCTTCTGGCCCCGGTACCTTGGGCACACTGGCTTCTGTTTATCAAAAACCTGTAAAAGAGAGTTCCCTAGAGTGGGACACATGTGGCTTCCCCTAGGGCCCTTAGGTTTATGTCTGGGACACTCTAGTTACATGTCACCACAGAGTATAGTGCTTGAGGACCACCCAGACTTAGGACCTTGTAGTTTACCTGAGGCCATGAAATTTCTTCCTCTTTTTCTCTGCTGCTTTTCTGAGGACTAGGGAATTTTCTTTTCTTTATTAATATTTTTAAAAAGGTTGTATTTTTTCTCTCACTTACATGTGAGTAATTAAGTGAATGTATGTTTACCACATATGTGCCTGATTTTCACAGAGGCCTGAACAGGGCATCAGATGTACTGAAACTGGTGATTCAGGTCCTCTGCAAGAGTAACAAGCACTCTTAATCCCTTGGTTCTTTGTTCTTACCCAGGTTGTCTGTCTCCCACTGTTAGGATTTATAGGCACATGCTAGGAAGTCCAGCTAGAGAATCACCTTCGAGTATGTGTATTTATCTCTGTGGGTGTATGTGTGTGCCTGCATGTGGAGGCCAAGTGCCAAGCTCTCAATCTCTTCCCTCCCTCCCTCCCTCCCTCCCTCCTCCTGTCTCCCCTTTTAGATTTATTTACTATTCTGTGAGTACACTGTCACTCTCTTCAGACACGCCAGAATAGGGAGGACATCATGGATGTGAGCCACTATGTGGTTGCTGGGAATTGAACTCAGAACCTTTTGAAGAGCAGTCGGTTACGCTGAGCTATCTCTCGAGCTCCTTTTCTCTTTTGCTCGCAATGAACTTGGATTTTGTCAGTTAGGTTAGGTGAGCCACAAGAACCCACCTGTCTCCATCTAGAGGGCACTGGGATTATAGGCATACCACCCATACTTGCCTTTAAGAACGTATGTATTTTGTGTGTACATGCATTTATACATGCCAGGGTGTATGTATGAAGGTCTCCTTCCCTCAGGGCACAGGGATTAGACTCAGGTTGTCAGGCTTGTTGCCGAGCACCTTTGCTTGCTTCTTAGCCTTAGCCTCATGCCTTGGTTTTGAAAAGTGAGTGCTGGATATCAGACAGACCCAAGTGCTTCTGTGGCAAGAGCTACCCTAGCCGAGCCCTCTTGGGTTGTGTATAAATAAACATCTTTCTTTTTTTGCTGGCAGATTCTCTGCACATGTGTTTTTTCTTCGTGAAACTCAATCTGAAAATGTAGGCAGCTGCTTGTACTCACTGGACTGAAGAGGTCCTTCTGCACTCTTGGCTACCGCTGTTGAGTGCAGTCTGATTCTTGTCTTTTTACAATTGTGTTTATGTAATCATGTCTTATTTGAAGGTCTTTTCTCTGGTCTTAGCGTTTGCACCGAGGGCTGGGTTTTCCATTTATTGCCTTCAATTGCCCTCCTCATGGAGGACACTGAGTATTTTTACTGTAATACTTGAGCTCTTCCTGGCTCCAGGGTTGTCAGCTGCATTTTCCATGGTTGCCTCCTACTTTATGCCTTAAAATTTTTTCTATTCAAGGAAACCAGGTCTGAAGGTAAGCTTTCTCTGTGCAGTTTTCCTGGTCTGAGGGTTAAGCTTTCTCTGTGCAGTTTTCCTGGTCTGAGGGTTAAGCTTTCTCTGCTGTTTTCCTTTTGGTTCTGAGTGTTAAGAGCCAATGTGTGTCTAACTCACTCTGTACCATTGAGCTGTGTCCTGTCTCCTCTATAGTTTTACTGTCAGTGAAGTAGCTTTTAGACATTTGTTTGGATTTTAATTAATCTACTTTTTGGGTTTCTTTTTTTTGTTGTTGTTGTTTTTTTTTTTTTCCTTTGCAATCATTCTTTAGTTTACTGTTTTTTTCTTAATACTTATTTTTTTTTTGTTTGTTTGTTTCTTACTATTGAAGTGTAAATCTTTTTTTTTTTTTTTTTGGTTTTTCGAGACAGGGTTTCTCTGTGTGGTCCTGGCTATCCTGGAACTCACTCTGTATAGACCAGGCTGGCCTCAAACTCAGAAATCTACCTGCCTCTGCCTCCCAAGTGCTGGGACTAAAGGCGTGCGCCACCACCGCCCGGCTGAAGTGAAAATCTTAATGTGTACAGTTACTGTTTCCTAGTTTTCTTAGTTCTCGGTTCTAGAGCTGTTTCTGTGGTACATGGTGTGGTGTTGACTGAAGTCATGCTCCTTGGAACTGTTACTCATCCAGGACCACAAGGCTCCGACAGTCCTGCAGTCTAGCCTCCCTTCAGTGGAGTCCTTGTCCCTAGCTCCTCAAATACTGTGGTTATAGGCAAATGACACCCTAGTTCACAATGAAAAACTCATTGCTTTGAGAACTGACTCCTACAATGTGAAGTTTTTGTTAAAAATTTTATGGAGTCTAGCTTCTTGGGGGTGGGTCTTAGTTTTTTTTTTCTCTTTCTGTAAGATTATTCTCCCCCTTCTCTCCCTCTCCCTCCCCCCCCCTCTCTGTCTCTCTTTCTCTCTCTCTCTCTCTCTCTCTCTGTGTGTGTGTGTGTGTGTGTGTGTGTGTGTGTGTGTGTGTGTGTGTGTGTGTGTGTAGATACATGTTTTGAGTGCAGGTGTTTAAGGTATCAGATCCCCCTGGTTGCTCCAGGTGAGCTGCCTCACTTAGGTGTTGGGAACTGAACTTAGGTTCTGGAAGAGCAGTATGTCTGTCTCTCCAGCTATGAGACTTAATTTTTCTTGCCTCTAAATACCAAAGTATACTCATAAAAGCTGGTGTCATAGTTACTGTTGTATTGCTGTGAAGAGATACCGTGACCAAGGCAACTGTTATAAGAGGAAACATTTAATTGGGGAGGCGGGGTAGTGGAGACCGGTATGTCTAGAGTGGTAGGCGAGGGCTTTACATCCTAATCCCCAGGCTGAAAGAAGGGGCCTGTTGTGGGCTTTGGAAACATTAGAGGCCACTGCCAGTCAGGTCACATACCTGTTCCAAGGCTGTATGTATGTACCAAACCTTTCTAAACAATTCTACTAACTGGGGACCAATCATTTGCATATCTGAGCCTATGGGGTTGTCTTCATTCAAACCACTTCAGCTGATAATTTTTCGTATTATTTGTTGTGGCAGGAAGGCTCATTTCTGTTGTTAAAATTAAGAACTTTGGTTTAACAGAAAACATGGTCACTCTGTAGACCAGGCTGGCCTCGAACTCAGAAATCCACCTGCCTCTGCCTCCCAAGTGCTTGGATTAAAGGCGTGCACCACCACCGCCCAGCTCAACTACTTTTTTCAAGCTTGAGAAGGTTTTCTTGAACTGTGCATGATGGTACACACTTATTTTCCCAACATTCAAGAAGCAGAGGCAAGTGAATTCCTATGAGTTTAAGTGCTGTCTCTACATAGCTGCATTCCAGGTCACATAGGGAAAACTTGTGTCAACACCAAAAAGTTTTACCCTTTTGATTCTGTTTTGTATTTTGGTCATTTTGAGACATGTCTTACCTGTATTACATCCTTGCCTAGAAGCTACCAAATAGCCCAGACTGTCCTCCACATGTTGGAGTTGTCATAGTGTTTGGTTGTGTTTTTTTTTTTTTTTTTAGATAGGGTTTCTCTGTGTGGTCCTGGCTATCCTGGAACTCACTCGGTAGACCAGGCTGGCCTTGAACTCAGAAATCCGCCTGCCTCTGCCTCCCAAGTGCTGGGATTAAAGGCGTGCGCCACCACCGCCCGGCTTGGTTGTTTTTTTTTAAAGCACCTATATTTTGTAAGCATCTTACCATCTTAGGTGGTCTTTTCTCATTTGAGTGTTTTGCCTTTGTCTTGCATTTGTTGGTCCTCTTACCTCAGTCTTTGAGGTGCCAAGTGGTGGTGGTGGTGCAGGCACTGTGCCTGGCTCTTAGGTGTCTTGTTTGTGTCCTGTCAGGTGCATAAGGGACTGCAATGACAGTAGTTTATGCTCAAGCTATAAGGCATGTTGTCATCAAAAGCTACACTTATTCTCTCTCTGCAGGCGGGTCCTTCGTGTATGAACTCAGCGCAGTGCTCATCCACAGAGGAGTCAGTGCCTATTCCGGCCATTATATCGCCCACGTGAAAGACCCTCAGTCTGGAGAATGGTACAAGTTCAATGATGAGGACATAGAGAAAATGGAGGGGAAGAAGCTACAGCTAGGGATTGAGGAAGATCTAGGTAAAGTTTTACGTTGTGAGTGCCCTTTTCAAATAGAAATTTTGTTGTTGTTTTTGAAACAGCGTCTCACTCTGTATCGCTGACTGTTCTGGAACATCTTATATAGAGACTAGGCTGGCCTTGAACTCAGAGATCTGCCTGCTTTTCCTTCCCAGGTGCTGGATTAGAGGCATGCACCACCATGGCTGGATTAAGTATAAATTCGTCTGCTGGCAATCACAGTCTTTGATAGTGTCCTGGCCGGAGATTGAGGGCCATTGAGGCTGTTTAACACCACTAGCCATCATCATTTGTAGAAGTTCTGCTTCTAGGATAACCAAACATACCTTGCACATAGATGGCTGTGCCATGAAAGCACGTAGGCAAAGGAGTCGGAGCTGCAGGGTTTATTCTCTGGCAGGGGGAGGGAAGTTGGCTGACCAGGAGTGTATTTGCTAGAGAGAGATAGTGTCATCCTCTTCCCAAGGTGAAGACTTAATAACTGTAGCAGAGAAACTGTTGTGAGCCACAGTCTCATGTCAGCTCTTCAGCACCTCAGCTATCATCTACCAGCTTTGTTTACCAGCCAAGTCTTCTGATGGGAGCCAGTGGTCTTAGAAAATTTCCTTCCTGGCTTCTGAACTGTTTTTTTTATGGCTTGGTGTTTTGAACCAGGGCCATGTTGGCCTGGAACTCTCCAGTGGCAATCCTCCTGCCTCTGGGTTCCATGTCTTTTTATTTTTTATTTTATTTTTTTAAAATAAGTTTCCCTCCTCTCTTCCTTTCATACCAGAAGAGAAAGCTCAGCAGTTAAGAGCACTGATTGCTTTTCCAGAGGTCCTGAGTTCAATTCCCAGCAACCTTATGATGGCTTACAACCATCTATAATAGGATCTGATGCCCTCCTCTGGTGTGTCTGAAGATAGTTACTCATATACATAAAATAAATTCAAAAAAGAAAAAAGTGTCCCTGTTCTTAAAGAGCACCCTTCTAGGTGGTCCACTGCCTCTGTAGGCATCTCCTCAGCTTCACACACATCTATACAGACACAATAGAAAATTAAGTCTTTAAAAAGAAAGTTTTTATTTAGGATCTGCTGTCCATTTTGTACACGTCTTGACTTTAAAAGAATTGAAGAGAATTTTGATGCTTAGTGTAATATTGGAATTTTTTGAGACAGTTTTATTATGTGTCCCAGGCTGGCCTCACACAAGCACAGGCAGCACTGGAAGAAGCCGGGACCTTTGGGAGTTGCTTACCATAAGGATTCCAGGGCTCGAACTCAGGCAAGACTTTTACCCACCAAGCCATGTCATTGACACTGTGGCAGTCCTTACCTCAGCCTTCCAAGCTCTGATGTTAAAACTGCACAGTTTTCCTCTCCTTTTACTAAGTGGGTAGGATGGTGTATCAAGATAGGGCTTTGTGTAGCTTGGATGAGTCTCTTTGTGTAGCTTGGATGAGTCTCATGTTTTTTTTTTCTTTTTTTTTTTTCTTTCTTTTTTTTTTTTTTTGGTTTTTTGAGACAGGGTTTCTCTGTGTAGTCCTGGCTGTCCTGGAACTCACTCTGTAGACCAGGCAGGCCTCGAACTCAGAAATCCGCCTGCCTCTGCCTCCCAAGTGCTGGGATTAAAGGCATGTGCCACCACCGCCCTGCGAGTCTCATGGTTAACACAGAATCCCAGGCTGTTAACTTTGTGTCTCAGACTCTCCCTGTGTACATCAGCCATCCAGTTTTAAACTAATTTTTATAATTTAAGGCTCACACTTAGGGTCAGACCAGGTGGCACACACTTTTAATCCTGTCACTCTGAGATTGAGGCCAGCCTGGTATACATAGCAAGCTCTGGTCCTGCCAATGCTATAATGTAGAGAGATGCTGTCTCAAAAACGACAAAACAACAACAACAACAAAAACTGCCAAGCAGGGTTGGGGGTGCCATATAACAAGACGCTCAAATCGTGGGAGGAGTAGTGCTCTTTGATCTTGCCCTGGCTAGAACAGTGTAGATCAAGTTGGTTTCCGACTTTTAGTTTTTTCAACTTGGCTCCTGAGTGTAGTTACATATTCTATGCTCAGTAAGTAGGGCTTTGCTTTTGTGTTGTTTGTACTTTGTCCTTGAGACGTAATTTCATCCTTAAAAATGGAGTGTTTAAGATACGTGGTGACATATACTTGTAATTCTAGCATTTGGAGGCTGAGGCAGAAGTTTGAGACCAACCTTGGCTATAGTGTGAGACTGTCTGAAAACATGAATGGAGCGTGACAAGCAAGAATGGGCACTTGGCTTTTTCACCAATCTTCAAGTTGCTTGGTATAAGAGTGCTTGCTGCCAAGCCTCTTGCCTGAGTTCCGGCCTGGAGCCCACATGGTAGGCAACTCCCAAAGGTTGTCCTGACTTCTGCCAGTGCTGCCTGTGCTCATGCATGCACAGAATAAAACAGTATATTCCTTATCCAAGGACCTACTACATTTCTATGGCCTTTAATGGGTTAGATCTTTGACTATTTTAGACTTCTTAAGTGTTAGTGCTTTGCTTGCTCCTAGTGTCTGTGGAACTAGAAGCGTGTCTGAACTGGAAGGATGAGTAATGTGGTTGTGAGCTGCCACTTGGAACTGAAAACTCTGGTCCTCTACAAGAGCAGCCAGTACTCTTAACGGCTGAGCCAGCTCTTAGAAATTGTGTTGTGTGTGACTCTTCTGAGACAGGGTCTCTAAATAGGCCCTTGTTGTTTAGGGCCTGTGTGACCCCAGGGATCTGCCTCTCTCCACAGCCTGAGCATTGAGATTGCAAGTATATGCCACCATGCCAAGCTTCTCAAATGTGGACTCTGGGGAAGGAATCAGGACATGTTTGTGCAGTGAGACCTTTATTCATTGAGCCATATAAGTCATAGTTTAGATGCTTCCCTCCCCCAGCAAACCTCTTAAACCATCTAGTTGTCTTTAACTTCTTTTTCCCAACAGAACCTTCTAAATCCCAGACTCGTAAACCCAAGTGTGGCAAAGGAACTCACTGCTCTCGAAATGCATACATGTTGGTTTATAGACTGCAAACCCAGGAAAAGAACCACACAATGGTTCAAGTCCCAGGTAACCACTTTTTCTGGATTGCTTTCAGGAATGCCTTCGAATCTATACTCCAGGTTGATTAAAGACTGCTGCCCTATTGCTCTTTGGGACAGGTCTGTTCAGTGTGGGAAATGTTACTGAATGAAAAGTGCTGGTCACAAACTTACCAATTATTCAGCTTTTGCAATGACTGAGCCTTAGGCTATTCTATTATCCCACCCATCAAAAAAGGCCGATGCTAGTTTTAATAATGTGACAAGGAAAAGGTAACCTAGATTGAAGTTTGGTTTTATTTTCTTCAACTTCTAGAATAAAAGAAATTGAAGTACATGGCAGGTCCCAGTTGGTAGAGCCACGTGATGCTTCTGGGCGTTTTGGGTGGGTCGACTGGCTTCAGCCTGGAGGTTACAAAAGTGAACAGTGGAGGTTTCCATTACGGTATTCCTGGATCTTGGAATAATGTGTGCATCAGTGTAGTCTTTGTCTTTGGAAAGGGGGATAAGGTTGGTTTTTGTGTTTCTCTTTTGGATAGCCTTTCTTCAAGAGCTGGTAGATCGGGATAATTCCAGATTCGAAGAGTGGTGTGTTGAAATGGCCGAAATGCGCAAGCAGAGTGTGGACAAAGGCAAAGCGAAACACGAGGAGGTGAAGGAGCTGTACCAAAGGTTGCCTGCTGGAGCTGGTCTGTGAGATTCCAGGACAACACTTTTGCTTTCGAATGCCTGGGGTTTTGTTCTGTGCTGTCTTGTCTTTAAATGTTGCAAAGATATATATGAAAAACCCACTTCTTCCTCTTAGAGGCCACCTTATAAATTCCAAAATCATTCTGCTAGTTGGCAGTAACTAGACAGAGTATCCTATATTCTTTTCTTTGTCACGATCTTTTCATAGTGGGAGCCTATTACTGAATGGAATCCTAGGTCAGCACTCTGCACTCATGACCTGTAAAAACTTTTTTACTGTGGATTGGTGAGGCAGCTTAGGGGAAAAAGCACTTGCCACCAAGCCTGCTGACCTTCGGAGTTCTGAACACACATGGCAGAAGGGAACTGACTCCTCCTACAGGCTGTTCTCTGACTTCTGCTCGTGTGCTTCCCCGTCATTGCCACAAACACGTAGAATGTAAGAAAAAAGAATATTTTTACTGCCAGATGTGGTGGTGTGTGCTTTTAATCCCAGCAGAGGCTGGCAGATTTCTGTGAGATACAGGCAAACCTGGTCTACCTAGCAAGTTCCAGGCTAGTCACGGATATGTAGTGAGGCCTTGTCTCATTTTCTCTTCTTCTGTGAGATACAAAATGTTTCTAAAGATCTAATTGACTTACTGTGGCTCTCTGATTTTTAAAACCACTTTGTTCCCTAAGAATATTAGCTGGTGTACATGTGTATAATTTTAGATATGAAGTGTTAAGCTAGAAGTAGGAATCTTTCTTGCTTACCTGGCTTAGGCTTAACCACACAACCTGTCATTCTTTTTGTGTGTTATTTGATTTTACCTTGTGCCTTCAGAGGCTAGGATTTGTTTGTGACAAAGCTAACCTTACTCCTGCATATGGAAGAGAGCAGTGTGTCAGAACTTAAAAAACAAAACAAAACAAAAAACAAAAAGCCTTTAATCCCAACACTTGGGAGGCAGAGGCAGGCAGAGTTCTGAGTTCAAGGACAGCCAGGGCTACACAGAGAAACTCTGTCTCGAAAAAACAAAACAAACAAAAAAACAAGAACAAAAAAAACCCCCAAGTGTTGAAGCATGCTTGTACTGAGGGTTTTTGTCTTCTTAAATTAATTTCCCGTTCCTGGTGTAGTTTTAAATCACAGCTAACTTTAAGTCTCTAGGTTTATATGAAAAGTCTCTAAATGTTCTCTTTGGTTACTGGTACAGCTCAAGGGCAGAGCATATTGCTCATACAGATAGGCCCTGGTTTCCACCCAAAGGGAAAAAAGCAGATCTTCCAAACTGCTACTCAGTTTGATTCAACTCCTCTTGAACTGTGTTAAGTGCTAGAAGAGCCACTGACCTGTGCTTACTAGGAAGTGACCCCAGGAGGCACATCATTCAGTTCGTGGGCCTCTCTTTATAGGAGATGGCCCCCCTTTCTGTTCTGCCAACCATAGTCAGTTTCTGTACTGCACACAAGGAAAAGGACTTCTTCTGCCCCAAGACAGAAAGGCATGAGACAGTGAAGGGGAAGGCCCCTGGAAAACAAGTGCTTGAATCTGGAGAGGCCAGGCTATGAGCGTCTCTTCATGGCTCCCTGATCTCCTCTGTGCCTTGCCAGTCAGGAGTTTCACATGTGGAGGCTCCTTGTGCTAAAGCCGGCATGTTTTAGCTATCATGCCTTGGTTTGCAAATCTTAGCCTATGAGCATTCCTTTTAAAGGCCGCTTACCCTAGAAATCTTAGTCTCACCAGGAACTCCAACTTCTTTGCCTCTGTAATTTACACTCAAAGGTGCTTGACTTCTAGATAATAGTCATTATTTTTTGTGCTGTTATTATTCAAGACTCTTAACTTTGTTGTGTTCAAAATCCATTGGTTTTTTTTTTTTTTTTTTTTTTTTTTTTACTTTTTGAACCTTGCTTTAATCTCACTTAAGATAGTTGGCTCAGAGTGGTCTCAAGTTCATGGCAATCCCCCTTTCTCATCTGCCCTGGTGCTAGGATTAGAGGAGCATCACTGCTCTGTCTAGACCAGGTTCTTTCATAGTCCTAGCTAGACACTGAGAGACCCATTACCACAGCTAACACCACCTCAGGACTCTAGCACACTAACCCAACAGCTGGATATTTGTTGGGTAAGGATAAGCAAGGTGTTAGAACTGTGAGCATGGCCTCTGCTTTTTCTTGCTGTTTTTAACTGAAAGTTAGAAGTGATCCTCCCCTCCTTGGATTTTACATTAATTCATTAAAAAAGTAAAACAGCAAACAAACTTCATCTGGGAGGTTTCAGTGGGATTCTAGAAGTGGATTAAACAGTTTGACTCTGACCCACTTGTCTTTGAGTCCCAGTCTGAACCCCCTGCGTATCTTTAGTCATTCTAGGACCCCTTCTTACAGTATTTAGATTTTTTATGTCTTTTGAGGTCTTACCCTAGCTCAAACTGCTACCACCATCCCCATCCTTTGTTCCTCTCCTCCTAGTTGCTGGAAAAACAGACACCTGTACAATTAGCCCTTAAATGGGACCCAGTATCAATTTCCCCACCTTGAAAAACATAATATTGGATGTTACTCAAAACTTTACTCTTAGACTTTGCATCAAGAAGTAGCAGCGTGTTGGAAACCTTATTTCTCTCAGACACAGGTCACCCCGGCGCCCCATTCTTTTGATACCTAGTCTAAACCTGATAAACTGCTCAAAATTGGAGACATTTTGAGTATAATTGACTATGATCTGATTTGGTGGTTCAGGGCAAGACTGATACTGGGGATTGAACATGGATGCAGGACACATCTAAAGCTGTCACTTTCCCTCTGGCTGTACCTCACAAAGGCACGTGTATTAGGGTTTTGCTTTCTCATTTATTTATTGGTAATGTTGGGGATTCGCCTCAGGGCTTCCTCGTGTTAGACAAGTAGTCTGCCATTGAACCAGAGCCTAGCCTTTGCTGAGCTGATACCTTGTAGGATGCCACGACCATTTTACCTGTTCCATGTCTTATGGTCTCCTCTTATATATATTGTTTGGATGTATAATTAACTTTTCTATATCTCTTTTCTTTCAAAAAGCTCAAAATGCTTCACATATCTTATCTTTTACACTCAGCAACATCTCTGTGAGGTAGGTAGAAGGCAGGTGCTATTGCCTTCATTTTGCAAATTAAAGATCTGAAGCATAGAGAGTTTAAGGGACTTGCTCACACTCAGTTGAGTTTATTGAGGCAGAACTTGGATTAGACCTTGGTCTCACCTGTAGCTACCTCAGCACTGATCAGAAGAGGCGATCGCTGTCCAGCTTCAGAGCAAAAATGCATCTGACATGTCTAAAAAATTTTTTTTCCCCAAAAAGACAAATGTTTTACACTGAAATTCAGTGAGTGTTAGCTTTCTGTTTGTGTGACTCTGGGGAGAGTGAAGCCAGTCAAAGCAAGCTTTGTAGTAAGTGTCTGCCCTCTCATCTCGCCAAAAGTAGCTCACAGCACAAATTCATGAATTCAACCTCTGTATGTTTTCTCCTATGTTTTAAAATTCTGGGACTCACTGGAGATTTTGTAAGTAATCAAAGATGTCCCTTTATTTTTAATTTTGTCTTTTGTGGAAATTTGGGACTCCCTCTCCCCAAATTAAAATTCATTTTGAGATAGCTGGTGTTTTTAATTTCTGAACTTTAAATTTACTCTGTTCTAGTGTACTCCATCCTAGAATTAGTCTCAAATATGTTATTTTTTTCTTGAAATAATGAAATGAATAGATCATAAAGATTTTGGGAAAGATGTGCTTTTTTTTTTTTTTTTTTTTTTTAAATCAGCCCCAGCCTCCCCTTGGATGCAGGGAATTTGATGGTTGAAATGAGTTTCTGAAGGGTGGCCGTAGCTGACAGTTCATCTGTAACTCAGAGTCCTGGCGCCTCATTTTAGTGTTCACATGTGCAGCTTATACTTCTGAAAAGGAAGGAAGTGCTGACTTTTCCATTTAGCACACAGTGTCCTCTTGGAAGCTCTGCTGTGCTCTCGGGCAAGGCACTTCTCTGTGGATACCTCTTGTAGAATGTGACTGATAATACCCGCCAGTCCTGTAGGGCTCTGTCTGCAGTTGTGTTTCTGCACACAACTGGAGATCACAGGAATGATAGCTAACACATCAGACACCTCCCAACAGTTCTTCAGATTCTGCTGACTTTGAACAAAGCTTGCGCTGTCTTTTAGGACAATGGCTTGTATCACTTAGTCCAAAAACTGCAAAATTACATAGTTTCTTCCCATTCCTTCTCTCTCAGAGCCCTATGAGTTTGTCTCTCTTGAATGGCTGCAGAAGTGGTTGGATGAATCAACACCCACCAAACCTATTGACAATAATGCTTGCCTGTGTTCCCATGACAAGCTTCATCCAGATAAAATATCAATTATGAAGAGAATTTCGGAGTATGCGGCTGACATTTTCTATAGTCGGTATGGAGGAGGTCCAAGGCTTACTGGTAAGTCAGGGCATCTGGTCTGCTTGCAGAGCTTTTGGTTTTGAGAGCGTGCTGAGCCATCTCTCCAGCCCCTGCAAGCTCTTTCAAAGAATTACATTTTAGGACCAATGAGATTGATGGCCAGAAAGTGATAGTATTTATCACAATTTCTGCTGACCTGGACAATTCCTGGGATTCCTCCTGATGGAAGAAAACTGATTCTTTATGGTCTTCAGGTGTGCTCACGTGCACTGTGACACACACACACACACACACACACACACTACCCACTTTAATAATAAATGAAACTTAAACACTCAATAAAAGAATTATGAGAGAGAACTGGAGAGAGAGCTCAGTGGTTAACAGCACTGACTGCTCTTCCAGCGGTTCTTAGTTCAATTCCCAGAAACCGCATGGTGACTCATCTGTAATTGGGGATCCAATACCCTCCTTGTGTGTTTGAAGACAGCTACAGTGTACTCATATAAATAAAATGAATTTTAAAAATTTAAAAAAAAAAATCACACTGCATATGTTTCCTAGCGTATCTCTGCTCTTTTTGTGTCTTTTGTTTGTTTGTTTGTTTTTGGGTTTTTGTTGTTGTTGTTGGTTTTGGTTTTTTGTTGTTGTTGTTTTTTGTTTTTTTGAGGCAGGTGTAGCCATGGCTGTGGTGGAACTCACTCAATAGACCAGGCTGGCCTCAAACTCAGAAATCCGCTTGCCTCTGCATCTCAAGTGCTGAGATTAAAGATTTTCGCCACCACTGCCCGGCTGAGTATCTCTGCTCTTGTGTCACGTCTCTTCCTGCTCCCTCTAGCCATTTGGTTATGAGTGTCTCAGCCATGCTTTTCCTTATATAGAACTGTTCTGTATGAGTTTCTAATTCAGCAAAACTAGGATACACATTGATTGTGCTGTAAAAATTTGTGCTTTAGATTTAAAATTGTGGTAATACTTCATTCAATACAAAAACCACTCTCATGGGCAGTCGGTGTGAGAACGAGGTCTGTCTCTGATCTTTGCCTCTAGTGAAAGCCCTTTGTAAGGACTGCGTTGTGGAGCGCTGTCGCATACTGCGCCTGAAGAATCAACTGAATGAAGACTACAAAACTGTCAACAGTTTGCTGAAAGCAGCAATGAAGGGGTATGTTCCAGCGAGCCTGCTCGCCTCTGCCAGGCTGTCCTCAGGCAGCTGCTTACACATCCTGAGAACAGGGTTGGATGTTAGAAAATGGAAGGTAGAGAGCAGGACTGTCCATCTCTGTTCCTAGCACTTTAGAGACTGAGGCAGGAGGACTGCCTCACTACATGTTGCCTGCACTAAATGAGTGAATGTCCTTTAAACTTTTACATTCAGCATGGATGATGTGTAGTTGAAAGGGGGAGCTAAGTGGGACATCCTTAAGAATGTCAAGAGTATTGGAAATATGTTGGCCCCAATTCCACAGCACCTGTCACTCAAGAGTGGTGAAGTGCTGGTATTTGCTGTGCTCATGGTGTTTGTTGCTTTAGTGGGCCTAAGCCTGCTTCTTCTGGGTCACTCTACAGGGCCTCCTGTGAGGCCTGGCTGGAGGATATGTGTGCCTGACAAGGTATGGCTGTGTGTGCTGAAGGTGATCAAGTTGGATGGATTTTAGTTTGACATATGAGAAAGGGCGTGATTTAGACAGGAAGCAGAAGTGACGACTGCAGTTCAGTAAGGAGGTGTGAAGTGCCTCACACCAGGAGTTGGATTAAAAACAGCTGTGTGCTCAGGAGTTGGTTTGAATGTTTGTAATTTGTTTTAGTTGTGGGCTTCAGGGGACAGACGGAAAAGGAGGGAGCACTGATAATCACCTACTAGGCTTTAATTAACGCTCTCTTTTCCACAGCAGTGATGGATTTTGGGTAGGAAAGTCTTCCTTGCGCAGCTGGCGCCAGCTCGCTCTTGAACAACTAGATGAGCAAGATGGTGAGGCGGAGCAAAGCAACGGGAAGATAAACGGGAGCCCCTTCAATAAAGGTGATGCAGTGTCCATACCGTGTGTGTGTGTGTGTGTGTGTGTGTGTGTGTGTGTCTCTGACTGTCTGTCTGTCTGTCTCCCCCCCCCCCCCCAGGGCTGCTCCCACCAACTCAGCTGCTACTGCTCTTGCTCTGCAGATTTGTGTCCCTGCCTTTTTCTTGATGATTCATGTCTGCTTAGAGAGTTGGAATGTCTCAGTGGCAAAGTTGGAGTATCAGATGAGAAGCCTGACAGCTATACTGTGCTCCATTTGCTCATGTTCTAGGTGGGCAACACTGAGCTAGGGCACATTGCACTTTTTCAGTATATTTTCAGTAAAATTGCCTATATAAAGATTTATGTCCATGTATGTTAAAAAACATTCATTAAATCTCAATGTCTCTTAAGGACAAAAATAATATGATATTTAAGCTTTTACTATTCTACTCACAGACTCAGCAGGGCCTGAGGCGTCTTCTTGCTAGCACTGAGCTCTGGGCTCAAGTGTTAGCCTAATTAGTCACATGCAGAGTTTACAACAGTTGAGTTCCACCCTCAAGGGAGGGAACTCAATTCCAAAAGGCTCTCAGGCTGTTGAGATCCACAGTTTGGCTCAGAATAGCAGCTGAATGCAGTGTGGTCTCTGCACCCTGCCCCAAGAAGGGCAGGATTTGGAAAGCTTATTGCTTGTCCATTCTTTGACTGAGCCCTGCTTTTAGACAGGAAATCATGTTATTTTAAACCCACCAGTAAACAGATAGATACCAAAGGAAATTAAGGCATTTAGAGTGACTTTTAGATCTCGAATGGAGATTGTGATTCTGTCTGGTACTAATTTTGAGGTTGGTTGTACTCAGGGATGGTTAGTGACTTGTGAGTAGTAATTTTCACCTGAATTTTTGTTATTTTATGGAACTGGGCTTGGAACCCATGGCCTTGCACTACATACATACATACATACATACATACATACATACATACATACATACATACATACATACATGAATGTCTATTTTATTTCAGTATTTTAAGCTCTGTTGAAGTCATGTATTTTCTACACTAAACATTGTCTCCCCCCCACACTTTTTATTTATTTATTTATTTTTTTTTTTAACAGATTAAGGTTTTATATAGCTTAGGCTGCTCCCAAAACTCTATAGCTGAGGGTGACCTTTAGCTTCTGACCTTCCTCCACGTCCCCACCACACCTTGTCATATGTGTTAGTTCCACTCCCTGCCTTTTGAGGCAGGGTGTTGTAGTCTCAGTATAGCACAGGTGAGCCTGGCATCTTCCTGCCTTGCTCACTGCTGCAGTTAAAAGTGTACACTATGCCTGCCTGAGCACACAGCCCGGGCTGACAGTCTTTCCCCACTTCCCACATACTGAGACATTGCCTCCACACTTGGCAATAAGTGCCTTTATGTGTGTAGTGTTGTGTATTAATACTGTCTCCTGTCTTAACCCAGAAAGCCCTTGGTTAGCTAGTTTCCAAATGTTCAAGATTTCTTCCTTTGATCCATTTCCAGCATCTAGAACTACATATATAGTGACAGTGCAGGTAAGCAAGGACAGGCAGGTATTGTCTGCGACACAGGCTTGCCATAAGCATCAATATGTGTCTCATGTAAGGTTTCTCTTCAACCCCTCTAAGAGTGGGTGATGAAAGTGACAAATGACATAGGTGACACCTGTTAGAGCTCATAGGACTTGTAAATTTTCAGATTAGAAAAAGCAAATTTTATTGATTTATTTATTATTCCATTCATTCATTTCTTTTGAGACAATGTTTTTCTGTGCCCTGGTTGTCCTGGAACTCTGCTTTATAGATCAGACTGGCCTTGAACTAATGGGGGAGATCTGGCTGCCTCTACTTTACTTACTGAGTGCTGGTATTAAAGGCATATGCCACCCATCCTGCCCCTCTCCCTCCCTCCCTCCCTCCTCTCTCTCTCTCTCTCTCTCTCTCTCTCTTTCTTCTTCTTTCTTTCTTTCTTTCTTTCTTTCTTTCTTTCTTTCTTTCTTTCTTTCTTTCTTTCTAAGGCATATATCACCATACCCTCCCTCCTTCCTTCCTTCCTTCCTTCCTTCCTTCCTTCCTTCCTTCCTTCCTTCCTTCCTTCTTGATTCAGGGTTTTTGTGTGTAGCCCCGGGTGTCCTGGAACTCACTTTAGACCAGGCTGGCCTCAACTCTTTAAATAAAAACACAGGCCAGGCTGACTCCTTAAAGTCCTGATCTTTCTGTGTTCATTGTCCCCAGTGCTGGGATCACAGCAGGTTTATTTCATAACTTTTTAAATTCATTAGCTGTCATTGAGGTTTCCCCTTTGCTTCTAAGGAAAAGGGAAAGCAGCCCTTCTTGGTCTGATGTGATTTTACATTATCTCAAGTTGTGTTGCTTTGACCTGTGAACTATGTCAGCCAGAGCAGTAACTGTCTGTTCCTCTTGATTAGATGAATCAAAGGAAGAAAAGAAAGAAGAGGAGGAGGAATTAAATTTCAATGAAGATATTCTGTGTCCTCATGGTAAGCCAGAAGCTTGATTCTGTTGTCCGTTTTGCATCCGCTTGCAGGGCCTTGGTCTACACTTTGCCTGTGGTGGTAACCCCAGTGGTTTGTTTTGATTTTTAAGATTTCGTTATATAGTCTGGGCTGGGTATTGGTATTAACTCAGAGTTCTCCCTGTACCTCCCAGGTGCTGGGTTTACAGGTATGTGTCAGAAAACCTTCCTGAAAGTTCTTTATCGAATATTTGAGAACTTACAATAGCTCTCAGCATGCCAGTCTGAAGTCCAAATACATTTGTCTGTTAGGTTTTACCCCGCTGCTTTCAGAAGTCAGTGTGGGTTGTTAAAAGTGTCACCGCTCGGTAAAGTTAATTAATTACACTTGCAGGGGAATTAGGGCTTCTTCTTCTTCTTTTTTTTTTTTTTTTTTTCCTTCCTTTTCCTTGTTTGGAAAGTACAGCCCTGTTTTCACTGTTGGACCACATGCAGGAAGAGGGCTCAGCAAACTGTCTTTAGTGTAGAACATGCTTACCCATCTCTGTTCTGTGTCCCCCACCCTCGGGGCAGAGCTTTGAATCTTGTCAGCCTTGTGGCTTAGGTTTTATACGCTTGGTTAGAGGGTGCATTGATTGTAGGGCCGAGGCTGCCAGTTAACCATCTCTAGATTAATTAATGGTGACTCAGTTTTGAAAAAGCTCATCTTTGTAGTGTAAGCGTACACTGAACTTGAGGAGCATCTGTCTCTGTTAAGAGAGCTGGATTCAGGTTGGTGACCCCTTTAATCCCAGCACAGGCGGAAGAGTCAAGTGATTGGTGAGCTCTATTAGATGTAGACCATCCTGGTCCACAAGTGATTCTAAGCTGACCAAGACAATATTATAGGTTTTTAAAATCAATTTTGTTTGTTTGTTTGTTTGTTTGTTTAAAAAAAACTCAATAGCTCTGACTTAGTTTCAAGCTTAAATTAATCCCTTACCTCAGCCTCTTTAGTGCTGAGATTCTAAGTCTGCAACACTGGGTAAGAGTTTTTTTCATATCATTTTAACCTTTGTTTTCCCCTTGGGCAGGTCTGTGGAGGCAGTTCTGAAGCATAGTAGATGTGTTTTTAAAACTCCTATTTTTCTGCACGCATCTTTGTGTGAGTGTGCGTGAGCACAGGTGTCTGCTGAGGCCAGAGGCATGGCAGCCCTTGAAGCTGGAGTCCCAGGTGGTTAGGCTGCCGGATGAGTATGCTGGGAATCAGGCTCCAGTCCTGCAGAAATAGTGTGTTCTTAAGCTTCTGGTCAGGGGCATGCTTCTGTTTAAGTGTCAGGGCAGAAGTCAGCTTCATGGAGTTGGTCTTTTCCTTTGTCCTTTATATGATTATAGGGTTAAACTTGGGTTAGCAGGATTGCATGGCTGGTGTCTTATCTGCTGAGCCATTTTGCCTTGTCCCTCTTGTTACTTCTTGACTTTTGCCAACTTAAGTGTAATTTTTCTTGTGTTGTATTCATCCAGTGTGAGTGGGTGTTTTACTTCTGTGTGTGATATGTCTATGAATGGGTGCACAAAGTAATAGGAACCAGAGGACAGCCACAGGCACCTTTCACTTTCTTGGCTGCTGGAGAAATGGCTCCTCAGTTCAGAACACTTGGTTTTGCAGAAAGATCCAGGCGTGGTTCCAAGCACTCACATGGTTGCTCCAAATGCTTAGAACCATCTGTGACTCCAGTTATAAGGGATCTGTCTTGCATTCATGGGCACCAAACACATATGTCTTGCACAAATATACATGCAGGTAAAACACCGTGGACATAAAATAATAGTCTTAAGAATAGAGATCGTGCCGGGTGGTGGCGCACGCCTTTAATCCCAGCACTTGGGAGGCAGAGGCAGGCGGATTTCTGAGTTCGAGGCCAGCCTGATCTACAGAGTGAGTTTCAGGACAGCCAGGACTACACAGAGAAACCCTGTCTCGAAACAACAAAACAAAACAAACAAACAAAAGAGAATAGAGATCCTTTCTCTTTTTAAAAAGAGTCTTTACTGTCTTGCTAGGTTGGCTACCTAGCTCAAACAAATCTATCTGCCTTTGCCTCCCCTGTGCTGTGACTACAGTGTGTGACATCACTCCTAGGCTCTTTTTTTTTTTTTTTTTTATATAGGCTATGGGAGCAGGTTAATAAACAAATATTAGATCAACTGAGTTATTTCCCTAACCCCCTTTAAGCTTTAAAAAATTTTTTTGTAGATGCCAGTTCTAACTTGTAGTCTTCATATGGAGTGTTTCAGGTCAGTCAGGGCTGCATAATTGAGACTCTGTCTCAAAAAGTAAAAGCCAAACAAAGCAGGGGAACAAATGATGTTGACTGACCACTGACAATAATTGTAGTCTGAAAGGATCCATTTCGGTGCCTGGAACTTGAGCTCAGTGGGAGAGATGCCCCTGGAGGTTGTGACATGCCCTGCTGAGCTGACAGTGATCCTAACTCTGGACTGCCTGACTAGAGTTAGCCCTTTTGACTTTTATTAAGTGGTATGGTTTGTTTGTTTAATGTGTATGGGTGTTTTGCTTGTATGTGTGTCTGCATTACATGTGAGCATCATTGTATATAGAGACTAGAAGGGAACATTAAATCGTCTGGAATTAGTTACAGGTGGTTGTGAGCTGCTTTGTGGGTGGTTCCTCTGTAAGAGCAACAAGGGCTCTTCTCCACTGATGTAGCTCTAGTCCCATCCAATTGCACTAATACTCTGTGCATATTTGACTTGTAACCATTAGAGATTCCTTACTGCTGTGCAGTACAGGTTTGTGTCAGGTCCTCTGTTTCATCTTGTATTCTTGGTAACTGATAACCTTCCTGCTGTGTCAGTGTTTGGGGAGACAGAAGCAGGAAACATGCCTCCTCATTGTTACTCTGCTAATTTGCAGCTCAGGGCTAGCCAGTTTTAAAGCAGAGTTGAGCCTTATGTGTGTTTTGTCTGTATGCATGTATATGTACCCTGTGCATGCAGTGCCCTTGGAGATGGCATGACGTCCCCTGGTATGGCAGTCACAGGTGACTGTGAGCCATCACGTGGATGCTGGGCACTGGACCCAGGCTCTCTTCAAGAGCAGCAACTGATGTTAACTGCTAGGCAATCCCTCCAGCCCCTGGGCTGCATCTTCAATTTTTTTCTTATATTTTGGGGTGAGGGGATATACTATCTTGGGAATTCATATGAAAACAAGGAGCACTTTAAGGTAATTGTTCTCTCCTTCTGCCTTTACATGGTTCCCATGGACTGAATTTAAAGGTCAGTCTATCGCAGCAAATGCCTGTCCCTCTGAGCCATTTCACCGGCCCAGTCACCAGACTCCTGCTAAGTTTATTAACAAAATACAGTTTTTAGAATAGGACCTAGGGTCTCATGTAATGTAGATGACAACCATTGTGTTGCCATCCCACCCAACATCTTTCTGGGTGAACTCATTCTCCTGCCTCTGTCTCCAAAACAGCCAGAATTGAATCCATCCATGGTTTGAGCATTGTTTTCTAAGCTTGGAAGATAGTATTTTTCTGTCTGTCCCTGTGTCTCACTATTCTCTGCACCTTTCCGGAGTTTTCTAGTTGTTCCTGACACTCTCAGGAAGGAGAGGGTTGTTCCAGGCCCTGAGTCAGGGACAGGGAGAAAGTCTGAGTTGGAGGTGGACAGCAAGAGAGGGCTGTTGCTTTTTCTGTGATTTGTAGCACTGGCTGACCTTGAGCTTTTGGCTTCCTCGGGGTGAGCTGGAAGAGTGAATTGTATTCTTCCAGGTGTTCACCTTCACCACAGGGCCTTTCCTAGAGATCATTCAAAGGACCAGAAGGGTTGGGGTCCCTGAATTAGCTCAAGGTTATATTTTGTGTTATTAGAATATACTGGGCATGGCAAAGACAGCCTTGGTAACCCAGGTGCTGTGCTGCCTCTGGTAGATTCACTGTCTTACTATAGAATGTGGCTATATTGGGAAAAATTAGTAATTTTGTATGTGGCCAAAGACAAAATGCTTGTTTGTTTTGTTTTGTTTTCCAAGACAGGATTTCTCTGTATAATCCAGGCTGTCCTGGGACTCACTGTGTAGATTAGGATGGCCTCAAACTTAAAAAGTTGCCTACCTCTGCCTCCCAAGTGCTGGGAGTAAAGGTGTGTGCCACCACTGCCCATCTGATGAAATGCTCTAAACCCCTGCCAGAACTCAGATCCTAGGGTTGGTGGGACCTGACCTCAATGAAATTAAACACTTAGTGTGTATGGTCGCCTCATTGTACTCATGCTGTTTCTGCAGCTGGAGCCAGTACTGACACTCATACATGAACCAAAGAGGTGCCAGAACAGAAGGGAACAGAGACTGCCTGGAGACTGCATCAGGATAGGGACTGGGGATCAGTGGGGTGACTCTGGGCAAAAGTACTTGTGATTGAGCCTCAGTTTCCTGAGATCACTCCCCAGGGCCCACATGGTGGAAGGCGAGAGCTGACCCTGCACATGGTCATCTGACCTGTTCACAAGTGCCCTGGCACTGCACACAGAAAGAAATAGATAGATGCTAACTTCTTTCATCCCTGTTTTTAAGTAAATTATTCTTTCTCTTCATTTTAGGGGAGTTAAGCATATCTGAAAATGAAAGAAGGCTTGTTTCTCAAGAGGCTTGGCGCAAACTGCAGCAGTATTTTCCAAAGGCTCCTGAGTTCCCAAGTTACAAAGAGTGCTGCTCACAGTGCAAGGTGCGTATAACTCCTAATGTCTATGGGTACGTGACGGGGGCCTGTGGCCAGTGGGAGTCAACTGATTGCTTCCATCTTTTTCAGATACTAGAACGAGAAGGTGAAGAAAATGAAGCCTTGCATAAAATGATTGCAAATGAGCAGAAGACCTCACTTCCAAACTTGTTCCAGGACAAAAACAGACCGTGCCTCAGTAACTGGCCAGAGGTACTGTGATTGCCTCAGAGAGGAAAACAGTCTCCAGTTTTAAAGGCCTCAGGCAGATTGATGTGATGTCAAACTGGCCCTCTTCTCTCTCCTTCACTTCCTCCCTTCATTGGGAGACACAGAAGCTCACTAGTTCCACTTTATTGCACAACTTGAATATTAACAAGGGGCTTGTGTTGTAATACCGTGGTTCCCAGTGAGTGTGGTAGCTCACATCTGTGGCCCTGGTGTTTTGGGAGGTGCGGGTACATTTTGAGTTAGAGGACAACCTGGGACACACAGCGAGGTCCAGGCAATTGAGGAGTGAAGGAGAAGAGGGCCAGGTTGACATCACATAAATCTGCCTGCGGCCTTTAAAACTGGAGACTTCAAAGAGAATTGAAAGGGGTGTTGGGAGTTGACGCTAACTCTGTTGTGCTTTCTGTTTCCAGGACACGGACGTTCTCTATATTGTGTCGCACTTCTTTTTAGATGAATGGCGGAAATTTGTTAGGTAGAAATTAGAAATTTCTTTTCATCAATTGTTGTGGGTTGAATGGTATTTATTTTAAACTCAATGGATTCCACTTAACAGTCCATTCTTGGCTACTTTATCTGGAATACATAGGAGATCTCTCTTTTTTAATAAGTTATACAACTAAACCCAAAGCAAAGACTTAGTAATATTTAGTTATACATATCTCTGGTTTAAAATTATTGTTTTTTTTAAAAATGTGGAATCAGGTCTAGTTTTGCATGCTTTTAACCTCAGCACTCAAGAGGCAGGCAGAGGCAGGTGGATGTCTGTGAATTGGAGGACAGTCTGGTCTACATAGTGAGCTTCAGGACAGCCAAAGCCACACAGAGTAAGACCCTGTACCAAAACCAAAATATATAAGTAAATAATAAACAAACAAGGGTTGCAGATTAAGGAGGCAGATGACTCATTGGTTAGGAGGACAGAGCATGAACATTTGGATTTGCAAAACCTATGCAAATAGAGGCTCACCTGTAATTCCAAAGGCAGAGCTAGGGGTCCCCCAGGACCAGCTTACTGGTTGACTACCCATATAAATGAGCTCTGGGTTAATTGAGAGCCTAGGACTGAAAATGGTAAAGACTCCAGCTATCAGCATTGAGTCTTCACACACATGTGATGTGTACCAACCAAGTACGCACATGTAAACATGTATGCATGTACTCCTTCCCCACCCCTTCTCTCACACACATATACCAAGCAAACCCTTTTTTAAAATTAAAGTTGTTCAGGTGTGGTGGCAAACAAATCCCAGCACTTGGGAGGCAAATGCAGGCAGATCTCTTAGGATTTTGAGACAAGCCTGGTCTTGTCTACATTTAGAGTTCCAGGATAGCCAAATGGCACAGTAAGACCCTATCTTAAAACAAACACCAAAATAAATGGGTAGGCAGGCATGTGCGCGCGCGCGCGCGCACACACACACACACACACACACACACACACACACACACACACACACAC
>JANHMN010000004.1:15152854-15203261 GCA_030674055.1 Rhabdomys pumilio | reverse complement strand
CACACACACACACACACACACACACACACACACACACACACACACACCCCTCTTCATGTATCAGTGAGATTACATTTATTCTCTGTCTTGTTTAAATAGAAAGCCTGCAAGATCTACTCCTGTGTCATCAATTGGGAATGCTGCCCTTCTCTGTCCACACGGAGGACTCATGTTTACATTTCCTTCGCTCACCAAAGAAGACTCAAAACTGTGAGTTTCTTCTCTTCGTGTTTCGTGTGGCTGTCTGTCCCTAGCAATCAAGGGTGGATAGGGGATTTCCTTTTGGAATATACCACCTCACCGTATTCCTTCTAGATATAACCTATGGCTGTGGGCATGTGTCTTTAAAAGGAGATGAGTCGACTGCTTATTAGGTCAGGGTAATGAGCTACCAAGGGAAATTTGTCCTTTCTTCTCCCGTTGTCAACCAGTTGCCTGGATATAGTTCTACTGGTGTCCGCAGACTGTAGGCCTGCATCATCACCACGCACATAGTCAGCATAGTCTTGGTTGTATTAGGTTTGTGCAAAAGGAATTCTTCAAACTGACTTTTAAATCATAAAGATGCTCAGATACCTTTATTAATCAAAATAGGAACCATTACAAACAGTGATTTTACAGATGAGAAGTAAGTTTATTCCTGTAGTTTAAAACTCTGTGCTTTAGTATTTAACAGAGACTTGGAGAACATTTTCTGTATCCTGCTGGTAGTGGAAGCATTTTTTTATGTGATAAAAGTCAGTATTCTTAAAGGAGTGGAAGTTGCTGGCAAAAAGTCAGTTAAGGTGGTGGAGGAAGTGAAGCTTCATAGCCCTGTTCATTCAGTTTTTGAAGTGTTTGTTGTGTGGTTGGACATTATCATAGAGGAATGGGCCTTGACTGGTACTGGCCAAGGTGTTGTAGTTTTGGTCCATCGCATCGGTTTCTTGAGTATTTCTGGGCATTCAGAAGTTTCCCTGGATCAGAGCATCGGCAGACACCAAACAGTGATTTTTTTTTTTTTGGTGCAGGCTTGGCCTTGGAGTTTCTTGGGCCAGCCTCTCTGAGCTTGTTGTTGCAATTTGTCATATTCAGTTCATGTTCTCTTGTACATCACGGTCGGATTAAGAAGTGGTTGTTTTGGCACACGCACACACCCTACCTCATGAGGTACCCAGTTACCCAGCTTTCTCACCTTTCCAATCGGATCCAAGCAACAAAGTGCTGGCTGAGTTCATGGGCAGCTCCTGGCTCCTCGTAAGACGGCTGGCCCCATGGAGCTCTCAGTGAGACATTTATCCTCATCTTCCATTGGCCAGCCACTGCATTCTCATCTTTGGAGCTTTCCTCTCTTTTGAATTTCCACTGCACTGTATCTTCTTAGCAGTTCCTGGAGCAAATACTGTGGTTATTGTGAGCTGTCTTTGCTGCTTTGAAAGCCCATAATAAGCATGTTGCATGAATTTGGCTTTTGTATAACATCATTTCCATAGTATAAAATAAACATAAAATTGATGGCAACTAATAAGTCATTAGCAAGAAACAAAGCTAAGTTTTGTGTATCCAAATGCTGTATGAGATTACCACGTTAATTGAGAATGTTTCCTCCTGATATGGTAATTTCAGCAATGCAAAAGCTGCAGTTGAGGGCTGGAGAGATGGCTCAGCAGTTCAAACTGCTCTTCCAGAGGTCCTGAGTTCAATCCCCATCAACCACATGGTGGCTCACAACCATCTGTAATGGGATCTAGTACCCTCTTCTGGTGGGTCTGAAGACAACTACAGTGTACGCACATACATAAAATAAATCCTTCTTTAAAAGTATTAGAAGATAAACTATAGTTGGTTTTGCATACACCTAATAGTTGTCTTTTCCTACATCTGTTAACCCCTTTAGAGAGAAGAGAAGGAGGCTGGCCCACTACAACATATAATAAGTAAATATAGGGAATTCAAAATCCCCTGGGATGAAGATGGACTTGTAGTTTTTTATATTTCAATGTTTTTAGGTTATTTAAAGGAACTCAGTGTTTATATATAAGGTGTCACTTAGAAGCTGTGTGTCTAAGAGCTGGTGTTATAACTGAGTCACTAGAAGCGTCTGTAGTGTAGCCAGGACTTGGTTGATAGCCAGCACTACATGACCCATGTGTGGTGGTACAGGACTGTTACTCCAGCAGTCGGTCAGTGGTCCCAGAGTCCTTACCTTCCTTTTTATTTCCATTTTCCTCTCTCTTCCTCTGTCTGAATTTGAGTCATCTGTCCTATAAACTCTTAGATTTAAAAGATGCACACAGAAGCGTAGACAGGACAGTCACAAGTTCTGGGTCAGCCTCAGCCTCAGTTTTAAGTCAGAGTTGAGACCTCTGCTTAAAACCCAAAGCAAAATTGAGGTGTTCATAGTTGGATGTAATTCACTTTTTAATTGTATAGTGTCTCTAGTGTGTTCTATAAATGGCATTACTGTGTGTATATCGCTCTTGCTAACTCACTTCACTCAGGCACTGCGGGCTGATTCCCTCAGACCTGGTCATAAAGCTTCCCTGCGCTGCTCTCCTGTATTAGGTGGGTGGTGTGGTTCTGCTGTAGGGTGTTGGCTCTGTTGATCTCCATGTGTCTTAAGGCATATTGTTTGTTGTTTTTTGTTTTTTTTGTTTTTTGTTTTTTTTTTTGCACAGTATAGCTCTCATATGGCCCAGCGAATGGCAAATGATTCAAAAGCTCTTTGTTGTGGATAAAGTAATTAAAATCACAAGAATTGAAGTGGGAGACGTAAACCCTTCTCAAACACAGTATATTTCTGAGCCTAGTAAGTTTTCATGCTCCTTTTGGGTCCTTTCATTAAAAATTGGTTGTTTAAGGGGGAAGAGGAAAATCCCTCAGTTTTGTTTTTCTACCTAATGTTAAAGATGATACGGCCATTCAGGTGCTTCTGGCAGAGCTGAACATTACGTACCGATCCCACACAGATTGCCTGCACTTGATTTGCATGCAGCCTAATGTTGGCTCTGAGTGTGCTGGAGCAGCTGATACAGGTCTCGCAGTGATTTTGTTGCCTCTGCTCTACTGTTTTCTAGATCTCTGTCCAGATTGCAGAGAAGGTCTGCTGTGCCAGCAGCAGAGGGACCTTCGAGAGTATACCCAAGCCACCATCTACGTTCACAAAGTTGTGGACAACAAAAAGGTACCAGTTCTCCCTGTGGCCATGATTAGGAGAGGTGGGCTATCAAATCTAACCACTAAAAGTTGAACTTGAATGGTTGACAAAAGAGTAGGAAAACTTGCAGTGTCGTTTGACTCCTGCTTGTTGGGTTTAGACTTGGTAGGAGCCTAGTTAGCGTAGCAGGATAGAGAGGTGAGTTTGGACCTTGTGACTGAAGGCGCAATTGGAGGTTGATTAGACGGTGATCTTTCTGTGACTAGTATTGGCTTTGGGAGTCAAGCTAGTTCTCTGAAGTCTATCAGTTAGACTCCAGAGTCACAGTTGATTGTTTTTAGCGTGCTGCCTTCCAGAGCATGCACGACAGGTGTAGAGTTCTGCTTCACAGACCAACAAAGGCCTCTATATCCAAAATTGCTGAGAAAGGAAACATAATATAAGCATCTCCACTTCCTCCAAGATTTCTTTAACCCCTTTGACCTTTAGTCCACTTACCCAGTAGAAGAAGCTCCTTCAGCCATCATGTATAAATTTGAATTTAATAGCATCGTCCACGGTATCATGCAGAAGAAAGCCTCCTCTAACCATTTCTCTGTTCCTGTCAGAAGAGCTACAACTCGTAACCAAACTCTACTGTGCACACACATACACATGCATGGCTACATTATTAAAAATAAAACTAAGCTGGGAATGGTGGCAGCTGGTTCTGTATAGTGAGTTCCGGGACAGCAAGAGCTACAACAATCAGATGAACCCCCCACATTCATTGATTATATAAACAAACATGTAATCCACAGGCTTAGACTATAAGAAATCAAAGAGCATTGAGGTAGTTCTTGTTCCTGATCTGCTCACATCTCATAGGCCCAAGATCCACCCCTCTACTGCACACTCTCCTAGGCCTGACTCCTCTCTCTGCTCCTGGTGTGTTCAGGTGATGAAAGACTCTGCTCCAGAGTTGAATGTGAGTAGTTCTGAGACAGAAGAAGACAAGGAGGAAGCTAAGCCAGATGGAGAGAAAGATCCCGACTTTAATCAAGTACGTATTGCAGGACTCCATCATTGTGCCTACGTCCACAGCAAACGGCTGCGCTCTGTCATCTCTGGCTGGGTATTTCTGGGTCCCTCTCTACTTGTTCTATACTTCTGATTCTTTAGTTTTTATAGCCTCCTGCAGCTAATTTCTTGCCTTCCCCCTAAAAGGGCTACATATCCTCCAAAGGTCTTTTTTTAGGGAAGAAAAAAGTAACTGTGTGATGTCTGTGGTGACACAATGTTATGTTAAAGCATTTAGAGGCATTGGCAAATGGGTATCTGTAGGTCTGGGGTCAGCCTGGTCTACTCGGAGAGTCCTTGGACAGCCCAGTCTCCATGGTCTCCAAACAAACTGCTTAATGTGACTGCTTATGTCTCAGACCAGCGGGAGGCTGAGGCAGGGTTTCCCTGAGGCCATCCTGGCCCACGGTTAGGCTGGCTGAGGAGAGAAGCTAGGCAGCTTTCTCCTTGTGGTAGGTAAGGTGACACAGCACAGTATTGCTTTCCTGAACTGAGGCAGAAGGATTAAGAGTTTGCAGGCCCTACTCTTACAGAAGAAGACCTGGGTTTGGTGACCAGCTCCCACCTCAGGCAGCTTAGAATTGCCTGTAACTCCAGCTTCATGAAATCTGGCATGTGCTCAGTGGAAAAAGGCACCAGCCAGACCTGACAACCTGAGTTCGTTTCCTAGGAAACTCACTACAGGAGAAGAAAACCAACTCCTCCAAGTTATCTGAGATTTACAGACATGCCTGTGCACACAATGAATAAAATGTAATTAAGATGATATTTTTAATTTTGTGTGCTTGGGTCTGGGTATATGTACACTTGAGTTTAGCTGCTCTCAGAAGCCCGGGCCTTGGATGTCTCAGTGTCCCTGGGAACGGAAGTCCTCTGCGAGAGCAGTATGCTTAACTGCTACTTCATCTCAGAAACCCCTTGAAAATTCCAACTAATAACGATGAAATGAAATTTTAAAAGCAAAATACATCATTTTAAGCTGGAATGAATGAAAATATTCACTCTGGTAACAAGCTGGAAGTCTTTAGTTTTTCAAGATGCTGTTTTCCTGTGTTGTCCTAGCAGTTCTGGAACTTGCTCTGTGCCCAGCCTGCCTACGGGGAGTTGTGATAAGTGAAGTAAGATGATATTAGCCCTTTGGCCTCCACCATAATCAAATTTCTACTAAGACTGGCTGTTGGCAACTGCACGGATGCTCAGTAGCTGAAAGACTGCATCTTGAAGAGTGCCTGAGTTTGGGCTGCTCACAAGCCTGTGACCCCAGCTTCCTATTCTACTGACATCCCAGAAGGAAGAAGCCCCTTCTCTTCCACTTTATCTTAAATACCATTCCACTCAAAGACTCCCCCTTTTCCTGGGCTTTCTTACTTTGCTTGTTCCACCCCATGTTTACAGAAAGGTCTTGTGTTAAAGGTGTATGTGAGGGCTGAGTAACATTTTTTTTTCCAGTTCACAATCTCAGGGTTCGAGATGTCTGTCTAAAAACAAATGAAGGGATGGTTCCTATTGAGATTTCCTCTCCTTCTGAGAAGAAACCTGTCTTAGTAGGAACTGTAGGAATGCACTGAATAGATGGATGTAAAGATGAGCTTCAGCTTCCTGGAAAACAGACCCATCACTGAGTTCCTTGCATAATCTGAAGATCACCTTACATATTTTAAAGTCATAAAAAAACAGATGCATGTGTCTGTGCATGCATGAGCTCATGCGCAGATGTGCCCAGGTACCCACAAAGGCCTGACGAGGGCATTGGATTCCTGGAACTGGAGTTGCAGATGGTCATAAGCCTCTTAGAAATACACTGGGAACCAAATTTGGGCTCTCTGGCAGAGCAGTAAGTGCTTCTAACCTTGGATCCAGCCCTCAGCTGCTGCACATCACCTCCAACTCCACTCTTTCCTCCATTCCCTTCCCCCGGCCCCTCCCCCCCCTTTCTTGGAACAGGTTTTTATAGTGTAGCCCTGGCTGGACTAGGCTCAGGTTCACTAAAATGCCTTTGTCTGCCTACGCCCCTTCTTTGTCCTGCTCTCACATCTAGCTAATTCCATGGGCCTTCTAATTGATGTTTTACTTTTTTTTTTTTGAGACAGGGTTTCTCTGTGTAGCCCTGGCTGTCCTGGAACTCACTCTGTAGGCCAGGCTGGCCTTGAACTCTGAAATCCGTCTGCCTCTGCCTCCCAAGTGCTGGGATCGAAGGCATGTGCCACCAACTCAGAAATCCACCTGCCTCTGCCTCCCAAGTGCTGGGATTAAAGGTGTGTGTCACCACCGCCCGGGCGATGTTTTACTTTTAATAACTGGAATATCTTTATTCTAAGATCTGGTAGTCCAATTATGCTTTGCTTCTGCCTGAGCAGCCCTCTGCCTCATCCAATGCAGAGCATGGTCTGTGACCATGCTGATCTGTCATCTGTATACCACTGGTTTTGTTTTGTTGTTTTGCTTTCCTGCTTTTTGTTTGGTTGGTTTGGTTTGGGGTTTTTCTTGTTGTTTTTGTCATTTTGTTTTGTTTTCCTGGTTGGTCGGTAGGTCAGTCAGTCGGTTGATTGGTTTTTTTTTTTTTTTTTTTTTTTTTTTTTTTTTTTTTTTTTTTTTTTTCTTTTTTTTTTCTTTTTTTTTCTTTTTCCATGAGGGTTTCTTTATGTAGCCTTGGCCTTGGAACTCACTCTATAGGCCAGGCTGGCTTTGAACTCAGAGATTCATCTGCCTCTTCCTTCCTCATGCACTGATACCTCCTGACTTGCTGCTTTATTTTTAATGTTGATTTTAAAAGTTTTAATTTGGCCTGGAGAGATGGCTTAGTGGTTAAGAGCTCCGAGTTCAATTTCCAGCAGCCATATGGTGGCCCACAACCATCTGTAATGGGATTCGATGCCCTCTTCTGGTGTGTCTGAAGACAGTGACAATATACTCATATATATAAATACATTTTTTTTTTTTTCAAAGAATGAAAGTAAGTCTTAAGTTTGGGGCTAGAAAGATGGCTGAGTTGTTCAGAGAAGAATGTAACTGTTCTTCCAGAATCCTGAGTTCAATTCCTAGCAACCACATGGTAGCTCACAGCCATCTACATATGAGATCTTGTGCCCTCTTCTGGCATGCAGGCAGAACACTGCGTACATAATAAATAAATAAATCTTAGAAAATCTTAAGTCTTGATCACCTTCAGGTAAATAAACGTTGCTTGTACTTGGTGGTATGGAAGGATATGTCATTGTTATCTATGCTTTGTTGGAATCTTACATAAAAATAACTCTTGAAAACAACAAAAAAAAAACCCATGAATGAGCAAAACCAGTTTTATGCTTTTCCCTTAGACAGCAGGCAGGCAGATTTACATTTTAGACCTCAGAGAGAGTGTTGTGTAGTCATGCATGGCTTTCTGACTGAGGTGCCCTGTTGCCCTATTCAGATCTGTGTCTGTTGTCTCTCTCTTGACAGTGTGGAGTCACGTTTTCTCTGTTGCCTCTTTTTCCTTTTTGAGACACAGGCTTGCTGTGCCACGTAACCCAGTTGGCCTTGATCCCATAATCTTGCTAGAATACTGGGATTGCTGGTGTGGGTGCTCTTGCCTGGCTGTAACATGGCCCTCTCTAGGAGTTTGCAGATATGTTTCTCTCTGTTTCCTCCTTTGTTTTTCAGCCCAAGCGTTGTTTAGCAAACTGTACATTTTCCTGTGACTCAGACTTGAAAGGCTGACTCTTTCTCTGAACATCCAGTTTTATTCGCTGTGGTCATGACCACAGCAATGTTTTCAGGTGGATGTGGGATTCCTGCCTTCAGTTGTGGATTGCAGCAGAGTTCGCATGTACAAATACGATACTGAATGTTAGAGGATTGCTTTTTACGCCATAATTATTTGGTACATGTTATAATTTTCTCCCATCTCTTTTTTTCCATGTTTGGATATTGTAATATTCTAGAATGTTTTAAATACTTTTGGTTCAGGGCCGGGCAGGGATCTCAACTCTAACCCTCTGTTTAGAGCATAGTAACTAGTTAGTCCCTGAGGATACCTAGTGTCTTCAGAATGTCACCTCCCCCTCCCTGCTTCTCATGTTTTTCCTCAGAACATGGGTGGCTGGTTTCACTGAAGTAAATCCATGCCATAAAGCGAGGCATTAGTGCTCCGTAATGGAGTTGAGCAAATCCCCTTCCCTCCTCTCTAAGCCAGATCAATCCAGTTCCTTTCTGTGTTATCTAAAATTCAGGTTAATGATCTACTCAGTAGGTATCACTTAGGTAATTGGAAGCCTTTTAAATCCAATGATTGGAAAAAAAACAATCACCACTGTACTGGTTTTAGTGGGTTGACATGGGTTAAAGAAAAATAATTCCAGAAAAAGCTTTTAGATCCTCTTAAAATCAAGTTGATGCCTAGGACCTTTTTCGTGGGGCTGTGGGCAGGGGGGGGGGGGGGGGGGGGGGGGATTATGCAGTGGATACCTTCTGTCTATATAGATAATGTCCTCTTTTTTAGTTGGATGTTGTTTGTGTGACTGCTAAGTTGACACTCTTGTGACTTTTAGAGTCACATGTATGAGCAGGGAAGTTGTGGCTAGGTTGGGTAGAGCCTTGCCAGTGGCCAGAGATCTGAGAACAGTCTCTGCTTTGGTAGCTGCTTTATGAATTGAAAAACACATTAATAACATGAATGAGATACATGTATCCTGATCACCTCAACTAGCACTCAGTAACATCTTGGAAACCAGAGGAAAGCTGTAGTTATTCTATCTAGATGTAATTAATTTAGAGGAAAGCCCAACTTTGATTCCCTGGCTTGGGAAACAAGAAAAATCTTGGCTTTTTAATCCCTTCATGAGGGCGTTGAGAGTCAAGAGCCACAAGCACTAATGCCAGCATGGGAAGATCACCCACTGCCTGCAGTACATAGCAAGCTCAAGGCAGACCTACATAATGAGAACAGACCAAAAGATGTTCTAGAACATTTGGCCTCTGCTAGTCGCTTTTCTAAAGACCAGTACAGCCTGTATCTGGTGCCCATATATAGTAACTGCTTTTTTGCTGAATGCTTAGGCCAGTTCAGTGATGATGAAGTTCTAAATACTTGATGCTGTGTATCCAGGGATAGATAAACACAGCGCTGCAGTGCTTACAGTGTGTTTAGGAGCGTCTAGCAGGCAGGACTGTGTCTGCCAGCCTCTTCCAACCCAAAGTGATGCCACTGGCATGCTCTTTGTGACTGAGTAGTTTTTCATCCTGAGTTTTCCATCTAGACCGGGATCTTGTTTCTTATGGGCATTGCCTGTACTGTGTATTAACTTTTATACAGATTATAAGTTGGGCCTGAGCATTCATTTATGGTTTTTTAAACAATTTTTACAAGAATACTTAATAGTTGAAGCTGTTTCCCTCTCTCCACCACCAATATGTCAAGAAGTACATACAGTGTCTTGATTTTAGTAAAAGTATGTTTGATTTCTTGAGTACAGTCTAACCACTCAATACAGTTGGTATTTAGCTTCCATATCATTCTCAAAAAGAGAATGGGCCAGAGATGTGGTTCTGGATAGAGTGTTTGCCTAGCATAACAGAAGCCTTGGGCTCCATCTGCAGCCCTGTAAACACGACAGGATCATGCACAGTTTTAATTGTGCACTGTGGAGGTGGAGTCATCCAGTGAGTCACAGGGATTTAGAGACCAGCCCCCACCCACAAGAAGAAAATGTGTAAAACAAGGAAAGTTAGAATTTACTTGGAAGTTCTATAATCTTGAAATTTCAATTTATTGCTTATATTTGATGTTTTTAATGCATTTGGGGTGTGTGTGTGTGTGTGTGTGTGTGTGTGTGTGTGTACACGTACAGTAGAGGGCAGTTTGAAGGAGTTGGTTCTCACCTTGCGCCGTGTGGGTCCTGTGGAACAAATTCACTGTCCAGCTGTACAGTGAGAGCCATCGCAGTAGTCCTGGGCCTTGTATAGCCCTCACCTGGCCTTGAATTCAGACTCCCTGCCTCACCTCTCCAGTGCTAGGTGTGGAACCACAACACTGGTTGTAGGTGAAACTTGCTTTTCTTTTACATGTTTCTTACATCAAATGGTTAGATGACTTACATGCAATTATAAAGTTGATCTTTATACGCATACTCATTGTATGTGAACCTGCTGACCTCTGTGGAATATTGAATGCGTTGTACTTAATTCACAGGGTTTCAAGAGTGGTTGTATCGGGGGTTTCTGTTTGCCCAAAGAAGCTCCTGAGCAGGGTAACCCCATAGTTTTCTCTTTGGTGTCTCGCAGAGCAATGTGAGTACCAAGCGACAGAAGACATCCCAACAGGGCTACGTGGCCTACCAGAAGCAGGTCATCCGGAGGAGCACGCGGCACAGGAAGGTTCGGGGAGAGAAGGCGCTGCTGGTATCTGCTAACCAGACATTAAAAGAATTGAAGATTCAGGTAAGGGAATACCTGTTTGTTCCTGTCTGAAAATATCAAGGGCTGTGTGGATTCCTTTCTATGTCTGCTTTATGTAGTTAACCTGTTTCCTGAGGCTGAACTTTAATTAGTCAGCCCACTCTAAGTGAGCCAATAGGAGAGGACTTCTTTTTTTTTTTTAAATATGCTTATAGGACCCCAAAGTTTACCACACCTCCTTAAAGTTTTTATTTATTTGGTTTGTTTGTTGTTTTTATTGTAGAGTTTCTCTATATATAGCCTTGCCTCTTGGGGAACTCTCTCTAGACCACTCTCCCTCCTGATTGCTGGGATTAATAGCGTGCACCACTATGCCAGGCCATTTATATGAACTGTTTAAAAAGTGCATCCAAGGGCAAGGAAGTCCTGTCTGTTGGAAAGTTTCAGATCCATTCTAGCGTGGGTTCTATAGTTTTCCAGAGAGAAATAAAACTCTTTAAGAATGACCCTGTTAGGCTGGGCAGTGGTGGCGCACGCCTTTAATTCCAGCACTTAAGAGGCAGAGGCAGATTGAATTCTGAGTTCGAGGACAGCCAGGACTACAGAGAGAAACTCTTTTCTCGAAAACAAAAAGAAAAAGAAAAACAAAACAAAACAAAAAGACAAAGAACAAAAAGAATGACCCTGTTGCAGGGGTTGCTCTCGCTTCTTTAGGTCCTACCCCACCACTGTGTTTTTAGTGTCACACTCAACATGGACTTCTTTCTCAGATAGTTATTGCAAACCACCTTGATCATGACGGCCAGAAATCCTTTCGCTGGAACAACATCGGAAAAAAATAACTTTATAAGTGCATCAAGAGAGCTGGTTAATCCCCCAGAGCAATCCTGATTTTTCCAGGATAATCTTCACTGCCAGTGTGTGACTCTGACCATTTAATAGTACGAGAGTCTCTTGCAGGATCTGCTGTAAAGTTTGAGGGAGAGACACAGCATTGAGAATCTTCCTAGGATGTGTCAGAAGCTCCCGGCCCACTTTTGATGTGTTCTGTTTTCTATATGGTTTGCACACTTGCACACTCCCATGAGAGTATGTATGTATTCATGCATGTAGAGTCCAGAAGATCTCATAACTTTTTTAGGTTTATTTATCATGAGTGTGAGTGTTTTACATGTGGGCCACATGGGTGCCTGGTGCCTGCAGAGAAGAGAATGGTGTCTCCAGTTACGTGGAGAGAGAAAGCATGTGGTGCTAGGAATTGAACCTGAGTCCTCCTCAAGCACACCAAGCTCTCGTAAGCACTGAGCCTTCTTTCCAGACCCTAAAGTGTGTGGAGATTGTAAGACACCATTACTTAGGTTCCAGTTAGGCTTTTTGGTTTTGGTTGGGATTTGATTTATGCTTGTTTTGTTTTTGAGACTGACTCACTATTGCTTTGGCTGGCTTGGAACTTACTGTGCCGATGAGGCTAGCCTTAAGCTCTCAGAGATCTGTGTGCCTCTGCCTCCTGAGAGCTGGGGTCAGGTTGACATAAAACCAGCCAGTCCATCAGGTCCAATTAAACTTCTCATTATTAGCATGTGTGTCTACTATGCCTAAGAAAGTGGAGCAATGTGTGTTTTCTTGGAGTTGGATTTAAAGGCATTTGTGGGTCTTACAAGCCGTGCTCTTACCTCCTCACTCTCTCCAGCTCCTCTTGTTTTTGAGGCAGCCTTGCTGTCTGCTCTTGACTGACCTGGAACTCACTATTATCAACTTAGAAAGAACCGTGGTTCCTGCCTCTGCCTTTCATTCCCTAGTATTTCTGCTAACATCTTATCTCTTTGCCAGAATGCGCATACACTTGTCTACTAATTTGTTTTTTGCGTTTATATGCTTTTTTTTTTTTTTTTTTTTTTTTTTATGTTGATATGTGTATGGTGGCATGAGCACAGTTGTGACTGTCAAATAACAACCTAGGAGACTAAGGTCCTGCTGTGTCTATCTCCAGGATCACTCTGGGTCGTCAGGCTTGGCAGGTATTGCCTTCACCCACTGAGCCACCTCACTAGCCCATTTGCTAGGTTTTTAAGTCATCTTCACCTCTTTTCTACAGTAGTCTTTCCCAAATTGTTGACTAACCGCCCCTCCCCCTCCCCCCAGACTCACTTGCAAATGAAGAAGGTGACTGTGACACAGGCAGTTACTGAAATGCTTTGTGGTGCTATCAGTAAAAGTTGTGTTCCACTGGCACGTCTCTAACACTTGGCAGGAAGAGCTGATAAATTCAAGATGTCCATGAAAACCAATCGCCCCTGTGGTTTGAGTCACTATTGAACCTCCAGAAGCTGACCATGCTCCCTCCCGGTCTGCTGCCTTCATGTGGCGGCGTTCACTGGCTCTGCAGTTTTCTTGTTGCTGATATTTATCATTGTAATTGAGGCAAAAGTACAGGCTTCCTTTCAGAGTGGTATGTGTTCCAGATTGTCCTGAGAACAGCATTTCCCTTGGTTGAACCCACAGCTCTGAAAATAAACCAGTGTTGGCATAATATCTTTCCTCTGCTGTTGTGCCCTTTGCATCTGAGAAGACTTGTTTCTATCACAGGCTTTCTGCCTGTTAGTGGTAAACCTCCAGCATTCAAACCCTCCAATTACAAAAAGAGCCCCTGTGGACAAGGACCTTTCTAAAGGCCTGTGCTGCTCTTATTATGGATCACTGTTTTTGAAGAATAAGTCAAAAAGCAGCAGAAGTAACCTCTCCACCGAGGAGCGTGCTACCTGCTCACATGACCTAGGAGCGTGCTGCCTGCTTAGATGAGCTGCTTCATGGCAGCAGCCGCTCACATGAAACCCCCCCCCCCCCACACGTACTTTCCGTGGGTTATTTCTTTGCCGTGTGTTTGCTCTCATCTCCCACTCTTCAAATAGCACTGTGAGTCAAACAAGACTGAAAGAATGGGCTGAGGAGTGGAATTTCCCCTCGCTGCTCTGTGGTCGCTGTAAGAGCATCAACTAGCAGGACCCTTCCTGCCTCAGCTGTGGGCACGCATGTGGTTCTTGTTAGTAGGGGATCCTTTTTGAAGGGGTTGTACTTCCTCCTGTGATGGAGGATGGGGCTTTCTTTTTGGCACACTGCTTTGTTAGATGAATAGAGTGACACCCTGCACAACAATGCAAGCACATGGTTGTAAATGCGTTACTGTACACTTGCTTAGGGCCTTACAGTTGCATTGGGACTGGAGAGATGGCTCAGTAGTTAGACTACATGCTGCTCTTACAGAGGACGCAGGTTTAGTTATCAGAACCCATGTGGTAGCTCACAATGGTCTGTGACTCTGTCAGGAGATCTGATGACCTCTTCCGGCTCCTAGGTTCCAGGCAACGAAGTGATACACATTATGCAGGCAACAGATTCATACACAAAAATAAAGTAAGAAAATCTTAAAAACAGTTTTTTAGAAAGAACGTTTCGCATAGTTGTTAGTTCTTTCAGTAATACTTCTGTTGGTTTGGTTTCCCTCTTCTCCGTCCCATCTCTAGTCCCAAGTGTTATTCCCCATTGGAAAGGGGAATGCTAGGCACAGACCGAGGTGGGTGCAGTACCTCCATTCTGGTATGCTGACACCCACACAGCTGGGGTATCTTGTCCATGGACCCAATCTTGATTTGTTTCTCTCCTTCCTGTACCTCTTCTGCACACTTTTCTCAGCCTCTCAGAGTTGGTACTTATCCTGTCTCATGGTGAGGGCATTTCACATGAAATAGTAGTCCTAAGTCCTATCTGGACACGAGTGATGTCACCTCCCTGTATGAAATGTGTTGGTCTGGGACTGGAAGAGCCAGCCTTGTCAGTTCTTGTACTCGTGAAGTGCAGGGAGAGGCTTGCTGCTTCAGGAAGATCACTGGCAGTGCCATATCCTCAGCATCTCTGATCACAGGCCTGTTTATAGTCAAACCCTGCTCGATCTCTGGGATCCTGTCTTTTTGAGAAGTCCACGTAGCATGTTCCTGGCCAAGGTTCTTATCTGTAGGCCATATTAAGGTCACTCCTATACTAAGTGTCTCTCAAGCCCTTACACGCACCAGAAGCTGAGGACTGCTTTCCTACATGAGGCCCATCTTTCCTGCCTACAAATTGCAGAAAGCTGAATGAGTCCTTTGGCGTGAGGGTAGCAGTGTAAAGCACTTACTACAGAATACATTTGAAGACTATATCTTTGCTGAGTTTGGTAATACGTGCCCTTAATCCCAGCAGAGGTTGAGTGGATCTCTGACAGTTGGAGGCCGGCATATCTAAATAGTGAGTTCTAGGACATCCAGTGCTTGATACATAGTAAGACCCTGTTTCCAAGTAAATAATGTAATTAAGTAAAAAAGTTTTAAGTGACTATCAATTATCTTTCCTGTTTAGAATAGAAAATGTCATTGTTTGTGTGGGAGTGCCTTTTCAGTGTTGTCTCTGGATGTAATCACTATCCAGAAATATCACTATTTATCATTTCACGATATCAGGAATTGAACCCAGGGCCTACCCTGAGTGCCTTGCCACTAAATCAGAATCTTACTGACTTACACTGACTGGCCTGTAGCTAGATCCTTCCATTCAGCCTCACTGATGGCTAGAAATACAGTCCTACCCCACCAAACCTGCCTTAAAAAAATTTTTTTTTTTAACTTTCTGAATCTGAAAACATTGAGGACTTATCACAGTGTTTTAGAACGTCTGTCTTGGTAAATCATGTGGCCCTTTTCCTGATGTCCTTTTTTGGTTCCTGTGGAAAGATATGGACTGTATACATCAGGTGATCCTGATAGACTCTAGGGCTGAGTAGCAGACTTAAGTTCGCCCCCATAGACTTCGGGGAGGTCTAGCAGCAGGACACTGAAGCACCAACCTGAGTGTATAATCGTCTCTGTTCTCTGAACTCCTCAGGCTTAGCCTCCTAGGAACACTAGCAATGCAGCAAGTGGGCTGCTTGTTTCTGTGCCCTGGGGCCTTTGGGCTTTTTCTATGATTTTTACAATGTGTTTTATGTTTTCATGGGGCGTAGGTCTCAGTGTTCTCCTGTGTGTAGACTTTGTTTCTTTTTCTTGCCAGATCATGCATGCATTTTCAGTCGCTCCATTTGACCAGAATTTGTCAATCGATGGAAAGATTTTAAATGATGACTGTGCCACCCTTGGTACCCTTGGCGTCATTCCTGAATCTGTCATTTTATTAAAGGTGAGTAACAGCTGTCTAGCTAAGAAGACAGAGCAGACACATACCTGTTCTTGGTCCTCTCTGGAGACAGGGTTTCTCTGTGTAGACCAGGCTGGCCTCGAACTCAGAAATCCGGCAGCCTCTGCCTCCCAAGTGCTGGGATTAAAGGCGTGCGCCACCACCGCCCGGCTTTTTTTTTTTTTTTTTTAAATGTTGATTGGTATCTGTGCTGTAGGCAGTCAGAATAGAGAGCTCTGCCAAGAAAATTCCCATCTGCATCTGATTTCTCCCAGTTGTTTTTTTCTCTGACACGGGGCCAGCGACTCCGGACTTTAGATCTCTTTTTCATTACACGTATAAAGGGAGAGGAGCCTCTTTCAGAAAGAACCCAGGATCAGTCCAGCAACACCACACTTCTCTTTTTTTGCTTGCTATGGGTGCACACATTTACTTACTGTATTCTTTTGGAAAAGGGCCTATATAGCTTAGGTTGGCCTCATTTGCTTCCTGAGTGCTAGGATTACAGACATGCACCACTGTGTCTACACTGTTCTGTTTTGGATTAGCTAGACAGCCTACCCTCTAAAACAAAATCAATAACAAAAAGCAAACAAAGCAGGTATGGATGTGTGGCTTCCTCCCTTCAAGGAAGAGCAGAGGGTAGGGCTGTGACTGTGAAAAGAATGATACTTGATACTTAAAATGTACATCTGTCATTTTAACAAGATCTGCTAGCTAGGTTTTTATTGCTGTGATAAAACACCACAACCATGGGGGGTGGGGGGGCAAGAACTCAGGGCAGGTGTGTGTGGGCAGAGGACCACTGCTGACTGCTTGTACCTCCTCTCCTGTCTTTCCAACCCGCTCTTTTTGTTGTTGGTTTGGTTTGGTTTGGTTGGTTGGTTTTGGTTTTGGTTTTTTGTGTGTGTTTGTATTGGAGGTAGGGTCTCACTGCTAGGATTAAAGGTGTGTGTCCTGCCTAGACAGATTTCTTCTGCCACCTAAGGTCACCTGCCCAGGGACAGCACCACCATTAATCAAGGCTGTGTCCCTCAGATTTGTTTACAGGCCTATCTGATGGAGGTATTTTTTCAATTGAAGTCCTTCTTCCCAGATAACTCCATCTTGTGTCAAACTGACAAAATATCCTGGACATATAAGGGCGAACATCTCAACTATGGCCTATCAAAGGCGCTTGGTTATGGAAATTGGGTATTTTAGATATCCTATTGCAAGCTAAGAAAGAAAATTAGACATTTTGGATTTTGGCATTAGAGCTATCCTCCTTGTATCTACTTGTGAGGAGGGGAGGAGTTTAAGGCACGTGGTTCAGATGCAAGGAAGAAAGCGGTGCTCTGCCATATACAGTGTGCCATTTCTTAGAGTCAAGGAGCCTAGACTCACAGCTGGCATAAGTGAACAAGGCTCCTCCCACCCAATACCAGCTGTTTGTACAAAGCTTGGCAACACTGAGTAGATGAGGACCATTGCTGCTGACCCTGAAGGAACAGGTGACTGTTTTCCAAATTGAAAACTGTCTATTGCCTGGGAGTATCACTGCTACCCCGAGACTGAGACACAGTAAAAGGGTGTGATCTATGGAACAGGCTTTGTAGCAGTGCTAATACTGTAACCACCAGCCAGGCTTCAGAGTGGTGCTCTTCCCTCAGCCTGTCCTTCCCTGTGCCTCTGAACTGTCTCCATTTGTTTTCAGGCTGATGAACCAATTGCAGACTACGCTGCAATGGATGATGTCATGCAAGGTAAAGACCAGTCTGCTTTCAGGTCCTGGTGATGGATCTGATATAAAGGGCTGTAGATAGAAGCTGAAGTGCCCTGGGTTTTAATTTTGACCTTAGAAAAAGGTGCCTGCTCTTAAGGCAGAGAGTCTGCCAGTATTGGTCATAATGTGGGGTAAAAGGTTGGGAAGTGGAAAGTAGGAAGGTTTGTTAACATGAGGAAACTGGACAAAAGGTGAGCCTTTAAGGGGTGTAGGAGGTCAAGACTTAACTCAGGAGCAGGAAACTGCAGCTCCAAAGGCGGGCACACTTTGTCCTCTCTTCATTTCTAGTCTGTGTGAGAAACTGTCAGACAGCTCTGCACCCTATGATACTTGTCACCCATTCTCTTCCTGTCTGTGGCACCTTTTGTCCACTGGGTACCTCAGATAGCAGCTGTAGGAGGTATTTCAGCACTTGGGGTGACTTGCATTGCCAGGGTTATAACAAACAGTGTCAGAAGAGTGTTAGAGAGAGAAGGGGTTTAGGGGAGGGAGAGCGCACACGCGTGCACAGGCAACCCAGTGCCAGAAGAATCCTTCTCTAAGGAAACAAGCCAACAGGAGAGAGTAAGTTACTTCTAGGAAAATGGCAGTTCATATCCCAAGACCTGTGGCTCCACTGGTGTCCAGTAATGGACCCTCAGAAGAAGCTTTGCTTGACACTTTATAATATCAATAGGCAGAGTCACCTGACAGTTGAGGACCAAACTGAGAACATGAAAGCAAGGGGTGTCTTTGGACAAACTAAGAGAATATTGTAGGCAGCCCAGAAAACTTAAAAGTGGCCTACAAATAACTGGGCATGTAACACATGCCTTCAGTCTCAGCATTGGAAACTGAGGCAGGAGGATTGTGAGCTCAAAGCCAGTTCAGTCCAAAACCAAGGTTTTCTATAAGACGTACAGAGAAAATGGGCAAATGGTAATTAGGCCATATATAAAAAGAATATTTATTTCTAGAAGAAAGAATTCATAGGAATAAAAATGGATTGACTCACAGTATGCAACAGTCAGTGTTGAGCTAGGAGGGTGTGCTTTCTTAGGACAATGATGGGAAGTACAGGTGATTCCCTGAGCCAAATAGGTTTCTGGTTCTCGATTCTGCAGCTAGACAAACTGATTCTGCTCACAGGCCTGGCACTCAAAACACCCTCCAAAGTTACCTGCCAGCATGCTTTGAAGGGTTGGCACATCAAGAAAGTTATTGGTGACATGATGAGGAAGGACCAGGCATGGGACAGGAAGGTTCAGCCCAGGTTGTGTGGCAAGCAGTGCTTAAGTTTCCTGGTTTAAATTTGGGACTGGAAGGATGAACTGTCTGCAAAGGATAATGGAAGTGATTGCAACAGCCTAGAACAGGTTACTGGATCTAAAAGCAAAAGAGACAAAGCAGGTGATTGATGCAGGAGTTGCCAGGCAGAGAAAGAGCACATGGGCAGTAGAACCAATGGCAGCCAGGGCCAGGCTTGGTGTTGCTAAGGTGGGGCAGGTGGTAGAAGAGCTGAATGTTCCTCAGTGGAAGTTAATCAGAGGCTAAGATATGGAAAGCAGTGAAAGCATGTTATTTAAAAAGAATACTGAGCCAGGTGTTGAGGCTCATGCCTGTAATCCAGCACTGTAAGTCTGAAGACAGGAGAATTGCCCAAGTCCTAGGGTAGTCTGACTTACATAGTGTGAGATCCTGTCTCAAAAGTAATTGAAATAGAGCCAAGAGATGTGGTTAGCAGCACTTGTTTTTCTTGTAGAGGATGCAGGTTGCTTCCCAGCTAAGCACACTTGTTTTCAACCAGGTGTAACTCCAGTTCCAGGGGCCCTGACTCCCTTTTTGACTCACGTTGGCCCCAGGGATAACCAGGGTCACAGAAATACATGCAGTCAAAACACTCATACACATAAAAGTTAAATCTTTAAAAAAATAAGTTAGAAAGGAAAACTGGATATCAGAAAAAAGAGACTGCTACAAACTCACGTGACTCTTCACATGGGAGAGGCAGGAGAGAAACACAGCTACTGGAGGTGCCACGAGGTCTTTCTGTGCGCCCGCGCGTGTGTGCCTGTGTGTGGCTTTGAAGAGAAAGAAAACTCATCAGTAGTTGATTGCTACCACAGGTTCAAAGGGATCCATTCCAGGTGACTAAGGCAATTAAAAGTTATTTTCAACTTCTCATCATGAAGCATTTGACCTGTTCTCACTAGCTGACAGGCTGTCTTTCACTCTGGAATTCTTTTCTTTTTGCAGTTTGTATGCCGGAAGAGGGCTTTAAAGGTAAGGCGTTTGCCGTGCTTCCTCCACGCCAGAGCTTCACCGTGACTGGTAATGTGGAGGCTGCAATTTGATTTTAAATTTCAATCCAATACAAGTCTCGTGACTGGAATTAATTTTAGCTGAAAGCATTTTTATTCCAGCTTCTGTCTTTTTCAGCACTGAGTCCTCAGATGAGGCTGGTGTGTAATAATGTCTCCCTCAGTTTCATTCCAGAGGAGGTTGGGATGTTGTGAGTGACATTTCTAGATTGATATTTAACCTGCCCAGGTCATCTCAGCAGGGCATCTGCTGTGTAAGTAAGAATTAGTGGTGGGAGACTTTGCAGAAGTCTGTGCAGGTTTCATTAATCAGGTGGACACAGCCCTATCTTGACTCCTCAGCCACTGCATCTGTGCATGACTGACAAGTTGCTGTGGTAATTCTCTGTCCACACTTCCAAGGTCTGTGGCAAGTTATGATTCTGCCTCAAATGATATTGAATCAAATGCCAGCAGTTCCTCATTGGGCAGTGACAAAGCTCCCTGTGTGGCTCTATTTATTGTCTGCATGTGAATGCCACAGAGGAACTTGTCGCAGGATCTAAGCAAACGAAAGCAAAAAGTTTCCTTGTGGCTGTGGCTGGGAAAGGAAAGAAAGCATCAGTCATCCCCAGCTCACCTGTGTGATGTACATGGGATACCTGGCTGTCAAGCAGAGTGGGTTTCCCTGAGAGTCTGTGCCAAGGGCCCCTGAGTTCATGTATTGTGGTGGATGTCCCCTGCTGACACATTGTTGCCAGACTGAATACACAGACTCATAACTTGAGCCATCCCTCCACATGTGTTCTGTTCTAGGTACCGGCCTGCTTGGACATTAATCTTTGACCACTTACTGACTGCCAAGGAATGACCAGAAAGGAAGACAAACTTGACATATTAGGGCATTACAGAAAACGTGGATTTAAGAATTAAACTCTTACCTGGCTCTTCCAAAAGGCAAAAATCCATTCAAAAGAGACTGTCCCAATTGCCTTATGTCAAATAAAGCAGATTGCACTGATGGACATCAGACTTGAAGGAGATGTTTTAGATTTTCTATTTAAGGTGGGAGGGCGAATGAGGACTGAGCAAGCAGAGTAGCAGTAAGACTAAATTATGTTTACACGGGAGGGAATAAAGTCCCAGTCACAGTACATGGGCTAGCATCCTGCTCCAAATACCAAGAGACACAACTTGCTAACCCAACCTGTCTTTGACCTATATTCATCTTTCACTAAAGCATTAAAGTGAAGGACTTGCCAACAAGGAATGTGTCGTCAGAGCACCACTCCTACAGGACAGCCACAGCCCTGCCATCTGCTCACTGTCTGTCAGTGCTGGGTAGAAGGCACCCACCGGTATGCTTTCCTTGTCAAACCAGGGACTGTCTGTTTTCCTCCATCATTCCAGAGGTGATGGGAAATGTTCAGTGTATTGTGGCAGCAAAGAAAGTATCCCTAACATTTGAAAAGCCAGATGGAAGAGTGAAACATTTGACGGAAGCTCTGCAGGACAGCATGGAGGTTTTTATAGACGACCCTCCTGTTCTCCAGTTCCCTCCGCTTTCCGTGGACCTCACTTCTTTCTGAAAACCATTCTTCTGATACACCCTACAGGGGCAATTTGAAAGGAGGGACAAGACTATACAGGGTGTGCTGTCTCACCAGCTCAGGATCACTGGATGCTAGTCTAAGCAGCATCAGCATCTGCAGGAACAGAGAAAGGTTTTAGCGGAGGATGGGGCTGGTCTGGGCAGCGAGTCTGCATTTTCTCTGAGTGAATGTTGGTGTGTTTGTGGCCCAGTTGCTGACAAATTTTTTTTTTCTTTTTTTTTCTTTTTTTTTTTTTTTTTACCTCTAGTTTGTTTAAAAACTTTAACTGATGTATACAAGCTGATCTCAACAGTAACAGCATCTTTTGATAGCTTTCTGCCAGTGCTCATGGCTGCTGGGTAAAAGTCCCACTGTGGTAATTATGTTTGCAATGAAGAGTGTTCTAGAGATGGTGGAAAGTGCAGGCAGAGCCAGGCGAGCTGCACACCTTCCTGGAAGCCTACTCAAGGAGCTCCTGCCGCTGGGAAGACAGGGACTCATGGGACCAAGCCTCATTCACCAAGAGCCCTTTCTTTCCCAAGGCCAAGACAGTTGAAAGGCAACCAAATATTTGACAAATGTCCTTTACTGTCCTTACAAAGAAACCTGGCTGTGTGACAAAAGCGTTGGCAGAACCTCAGCACCCCTAAAAGGTGGTGGGGATAAATGGCAAGAAGAAGCTGTTCCCCCCTTTTTCCTGAGATTGGATGTGCACAAGCTAGAAGTTAGCGCTGTGAGGTTGGCTGCATAGGCATCTTTTGTTTCCTTCACAGAATGTTACCAAGGAAATAGCCATTAATTCCTTCAGGCAAATGCAGGTGGGCCGACCCCATGTCAGCCAGCTGAAGTGTGCTGCCTTGGCCTCAATGATGGCACCACCACTGCAGAGCCTCATTGGGATGTCAGCTCAGCTCGGACCTGGAACCCACTGAAGAAGGCTACTCCCACTCCCAAGCTTGGGGTTCCTGGGCTGCCGCTTCCTCACAGCTTGAAGCAGACGAATTTCAAAGAGTACACACTTGGACTTAACAGCTGCCATGTTCCTGCTTACTAATTCATGCTGTCTGGTTGTCTACTGAGCTGGGACGGCCTTACAGCATAGGCTAGCTATTTTTGCTGGGTTCTAAAGCTACATTCAGAAACTGCATTAAACCAGATTATGAATCTCCAGGCTTCTTTATGTTTCATTTTTTTTTTTTTTTTTCTCCCAGGCAGGGTCTCCTGTAACCCAGGCTAGCCTCGGACTCACTATGTAATCAGGATAATCTTAACTTCTGATCTTCCTACTTCCTCCTCCCAGGTGCTGGGATTGCAGTCATGTGGCCACTGTGACAGGTTTCCTGTGCTGTGCCAAGGCCCAACCCCAGGGCTGCGTGCACACTAGACACACATTCTGCATACTGGCCTACATCCCCAGCTCTACCCGCATATATTTCTAATCGTTCTTTAATCTCAAGCAAATGTGTAGAGTCTCCTATGCTGAAATGGTCTTTGCCATAGCCAGACGTGTAGGCTATCATTTGATGTCTTCATTCCCTGACAGGAAACCTTTTTTCTGTATTTATGAACTTTATTATTGAGAATCACTGTTAACCTTTCTGCCAAATTAAAGACACTTGTGTCTCTGTTTCCATGGACCTTTGTCCAGAGTGAGTTCTTTGTCCTTTCACCTATTAGGTGTTGGTCTTTGGTCCCGGGTCTGACCAGATCCTGGCAGGCACTGATGTTTGGCTTTAGTAGCTTGGTTTTGATACCTAGGGGATGGTTTGTCCCTATAGAGCAGAGAAGCCTGTCTTTCCTGTTCCAGACTAGCCCGGCAGGGCACCAAGTGCTGAAGGGCAATCAGGATATAGGGCAGTAGGGAAGAGTGCAGCTGTGTAAAGAGTGTTGACCATGTACCCAGACCCCTAACGTAAATGGGCAGCCAATACCCCAAACAGGTATTTCCCTGAGGGTAGTTCTTCCTGGAGGTAGTGCCTAGCCCTGATATGGAGAAGACTGTTGTGCAGGAAGGGAAGGGTCCACCTGGCTTTCCCATTAATTTTCCACCCTTGCATGGAAAGCTGCCTGACTTTCCTCACCACTACATACCTGCTGCAGTGTTCACCCCAGCATCCAAAGGGTTGGGTGTGCATACATGCTGGTGGGAAAGCGCTAATGAGAAGAGTCCAGAGAAATCCCGAAACCACCCAACCAAGCTTCCTGCTTCACCTTCACCAAGAACTTAAGTACACCTTGTGCTAGGAGCCCTGCAGGCTGCAGTGATGGCTGGACAGCTGTTCAGTTAGCCTTTTTCATAGATCTTCCCCTTCAGCCCACAAGTATCACCAGATCCAGTGGCTAAGCAGCACACTATTCATCTCTAGGATCTTGCTAAAAAGTACTTAAAACATGGTTTGACTATGTACAGATTTATGCCTTTCCGATGGTTGATTCTTGCCCCAGAAGTTTTTTTTGTTTGGTTGGTTTTTTTTTGTTGTTTTGTTTTTGTTTTGTTGTTGTTGTTTGTTTTTTTTTTCGAGACAGGGTTTCTCTGTGTAGTCCTGGCTGTCCTGGAACTCACTCAGTAGATCAGGCTGGCCTCGAACTCAGAAATCCACCTGCCTCTGCCTCCCAAGTGCCGGGATTAAAGGTGTGCGCCACCACCGCCCGGCTCCAGAAGTTGTTTTGATGGCCATTGCCAAAAACATCAAAACTACTTGCTTGGAAAAGCTGGCAAGGGTATACAGGCTTCAGGCTGCATGTAGGTGCCTCATAGGTACTTTCTGACCTGTAGAGGTTTTCTTTGTGGAGTATTGAAGCAAGCAGTAATTCAGGAATTGGGAACTGAAAACAGCTTTGGTCTACCATCAGAATTGAGACCTCCTGCCAAGCGTGTCACTGGCCGAGCTTTTGCTGTGTCCTGTCCAAAGGAGGCGAGCTCAAGGTTAATCCTTAAGTAGGTACTTCTGCAGGAGAGCTGACTCAGCTTAACTTGATTTTGTTTGGTTTTGAGAGTGGTTCTCTGTGTGGCCCTGGCTGTTCTGAAACTGTATAAGGCTAGGCTGTCCTCCAACTCTGATCCTCTGTCTCCAGTGTAATGGGATTAAAGTCCTGAGGCACCACTCCCTGCCTTTGTTTTTATTTTTTAACACCGCATCATTAGATCGCACAGCCTATCCTTGAACGTGAGACCAAGGTAGCCAGCTTCCCTACCATTTCCTGCTTACATTGGTTGTTTTGTTTTTTGTTTTTCCTTTTGGGGACCAGATTTAATATAATCCAGGCTGCCCTAAAACTGTCTTTGTAGCTAGTAATAATCCTGAACTTCTGATCTTCCTGCCTGTAGGAGTCCAGGTCAGTAACTCAGAACAAATGAGCTGCATCTCTTAGAGAAAATCCTTATAGAACATCTGCTTCCCTCCCTTCCAACATATACAATGAAAGACACTTCCTGCACTGGCTTAGCCAGCACCTCAGGCAGCCAGGGCCTGTCACTAAAATTGCTGTTGGACTCAGAAGCCATGCCTGTAGCAGCAACTATTGTGGTTGCTGGGTTCCAGATCTAGGCTAGTGTTGCCAGGCCAGGCAGGCCCTGGGCCACAGGAAGTGGGCACATATTCCAGGGAAGCCACTGCCTGGGTTGGACCATGGCCTGCTGGCACACTGGCCTCTACACACTTGCATCTGGGTGTTCCTGCCACTGCCATTCCAGCTTTGTAACCAAGGGCAACCACTTATGGACAAGTGTGTTCCTTGTATAGTCAGTTTGTTGTGTGGACATTGTCATACCTGCTGTCTGCCAGATGAGCTCTGCAGGAAAATGTGGGCCTTTCCTAGTACCAGCACTGTGTTCCCACACTCACGGACTTTCTGGAGGATGCTCCAGGTGTGTGTCTGGAAAGTTACCAAATGGCTGCTTCTAAGGACTTGTCACTCAACTCCCGAACTGCCTCTGGGTGGTTTGTGTCTGAAAGTTTGGCAGCAGCATCTCGTCCCTCCAGAGCCTGTCACTGGTTCTCCAGATGAAAGAGATGCCAAGTTGTGCAGGGTTGTCAGATTCTGGAACTAGAATGAGCCAGAGGTTACGGCTGAAATGGCTACCTCCAATAACCATCTCAGGGAAAGCATCTTGGTTAGTTCTGGGCTGGCTTAGGCCCCTGACACCAGTGCCCAGTCACCTTTCTTGCCAATCCTAGCCATGGCGTTCTCTCAGGGTCTTCCAGAGGTTCTCCAGTGAGGAGATCTGAGAAGAGAGCCCTTGGGGCTGGGCCAATATCCTCTTTCTGAAGACTTGCTATCTAGCCCCTAGCCCAGCATGCCTGCCCTCTGGAGAGGCCCTGCCTTGTGTGTTTTCCCTTTGTCAGAGCTGGTGGAAGTATGTCTTCCCAAAGGGGCACCATTTCTGTTTTAGGACACATAGACGCAAGAACCATTCAGAGGCTATACTATGTTTTCATTCTCTAGCCTTAGATGGTAAAGGTTTGAGGCTGGCTCTGTGTGTGTGTGTGTATGTGTGTGTGTGTGTGTGTAGGGTGGTGGGACTGGGTTATTAAGGAAAAGAAAGGTGGTGCCTAGAGGCAGCCATGCGTGAGTGGTCAGTGCTGAGTGGTTTGGATTGAAATAGGCCAGAGAAAGCAAAGCTCTAGGGCCTTTGTCCAATCTTCCCTTCAATCCATTCCAGGCTGTGCACCCAGCCCCTTTCAGAGGCACGTGTTGCCGCCTCCCTGGGGGCTCTTGCTGGCTCAGAATGGTGCCCTCCAGGACCCACAAGAGATTATAAACCTCTCATTGAAGAGGCTTTCTATAAAGAGGAAAAGGCTGTAATTGAAAGGCTCCTTGGTTCTAAAGGAGCAGACCTGGAACAGCAAAGCCTTCATTCTTACTCAGCCAATGTCAGGCATGTTCAGTCCTCCCTGCACGGAAGCGCCGTGGCCCTTGAGCTTGAAATCTGTGGGTTCAGAGCATGGAAGGACAAAGGCCCACGACAGTACAGCTGAGCTCTTTGTTTTGTTTTGGGTGGTATTTTGGTTTGGGTTTTGTTTTTGTTTTTTTTTTTTTTTTTGTTTGTTTGTTTTTGTCTTTTGAGACAGGGTCTCAATCTATCCCTGGAGTTTGATCTTGAGGTCTTCTTCCTCTTCCTCCTGAATGCTGGGATCAGGGGCCACGCCTGGTTTGTGTGGTGATCGGGAGTGACCCTAAGGTCTCTTGATGCTAGCAAGCAGTCTACCAACTAGCTCTAGCCTCAGCCCCAAACCCCAAACCTTGTATGTGCCAGGCAAGTGCTCTATCACTGACTACATTTTAGGCCCTGGTTGCTGGGCAGGGTGGCTCCTAGGTTCAATCCCAGCAGTGAAGAGGCAGAGACAGATGAGTCTGAGTTAAGACCACCCTGCTCTACATAAGAAATTCCGAGCAGCTCAGACAGGCTTTGAACTTGGTATCTTCCTACCTACAAGGGAGCTAGAATTACAGGTCTGAACCATCAGATCCTGCTCCCCAGTGTATTTGTCCACCACCCACTGCCTCTGTCTGCTTCTCCCTTGGACCCGGATGGGATACTTCAGTCTAATAAGCAGCCTGCAGCAGGCTGCTGTCCATCCATCTGTCTCAGGGCCTTTTGTCAGGCTCCAGGCACTGAGACACTTATGACTGGGAGGGAAGTGGCTTCTGCTGGGAAAGAGTTGGGAAGCAGGAAGAGGCACGGGGATTGTGCTTGAAACTGAATTCAAGGTTCTGTCCTGCTGTGTACAAAAAGCCAAAGGGTGCTCAGAGAACCCTGGAATTTGGACGTCTGATTAGGTGTAGCTAGTCTGTCACATTCTAACCAGGAGGTATGTAGACATTTGTTTGTTGGGTTTTGTTTTTTGTTTGTTTGTTTGTTTTTGTTTTGTTTTTTTTTTTTCAGTTAGGACTTCCACCAAACCTTGCCAATAACCAAGATTCCATAGATCAACCCTGCCACATGTGGTTGCTACCACACAGGTCCTAACCCCATCATCCCCCCAAGGGCTTTGGACAGCTTCACTCAGTTTCCTTTTTATAACTTTGGTTCCTCACATGTTTTTCTGAAGAAAGTCAAAGAGCCCATCAGGGTGTTCTCCAGGAGCCTCCTCGGTGCCTTAGCTAGCTGTGGTATCCCTATTGTCCAGGGATACTACACCAGCACCAGTGACGCTGGAGAAGCCCTGGCTCCAGGTGTTCTGCAGTCTTTCTGTTCTTACGTGGTTCTGACCCGCGTCCTTCGCCCCACCCACACTGCCAGGAGAGCTTGCTAGGGGAGAACATGCCCTCTGCTCAGCCTTTTCCCATAGGGGAGGATGGCATGAGGGATTTCCTCTAATATCCTTTGAGGTAAGTGGGGGTCTGAAATCTGGCCAAGTCCTGCAAGCAGCTGGTGTAAGGGTTGCCAAAGACCCAGATCATTTCCTTAATGAGATGCAGTTCCCGCGGCTCAGGAAATCGGAGTGGGAGTGGAGGGTGCTCAAGAAACATTAAATTCATGATTTGAGTTGTTCCAAGTCCTACCTTCACCTTGGACAACCCCAAATATAACGGGACAGAAAGGATAGAAGTTCTCTCTACTGTTAGCTCTTGTAGCCTCAGTTTCCCCAGTTAGAACAATGAGTGAAACCCAGAGATAGTAAAGATCTGAAGTTCTGGCTTGGTCAGGATCTTTCACCTCTCAGGAAGGCTCTGGCACTGGTCTTCACCTGTGCAGACAGCTCCTGTCCCTGGTCTCGGGGAGAGAGGGGTACGAGGAAACCTTGCGTTCTGTTGGCCATCAGTAATGAGAGTTGGTGGGCAAACCCAAGAGCCCATGCTGCCAGCTTGGTAGGTGACCTTGGGCAAGTCTTTTCTTCCTGGGTCCTCCAACTGCCTAGATACGGGGTTTGCTCTAGGTCCTTTTTCTGTCTTCCCTCCTCTCCTTTAGCCTGGAGCAGGGAAGGGAAGAACCTAAGGAGAAGCGGGGAGTCATTAACTGGGCCTCCCCTGGTTCCACCCCAGTCCCGCCCTGTAAGAGTGCCCCCCGCCCGCCCCCACAACTCTCCACTTCACTTGGGCCAGAAGTTGTCCTTCACAGCCTAGGCTGTCGGCTAGAGCCCCAACACTGCCACTGTCTGCCTGTGCAACCCTAAACTCGTCCCTACGCCTGAGTCTTAGTTTCCCTACCTGTTAGATAGGGGCTCCTGGCAGGGGTGGCCTCCCTGCCGCTCCCGCGCCTGGGGCTCAGGCTCCGCAGTGAGGGGGGAGCGGCGCCGGGAAAGAGCGCTCGGCGGTCACGTGACGTCCCCCTCCCTGAACTGCGGCGGCGGCGGTGGCGGCAGCGGCGGCAGCGGGGAGCGAGTCCCGGCAGAGCTGCAGCGGCTGCCGCGGGTACCGGAGTGCCAAGCCCAAGACAACCCGGCCCAGGCCTGTGGTGAGTGCCGGCTCCGTGCATGAGATCCCGGTAGGGAGGGGCGCGGCCAGACTAGATGGCGGCGCAGCGGGGCGGGAGACCCCGCGGGCACCAGCCATGCCGCGGGGAAGGCTCATGTTCCACCCTTAGGTGCTCCGAGTCCTGGGCTCCGTCACCCCTGTTACCTTCTGGAAGGGACTGCGGAAAAGTGGGCGCACTGGGGAGAGGCCAGCCCGGAATCCGCAAGGGGAGGTACTCAGCTCCTCTAAGCAGGGAAGTGGGGGTCCTTTAGCCATCGCCCTGAGCCCCGCCGCTAGGGCCTTGATGTCCTTGCATCTCCAGGTACAGAACGCATCCCTGCCCATCCCGACCCACAGCGGAGCTGGGCACTGGCGTCACGCAGTCCTTGTTGCCACCCCTGGCTCTGCTGGATCTCAGGGCTGGTGCCAAATCCACTCGCAGTCACCACTGTGCCCTGCAGGCCCTTTGGGAGCCTTGCTGATGTGCCAGCTTGGTGAAGAAACCTTGCCTCCTTCGTGTGTATGTGTGTGTGTGTGTGTGTGTGTGTGTGTGTGTGTGTCCGTCTGTCCCCTGTATCCATCTCTCTGCGATGCTTGACCTTGTGGGTGACTGTCACAGCCCAGGCCTGAGATCTGAGATGGGGTTAGGAAAGACACCCCACCCTACACATATACATGGTATATTGGCGTTTGTCCCTGTCCTTCAGTCCCCTCCCTGCCAAAGTCAGAGGGCCAGACAGTAGCTGCAGGAAAGGTAGGAGGACAAATCCTGCCAGGTATAAAGCAGAAGGAAGTGAAGAGGAAGTAGGGGTGAGATAATACCTCCTCCTCTCCAAGGGACCTAACTGAATGTGGGGTGCCCACCAGTACAGGACCTTACCTCTTCTTCCTAAGAACATCTGAGGGAAGAAATGGCTCATGATAACACTGACAAGTGTCTAGATAAGCTCAGAACCCTCAGGGCAGCAGGACTAAGTAGTGTTGATGCCCCTGCCTCATGGGGTTCCCCTGTGGCACCTCAGCCTGACTGACAGTGGAAGGATCTGAGCAAGGGGTAGATGTGCCTTTCAGTCCTGAAGATGATTCCAGGGTGATGACCAACAGGCAGTGAGAACAACCTGCCCTGTCCGCCTTCCCTCGCCACCTGACACAGATGAGGAAACTGAGGCTTGACCAGGCTAAGTAGATTGTATGTGACCTTTGAGTTACCTGGTGCTGTGCTACAATCATATATATATATGATTGTATATATATATATACACACATATATATATACACACATATATATACACATATATATACATATATATACATATATATATACATATATATACATATATATGTACATATTTATATATATATTTGAGATAGGGGTCTCACTATGTAGCCCTGGATGGCCCAGAACTTAACATGGCAGACCACAGGTCTGTCCCACTCTGCCTCTTGGGTGCTAAGAGTAAAAGTACACACCAACACACCTGACTAACCCTGATCCAAGGATATTTTGCCAGGTAGAGGGTTCACCATGGGTTCTGGGCCCTTTCCTACCTGTGGGGGGGGGGATGGGAGGAGGAGAGGTGCCTCTGGATGGAGAAGGTCTTGAGTCCCTGCAGGACACTCTTCCCGTTGGCTTTTATGTCCCCCACCCAGGCTTCTTGTCAGCTCATTTGAGAAAAGCCTCTCCTTCTCCCCAAGGTATTTGCCTGGCCTGCTCTCAGGAAACCCCTTTGCCTCACTAACCATAATCCAGCACAGGGCACGAAGGGTCTTTTCTCTGGGATGTTGGGGGGGGAGGTGCAACAGGGCTCCTCTTTGTCTTGAAGTGTTTTTCTCCCTGGACCTCAGGGAACACCCCCCCCCCCCAGCCCCATAGCAGGGTCTGCACAGAGAGAAGGTACAGGAGGCCGGAAAGCCTTGTCTCCTACTCCTGCGCCTACCATGCTGTCCTGTTTAAGAACAGAGAGCCCCTTCAAGGACTCCTAAGGCAGGTCTGTCTTCCATGCCACCTGTGTGTCTTCAAGGCCTTTGTTCCAGCTATCAGAGACTGTCAGCAGCCACACATGGTAGGCAAACAACCACGACCCCCACACACAGTCAGACACAAACACAAAGATAGCTTGACTCACAAGTACCCTGAGACCCATATTCAGGAACAGGCATTCTCTACCCTGTCTGACCCCACCCACAAGAGATATGTTACCTCTGTGGCTGAGAGGAAGAACTTCTTGAAGCCTTCATGGGGGTTGGGTGGGGGGATGTTTCTACCTCAGTGGCCTCCAGTGTGCTGACAGGAGACATGAACGTGCAGGGAACATGTGGAGGCCCTATGCCCTTAAAAATGAACCTGGCAGACGAGCTCAGGCGCCCACATGGATACACGCTCGCATGCGTGCCTGGCATCAGCTTCCTACGTGGGATGTAACTGCCTCATCACCCTGGGGGGGCAGCAGAACCCCCTTCCCCAGCAAACCCTTTACCTTATTCCCTCTTTTGGCTTCCTATGAACCCAGCGAGACGGGAAAGCAGCCTTTGAAACTGCCTTGTGTTTCTCCCTTCCGCTCCTGTTTCTTCCTGTTCCTGATCCTACCCTACACTTACCCAAAGGGTTGTTTGAGACTCTCTCCTTTCATCTACCTCCCCCCTCCATCCCCAGAGAACCATTCCTCAGATCTCTCCTGAGACCACAGGGCCCCAGCACTGGCTTGGAACAGCCCCAGGCCCAGTTTCCCTTTTGTCCACTGCCTTGTCAGAGCCTGACTAAGTTCTGTTTTCTCTTCTGCCCTCCCAGCAGGGCTGGGGACCTGCTCGTGTGAATTCAGAAGGATCCTTGGAGATCCACTACCTTTTCCCAGGGCAGAGCTATTGCTAGGCTGGTCCCTGGTACCCTGGCTATGCCTCTTAGAGGCCAGTATCACTGGGAAGCTGTTACTGAAAGGTGACTGGGTAGACTGAGGTGAGGGCTCCTGGGCAGGTGGATGACAGGTTGGGGACAATAAGGGTCTCTGGGTTTCATTATGCTAGTTTGTTTCCCTACCCTAGACAGCTTAAGAGTGCTGATCCTCAGCCCAAGCTTGGCTTTCCCTCTGGCTGGGTGTGCTGCCGGGCAAATCATGTTTCCTCTCTGGGCCCAGCTCCAATTCTGGGGAGCAGCTTGGCCCAGCTCTGTAGTGAGGAGCATCAGGGGTGTGAAGAGGTAGCCCCTGGCCGACGAGAAAGGGAAAGTGGGCTCAGTTGAGCAGTGTGATCCCTGAGAGACCCTGGCTGGGGACTTTCTATAGGTTAGAAGCTCTAGGTCTAGACTACCACAGGCTATGCTGTGCTAGCCAAGGGGTTGCCAGGTTTTGGACTTTCAGAGGTAGCCATCCTGGAATCAGCCCAAGGAAGAGGGGGACTCAAGGGCAGGGGGCTGCAACTGTAGTGCCCATTTGTAGACAGGCTCTAATTTTAGGGCTGAGGGCTGACACTTGACAAGCAGGTGATTGAAGAAAAAAAATAGGTAAGAAGAGGACTCTGAGAGGCGCCGGTAGGGAGGCACCCCCAAACAGAGCAGACAGATCTGACTGAGTTGTCAGCCTTTTCCAGCAGCATATAGGAAAACAGGCAGGCACAAAATCTGCCTACTATGTGCTGGCTCTGGGTAGAGGCCCTGCCACCCGCTAAGCAAGCATCATACAGACCAGCAGAACTGGAGACAGAGGTGAGCTGGGTGTGGCCGTCGCTGTGGTATGTGTTACTGGGGTTGTGCCTCGGCTGCTCTGCCGACATGAGGCCACCCTCCTATCAGGTTGAACAGACCTGAGTTTGTCCTTTGACTCTCTGTCGCCCAGTTGCATGGTTTGGCTTTCTCCTTCATCTTTCCGAGGCTCCATTTCTGTATCTGTAAAACAGGGACCGTGGATTTCTTAGTTTTGTTTTGTTTGTAAGTATTAAAAAGATGAACATAGGGGCTGGAGAGATGGCTCAGTGGTTAAGAGCACTGACTGCTCTTCCAGAGGTCCTGAGTTCAATTCCCAGCAACCACATGGTGGCTCACAACCATCTGTAATGGGATCTGATGCCCTCTTCTGGTGTGTCTGAAGACAGTGACAGTGTACTCATATACATAAAATAAATAAATCTTAAAAAAAAAAAGATTAACATAGGAGACTGGAGAGACCAGTGGTTAAGAGCACTGACTGTTCTTCTGGAGGATCTGGGTTCAATTCCCAGCACTCATGGCAATCACAACTCCTGGTCTAACAGATCCAATATTCTCATACAAATATACATATGACATGGTGTCAAAGCACCAATGTACATAAAATTAAAGTAAGTAAATTATTTAAAAAAAAAAAAAAGATTGACATAGGTGGCGTACAGCTTTAATAGCGGCACTTGGAAAACCAAGACAGATGGATCTCTGGGGGTTCAAGGCCAGCATGGTCTACATAGCAAGTTCAAGCACAGCCAGAAATATATATATATATATACACACACACATCATATCCAAAGCCAAAAGCCCAGTAAATAATTAAAGACACAGGATAAGAGTTATAAAGACTCTAAAGCCAATCAAAGCAGGAATGGTAGGAAGCACAGGAGGATCTTGAGTTCAAGGCTAGCCTGGGCTACAAATGGAGGTCATGTCTAAAATAATGAAAAATGCTGGATGTGGTGGAGCAGTGAAGGTTCCTGGCCTGTCTAGGGTACAGAATGAGATAAAGGCAGCCTGGACAACTCAGTGAGACCCTGTCTCAAAACAAGAAGCAAGAAGGCTGGTCGGTAGCTCAGGTGTGGGGCTCAGCCGCTGGACCTGCAGATGAAATGCTACCACAAGTCAGAGTCCAATTCTGAACTTTGCTGTGTGACTCTGCACGAGTCACCGACCTTTTCAAATTCAGAGTTCTCCACAAGGCAGAGGTGTTGAGCTCCTGTCTGCTACCTTCTGGGGAGCGTAGAGAGGACAGAGGCACAGTCACTGAGAACTACTCTGGAAAAATAGCTCTGGGCTCCGGAAAACTGAAATCTACAGTGGACAAGCAAACACCAGGGAAACCTGGAGAGAAATCCTTTTGAAAACTGCAGAATATTGCTAGGCAGTGGTGGCACACGCCTTTAATCTCAGCACCTGGGAGGCACAGCAGGCGGATCTCTGAGTTCAGAGCCTGTTTGGCCTACTTAGTGAGTTCCAGGGCAGCCAGGGCTACACAGAGGAACCCTGTCTCAAAAATAAATAAGCCCAGTGGTGGTGGTGCACACCTTTAATCCCAGAGGCAGAGGCAGGCAAATCTGTAAGTTTGAGGCCAGCCTTGTCTACAGAACAGGAATTCCAGGACAGCCAGGGCTATGTACAGAGACCCTGTCTTGAAAAACAAACAAACAACAAAAAAACCCCCAAACAAACAAGAACACAAAAACATATAAACTACCACTTTAGTGTATTTACTTTCCTGCCGTCTCCTCTCTCTTTTTAAAAAGACATTTGCTTATTAGCTTATCTATGTGTGTATGTACATGGTCATGACAGCACACATATGGAGATCGGAGGACAACTTGCAGGAATCAGTTCCCTCTCTCCACCATGTGGGTTCCAGGAATCAAACCCAGGTTGTCAAGTCTTGGCAGCAAGCACCTTTATCCTCTGAGCCATATCACCTACCCCTTTATCTGTTTATTATTATTAAGTTCTCACTATGTAGCCCAGGCTAGCCTTGAACTCATGGTAATCCTCAGTCTCTCAAGTGCAAGGGATTTTAGGCATGCATCACTACACCCAGCCCAAATTTTATAGTTAAAAAAAAAAAAAATCTTCCCTTCAGTGTTTGGGAGTAGTGGGATTGTTTTTTCTCCTCCCATGACATCATTTTCAAGGCAATTGACAACTGAGGAGTGAGGGCCTGGTACATAGAAGGTGTCGGTACATGATAACATGGATATCAGAGAGGAGTAAAGGCTACACTGAGGCCAACTTGGGGGCATTTGGCTTCAGGGAAGGGTGATGCGATGGCCTGGTTTATTAATGGCTCGAATGTCAGTTTGAGAACTCTGCATTGCCCCAAAGTCACAAGGGAGCCCACTGGGCATTGTATGCGTAGCTTCTGGTTCCCCGACTTAACGACCTAACTCAGTAGGCAGGGATGAGGGAGCAGCCTTGCACAGGTGCAGCTCTCTGCCTGGCCGTGCTAGGAGCATGCTGCCCAATGCCTTTCTCCCCGGATCCTCATCTTCCTTGAGAGTGTAGATGAAAGGGCTGCTGGGTCTCCCATCCCTGGAGCAGGTGAGGGGGTCAAGCCAGTAGCCTGGCAGAGAACTGGGCAGCTGAGAGCTGCAGGAAGCAAGCCTGTCATCCACACAGAAAGTCTGCACCTTGTCCCCTGCCTTACTATGAGGGGAAGCAGGGTAGGCTCTGAACCTCCCGATAGATTTGTGGCAGGAGAGGCCTGTGACCGATGCAGGGCTCCAGGGCTGATGATGGCTATGCCGCCGTGTGAGCCCCTGGGGGTGTTACTCTTGCAGGTGTTTCTGTGGCTGCCTGTTCCTCAGGCACCCCTGGGAATTTGGAGCTGTTGGCAAGGTGTACAGGGACAACAGGTGGAGATCAGGCACCTTTGCCACCGCCTCCTATAGCCCACGGGAGCAACACATTTGCAGAGGGAGGAAAAATGGAGGCCAGATGATGGGGTTCAGCCCTCTGCCCTGCTCCAGATATCTGACTTGAATCTCTGAGAGACAGATACCCCTGTCCCCTCATTGGGCAGATGGAGATAGTTAATGGAGGGTGACCTTGGGAGTGTCCCTTGCCTGGCTACATAGGACCAGAACTTAAAGGACATTTCTGACTTCTTAGTCTCAGAGTGGGCCAAACCACTGACCTCAGGGGGTTGCCAGAACAAGGCGGCATTGGTGGCTGGCAAGCGTTTTGCCCTACCACCCTTTCTCTGACCTTGGACATCAAGGATGGCCACACACCCTCTGGTAGACTGCTGCAGGCCCCTGGGCCACCCTTGGTGGCAGTCTTAAGGAAGTCACAGGGTTACATCTGGGGATGAGTGGGCCTTAACCTTGCCCGCTCACACCTGCCTCCCACCTTGTAGCCTGTCTCTGAGCTCTAAGTACCACCGAGAACAAAACTGGGCAGGGCCCTTAGGGCTGAGATCTCACTCATCCCTGCCACCAGGCTTCTAGCTAGAAAGGTGTAGGTAGTTGAAATTCCTAAGGACAGAGAAGCATGGGGCAAGACCCTACCCTATCACCCCAAATGTATGCAGTCCTTACCAGCAGGACAGGAACCGCCCAGGTGCCTTTGGGATTCTGGGAGAATATGAACTGAGTGGCAGAACTCCAGAGGGTCATTCATTGAGCACTGACAGTGTACTGAGTCCTGGCGTGAGTACTTTCTATGGATCTATCCCACTGACTTCTCAGCAATTGCTATTATCAGCCATAAGTGACTCAGAGAGGTTGAATGGCCTCCGGAGGTTGCTCGGTGGGCTGAGATTTTTAATTAGGGCCCTGTCGGCCTTTATTAACCACTGTGGTATACAAAGTAAGACAGAGAAGGAGAGGGTGCCATTGAGAGGGGTGGCATACTCCCTGGCCACTCTAAGAAATTTTCTCTGGCCACGGGGGTGGGGGTGGGGGTGGGGGCAGGGGCTAGGCTACCCTCAGGATAGGGGCTTTTCTGTCAGTTCTGTCCATCAGCCTGTCAGTGCCAACATGGCAAAAGTGGATGTCCCCATGACAGGGAGGAAGGAGGGCCTCACTGGCCATCCAAGAGCCTTCTCTGATTCTTGCCCTGTGTCACGTGGGCCTCTCAGAACGAAGCCTGTGTTAGTGTGGGATATGTCACAGCCACAGCCCATGATGTCTCCAGTGGTCCAGTGTGTTCAGATGAATCTGAAATATGTTGAGATCCTGTCCTACTTAGACTCTCAAAATGACCAGCTCTGACCAGTTTTCCCTCCCCAGCACTGGCCTCTCCCTGGAGTATATTTCCACCTTCCTTTCTACCTAATTCACCTCTCTCTGCCTATTTGTTTAAAATGTGAATGGATGAACCCAGAAGCAAACTCTTGTGCATACTCCCGAGGACCCCCTTACCTTTCTGAACCTCACTTTCATCGTGAGATGGGATAGCAGCTGCCATACGAGTCACCCTGCCTTCCAGGGTCTAGAGGGGACACCAGATATGAAGCCCTGGGTGACTCACCCCTTCTCAGGGAGATCATCATTGTCATGGGCTTCTCTCCAGATCTTACGCAGAGGACATATTTGTATTCCAGGGTTACAGGGTCTTGCAGACAGAGAGGCAGGATAGTCAGAAGGCACCTCTTACTCCCTGCCCCATTCCGGTCTGGGGTGCTGGGACCAGGGATAGTCGGTTGAGAGATGAGGCTGGATGCTTTAGGGCCTCACCTCTGCCCCTACCCAAGAGACATCTCTGCCTGCCATGCCTGTGGGGCTGGGCTACCTGGGAAACCAGACTGAGACAGGCCTCTGGAGAGCCCTCATTATAGACAGAGAAAGGGGCCCAGAGAGGGGATGAGACCTATCTGCAAGTTACTCTGTGAGCCAGTGTGGAGGTTAGCTCAGGACCTGGTTTCCTGGGACATTTAACGGCTATGCCCAGTAACCATATTAAAGACCCATCTCAGTTTTTGCTGACTTGGCCTTTTGTTTTTAAAGGGTCTTACAATGTTGCCTAAGGTGGTCTCACACTCACTCATGGCAATTCTCCTGTCTCAGCCTCTCAAGTGCTGAGGTTGCATGTACTAGCCATATATTTATGCTTTGGTTTTGTTTTTTGATAAAATTTATTTTTATTTATTTAATGTATATGAGTGCTCTATCTGCATGTAAACCTACATTCCAGAAGAGGGCATCAGACTTCATTATAGATGGTTGTGAGCCACCATGTGGTTGCTGAGAATTGAACCCAAGACCTCGGGAAGAGCAGGTAGTGCTCTAAACTGCTGAGCCACCTCTCCAGGCGTTTGCTTGTCTGTTTTGTTTTGTTTTGAGACAGGATCTTGCTATATAACCCAGGCTGACCTTGAAGTTGCAATCCCCCCCCACCCCCCCGCCCCAGCTCCTTTTAAGTGCTAGGATTATAAGTATGTATACCATGCCTGGCTGTGAGTCCCTATTTATGGTACCCCCCCCCCATGTTAGGTTTGAGCATGTTTAAATTCTAAAAACGATTCTGTGAGATAAGAGCAGCTACCGCCACCACCATGACCTGTCACAAATTCCAGGCTCTGAAAGTTTATGAAAAAGACCCAAAGTCACCAGCCAGGAAAAGCAGAGCAGGGGATTCAAACACTGGCCCGACTGATTCCAAGCTCATGCTGGCACTAGACCATGTATGTGTGTTCTGATTGGGATAACATTTGCTTTCCTTTCTTTCTGTTCATAACTGGCCTAGGACATCATTACAAAACCCCATCAAGTGAGGCTCAGAGTCAGGGGCTAGACTGTGAGGTGCGGGATCTCCAGACACCCCTTTACTCTCTGCCTCACCGATGACAGTTGCCTCTTTCCTATTATCAGTCAGTCAACGACTGCCGTTGGTACCCTCTTGAGTATTCCTGCTGTACCTGACCTCCCCTTGAGAGAAATGGGGCAGGACCCAGCAGGTGCACCTGCTGCTATTGGTATAAATAACCACCCTGTGCAAGCCCTCTGTGAGCAGTGGGCATCGCCTCTACTCTGTGTCAGCCTCCAGTCATGTGAACTGGGCCCCTGCTCAGTGTGGCTCTTGCATCTGTGTCCCTACCCACAATGGACTCTGCCTTGCCCTGTGTCCGGGCTTTGTGCCCAGGCTGTGTGGCTGTGCTTAAAAAACTGTGTCTGGAAGGCAGGTGTCTACCAATCAGCGTGTATCTATTAAGTACCTACTGTGTGTCTTTCAAGGCTAAAGTTTGACCAAATAGGGAGATCATGTTGGTAGGAGTGTAGGGCTCCAGCCCCATCCCCTCCAGCCTGTGAGGACCAGAGCAGAAAAGCTGCTTTCTTTTAAAGGCAGAGTGAATGTGTCATGGAGTGTTTGCTGTCATTTATACCCCCCACTCTCGGGCAGGCCCTTCAACCCCCAGGAGCCTGGGTTTCCTGGCCTGTGGAATGGGGACAGCAGTTTGACCTAATTAGTGGGATGGCAAGAGATGTGCTTGGCACAGGGCCTCGGTAGTGAGTAGCTACTGTTGTTCTGGGCTGGAGCATGAATGATGGGAGTGAGGTTTTGAGGAACACTCAGGGAAGTCTTCACCAGCCTCAGTTTCCCCTTCAGAAATGGCAGATACACCATTCTTGCACGATCTAGCTCCTGGGGCCTATTATGGAGATCACAGAGGCTACAGGGTGCGTAGGTGCAGCTCAGCAATCCTCTCAGAGGAGCGAAGGGTGGAAGGAACAAAGTAGGCGGCGAAGCAGGTGCCACCATTGTGGCACGCAGGTGTACCATTGTGGCCTGGAGAGGCACAGTCTACAGGGAAGGGTGAGGACAGGCTATGGGACCGCCTCCGCATCAGGGAAGGAGGGAGGGATGTGGCACAGAGGGGTTTGAGGCGCTTTCTCTGGAGGCTCAGGGTTCACACCCTGGAGAACCTCTGGGGGCTGCGGTTGGGGCGCTGTCCCTGGTCCTGGAGAGCTGCCTGAGCTAGACTGCAGTTCCCCCAATGGCCAGATGAGGGCGCCAGGGACCGCCTCTGACTCCTAAACCGCGTTCAGAGGGTAGAGCAGTCTTCATTTCCAGATTTAACACTCCTAGATAATAAGCCTGCCCAGATCATTTCAAAAGCCAATGACATTTCACCATGAGAGAACCAAATAGTGCCCCACTTTGGGCGAATGCCCTGGCACGACCACACCACAAGAGTCACAGAAGAAACCAAACCCTTGGTATTTTCGACAGACACTTTTCCATTAACAGTAGAAAAATCTTACCGCTGCACCTGACCTCCAGCTCAGGATGACTCAAGCAATTGAACCTCAGAAAATTTCATTATGGATTAAAGCCACATCAAAAAGATACTCACGGGGCTGGGGCTTTTAGCTCAGTGGTAGGCCAATTGCCTGGCTTGTTCAAGGTCATGGGTTCTACCCTACTCCAGCATTGGAACAGAACAAAACAAGAAAAATCACAGATCAATACTGATGTATGAAGTATTTAGGGGCTAGGCCAGCTTACCAGGCTGTGCCCACATACAAGGCGGGGCAGCCCGTGTGAGGAAGCGTTGAGTGGGACTCTCCCTGAATAGCTCTTCTGGCTGCCACCCTCTGAATGGCTGTGGTGACTCTCAGTAATTGCTAAATTAAAACCACCCTCTGGTATTTCCTTAATGCTTCTTGGAGGCGGAGGTGTCATTGAGAACCATAGCCAAGGTGGGGGCTTTGTGGCTCTGCTGAAGCTCACTGAGTCCCAGACTGGCCAGCTGTGTGGAAGGGGATGTTTTAAGGAGTGGTTAGGGTACTCCTTCCTCATCTTACGGGTAAGCCGAGGCAAGAATAGGAAGGGGCTTGTCCTGAGAAATAGCAAGTGATGCACAAACCTGGGGGGCTAGATCCAGGTCTCCTGACTCAGGGACCAGGGCTCAGTCAGCATGCTATCCTGGCAGGTGCTGTGGGTATCTGCCTGAGCTTTGACCTACATCCCTGAAAATGAACAGGGAAGGCTCACTTAGCAAAGAGAGTACAGGGAGGTGCATGTGTCCATACTGTGCCAAAGGAGAGTGGCCCTGACCTCCTCTCTGTGCTCTCCTCAGGGGTGTCATGGTTGGCTGCACATATCTCTGACCCACAAAAGGTCATTCTCAATACCTCATTTCTTCTCAGAAGTTTGCTGGGTGCCGCGTAAGATGGGCATGTGTGTATGTATACCTGTCTGTATGCACACCATATAAATGTCAGATGACCACAGTTAAAAGTGTAATTTCATTGCACAGGTCTGTGGTCTTGGGTGCCTTGTGGGGGTGCCAACCCAGTGACAGTCAGTATTTAGATTTAGGACTCAGGTGTACAAACTTCATCTGACCTATGCACGTGTGTGTGCATGTGAGCTGACAGTATGGGGGCCCGGCTTTTAGGTTAGCAGGTCTATATGTGGCGTCTAGGCACAAGTTAGACGTATATATGTATGCACCGTACAAGTTCGGTGCTCGAGGACCTGGAGAAGCTCAGGTCCTCTAGGAAGAACCAGGATAGCACATGGACCACAGGCAGCTGCCCGGGGAGGGTATGAGCTGAGCCATACTTTCTTCCCCAGGACCTGGGGATACCCCCCACCCAGGACATCTCAGAGGTTAGAATTCTCCACGCCTGGGACTGGTTGGATATAACTGGGTTAGAAGGATTTGAGTGCTTTCCATGGTGGGTGGAATTCCTTCTAGGCAAGTGTACTTTGCCAGTGTACTCTTCAGCCTGGAGAGAAAGAGATCAGTGTGCATGTGTGACGGAGATTGATTAACACATGAGCAGACCGAAGCCCGGGGAGGAAACAGATTCCAGCCAAGCCACTCAGGAGCTGCCAAGAGCAGGGCGGGGAACCCAGGCCTGCCATGTCTCCTGCCCAGGGGAACCTGAGCATATCCCTGCATGGGAATGACTCGAGAGGGAAGAAGGTGGTTGGGGTCCCTGGCAAGTAGCATGTGGAGCCAGCCTGGGATCTTCCCAGGGCTCTTCCTTCACTCTGTTCTCCGGTTCCCTGCTGGGGCCTGGGAAGGGAGCACTACAGGCAGGTAAGCTGAATGCTCAGGGTTCAGCCTCCGGTGAGCTTGGGGAAGGAACCATTCCCCACCCCTGCATCCCTTCTTCTCCAGGTTTGACATGCATTCAATTGGGGCAGATTCAGGAGGCCTAGAAGAGGAGGTGGCTTCCCAGAAGGAGGCAGAGCCTGGAAAGCAGGCTCCATTTTCTTTTTGAGACAGAGTCTCAGGTAGCTAAGGATGACCTTGAACCTCTGATTCTCTTGCCTCCACCTCCCCTGTCATTCCTGGCTCTGTTTGTTTGTTTGTTTGCTTGTTGTTTGTTTATTGAGACACAGGGTCTCTCTACGTAATGTTACCTGGCCTGGAATTGGACATGTAGACCAGGCTGGCCTTGAACTCACAGAGATTTGCCTGCCTCTGCCTCTGCCTCTGCCTCGAGTACTAGATTAAAGGTGTGAGCCACATGTGGGCCTGGTTCTTGCTTTTTTTCTATACAGGAGATTAACACCCAGGGTCTCATGCATACAAGGCAAGCCCTCTGCCCTCTGAACCTCACCCCAGGCCATGGCTTCCTTTCCTAGGTGAGAGACCAAAGAAAGGGGACTCCTTGGAGTGCAGCTGGGGTTCCCCAGTGCCAGCCTACAAGCACCCACTCTGTGCTGAGTGGGATAGTTCCCCCCGTCACAGTAGTCTATGGCAGCTGATGTCTTCCAGAGCTGCTGCGGGGCGCGTCCTGTGTGGTGCTGTCTTTCTGTGTGTTCATCTGGGAGGCTGTTCTGTGTGCTCATACAGCTCTGTCTCATTCTTTTTTCTGTCCTATTTAAGTTTTATTATTATTTTATGTGTATGAGTGTTGTGCCTGTACTTATGTATGTGTGCATACATGTGTACCCAAGGAAATCAGAGGAGGTCTTTGTATTCCCTGGAACTGGAGTTACAGATGGTTGTGAGCCACCATGTAGGTGCTGGGAACAAACCAAGGTCCTCAGCTGGTGCTCTGAGCGTGTCTCCAGCAGCGCCCCCACACCCCACCCCACACTTTTTTTTTGAGACACATGGAGGTGTATATAACCATTGGTTCTATTATTTTATTTATTTATTGTGACATAGTGTCATATGTAGTGATATTAGTTGGCCTGGAACTGGTTATATAGACCAGGCTGGCCTTGAACTCCGAGGATCCATTTCCCTCTGCCTCCTGAATGCTGGGGTTTCAGACATGGCTACCACACTTAGCCCATTCTTTCTCATGGCCCTGTGGCTCTGCATCTCTCTCTGGGTGGCCAGTTAGGTTTTTTACCAGTAAAATTTTGTTATCCTGGTAGAATGGCAAACTCATCTAGTTATGATTTCTCCAAATCATGCTGCAGTGAAGGTTTTACACACATACACACACACACACACACACACACACGGGGGGGGGGGGGGAGTGTGCTAGGCAAGATCCCAGGTGTTTTATGATTGACAGTGTAATTAATATACAGTCAAACCATTTGAATAATCGGCACATTTGTTACCAGCCCCACTCTGCAGATGAGAAAAACTGAGGCACAGAAAGGTGAAGCACCTTACCCTAGGCACACAGTGGGCACCCTAGGAGAGCCCAGAGGATGTAAGTGCAGGCCTGCCCTGTCCCCTGTCCTTGGCTGTTCATCTTCCGAATCCAGATTGTGATGTAGACTGAATTCTTATAGGGGATCACACAGGCTAAGAGGGTGTATTTAATGGTTGCTGGCCTAAGGGGGTGGAGGTAGCTAGGAGCTAGCCATGGAGTGCCCGCCACATCTGTGGCTGAGAGAACATGAACTCGCTCACTGACAGTCCCACCCCCATCTCTTGCCAACCAGGCAGCTGCAGTTGGGCAGGGCTCAGAGGCTGGAGCCCACACTGGGTTCTTTGTCCTTGGTGGGAACCCAGTAGCCCCCATGGCCTGTCTCAAGGGCCCTCTGTCCCAACACCAGGGGGGCCTCCCTGGGGCCAGGCCCAGCTGGGAAACTTGGCATGTTGGTGGCTTCTTGGCTATGCTGCCAACTGGACATTCAGAATCCACTCAGGAATTGGGCCCCCTCAATGAACCTAAGGAGGCTGAGGCCCGTGCTCGAGGGGGTAGCACAGTCCAGATAGGGCTGGAGTCCTGGGGGGAGCCCTGGGTTAGGGAGCCCCCACTATACATACTGCCCAGGCTGGATCCAGGTTCTTCCTGCCCCATCTTGTTCCTTCCTACCTGAGAACCTCTGCTGCTCCACAGATGTCGGGACAAGTTGTCCTCTCCTCGGTGGATGACTGGTGCTTCCAGACTCACCCCTCCCCACTATCCAGCCCTAGCTGACCGCTCAGTACACAATGGGCTTCTAACACTGCCCTGCGGTGGAGGTCCCTCAGCAGAGCCTGCAGCTGGCGTCCAGCACAATCACCTCAACCCCCAACCCCATTCTCAGCATTCTGCCAAGAGGGCCAGGAGGGAGCCAGACACAAAGGTGGAAGTTCTTAGCAACCTCAAAGGACAGTCCCACCCCCAGGGCTCTGAACCCGGCCCTCCTCGGGCCTCCTCTACTCATCTGAGCATGGAGCAGGGCTGAGGGGCAGCTGACTCAGTAACTATTGTGAGCCCTACCCAGCCCTGTCTGTGTGAAGCAAACTGGAGTCTAGACCCTCGTCAATCACAGGGTCATTTCCAAAAGATGAAGGAGAGGTAGTCCTGTCCTAGCTCAGTTACAAAAAAGCTTCTGAGAATCCTTGCCACCTGGCCTGGTTCCTTTAGTGGTCCCTCCTCCCCTTTCCCTCCTCTCTCCTCCCTATGAAGTCTGCCTCTGAAATTCCCTAAGCAGAAGGCTCCAAAGAAACATTCTAGGCTCAAGGGGCCTCTCTGGACAGCAGGGAGCCTGGCAGGGGGCTGGGCCTGTGTCCACTGTTAGCTGACATCTCCAGGAGTGTCAGAGCCCTGCTCAGGTCAGCGGAGATCTACTATGTCGAGTAAATGTATGATTCAACCCTGTTTGTCTCCCAAAGTGAATTAATTCATGGAGGATCCTGGGCTAGATGTATTTCCAAGCCCCTGCCCCCTTTGCTGCTCTTCAAACAGGAGTTATGAAGGCCTCAGCTGGGTCAACAGGAGGGTCCCTCATTCTTTGGCTGACCTGCAGAACAATGTCGGCCCCGGGCCTCAGGGCCATCAGTCCCTGGGCTGTGCAGCATCTCGGCATTTTAGCTCAGCTGGAGGCCAGGCTGATCCAACTTTCCCTGTAGGACACCCTTGGCACCTCTCCCTGGGGAGGACTGGAGGTGGCTCTGTGGACGGGGCTGGGCTGCAGATTGGGGGTGGTGCTCTCGGAAAGCCCCGCGGCCCGGAGCGAACAAGCAGCCCTTTCTATACCCGGACCTCAGCTGGCGGGCGGCCCGGGGCGCACACGGTCCCGGCTGGGGCGGCGTTGCCAAGGTGACCCCGCGCTGGGCTGGCGACGGGGCAGCGGCAACGATACCATGAGCGGCCGGAAGCGCAGCTTTACCTTCGGTGCCTATGGAGGGTAGGTGCGTCCCCGTGCGCGAGTGCTTGTGCGCACCCGGGGTCTTGCTTGGGTGCGGTGGCCTCCGCGATGGGGAGGGGTGCGGAGGCTGTGAGGCAAGCATACATCCAAGTCGTGCGCGGGGCTTGTGAGCTCCCGCGCGCTCTGTTGGGTGTTCACGTGTACATGTGGGGGTGAGAGTAAGTATGGATCGCAGTGTCTATAAACATGCGTGTGAGACTGAAGGATGCCTCTGTGTGTGTGTGTTTGTTTGTGTGTGCGCGTGCCTGCGTGTGTGTGCCCACGTGCGTGTGTGTCCCCAACTGGGTGGGTACAGGGCTAGGTGTGTGTGGTGGGGTGCAGAGTCTCAGAAGGCTCTATTTTGCCTCAGCAGTCCCTCTACTGAGGCTTTGAAAGTTGGTTCCTCCTATTCTGACCACCCTGTCTTCTACAAGCCGACCACCCTATATGCTTCCTTCCTGACCTGGAGGCTGGGGCTGAGGGCTGAGTGATAGATGGTCCATCTTAGGGGGCCTCACCTCCTTGCCCCTAAGCACCCACCCCTGAGGGATGCAGAGGTGGGATGGGATTGTTGCCAGTTAGCAGAGATTTGGCAAACCATAGGGTGATGGGCTGCAGAGACTGGGCCCAGTGGCCTTTCCTGAGCCAGCCAAGGGGCTGTGTGACCTTCACCAATCTGGCCTCATAACTGTTAGAGGGACAAAGTTAGGGTTTCGTGTGGTGCTGTGGGGTGCAGTCAGTGTCCCGTGAGGTGTGTGTAGGGGAGGTACTCTCTTCCTAGCTGCTCAACTTCAGAGGAGACCCCCTGCAGAGGGACAGGGTGGGCAGACAGAGAGGCACCTTTTGGAGGTAAGGCCTTAGCGGTCAAGTGAAGCCAGGAGCTTAGGCGGTGTGGGACTTCCTGGTTATGATATTCAAGCAGCTCAGGTGAGGGCAGGGTCTGCTTTGTAACCTTGGGTGTGAGTCTTGGTTTTCCCAGTCTTGCTTTCTCCCCAACAGGATCCTCCATGCACCCTAGCTCACCATCCCCCCCCCAGGCCCAGCCCCCACATGTCCCCCACCCCCCAACCATTGCAGCCCAGTTATTTCCTTCCTCTTTGCTCCCTGCTTGCCTCAGGCAAAAGGCAAGGGTTGTTTGTTTTCCCAACAGTGGCTCAGTCCTGTGGTCCCCCACTAGGAAGGAGGGCGGAGCCCCAAGGCTCCCCCACATCAAGGTGCCCTCTCAGAGAACAGGGGAGAAGGTGGGCAAGGCCCTACCCACCCACTCTCCTCTAGGCCAGGCCTATAGGGAATGTAGTCTGGGGGTGCCCGTGAACTCGGAAGTGCAGAGGTGTGTATTGGGGTGAGGGGAGGATTGCCCAGGTCCCCAGGTGATTGGCTCCCGAGTTAATATGATCAGACACGAAGGCTATGGGGCTTGGAGAGGGCATGGAATCCTGCCATAGGCCATAGCCGCCTAGCACACCTCCCAGCCTGTCTGAAACTTTACTGCCTTACTGTGACCCTATAACACTGGCCTTCTCTGCTTGGATCAGAACCACTTCTGACTCCACCCCTGCCAACACTCACATTCCCTGCTTCTACTCCTTACTGCATAGTCTCAACCCACCTTCCCAGGGGTCCAAACTGACCTCAGAGTCTGGTCATATTTTGAGGACATTGGGCACCTTAAGCAGCAGTGCCTCCTCTGGCCACCAGGGGGCAGGATAGATCGGAATGGGTCTGGTGCTCCCTGCAAGGCCATGATGGATGTTCCCCTCATGGCCTGTCCACTTACTGTGTTTCAGGGTGGACAAATCCTTCTCCCCTCGGCAGAGTGTGTGGTGAGTACCGGGGACCCTCGGGAGCATCTGGGTTGCCTTGGCTGCTCCCTGGGGGGCACCCCCAGCCCATTCCCACCCTGTATAATGACAAATCAGATCTTCAGCCCCTCAGGGAAGAGCATGGGAGATCTTTCCCCTAGAACCCACATATTCTCCCCACAGTTCTCTCGGAAGCTCAGCCTTGGAGTCAGATCTTAGCTTTGCCACTTCTCCAAACCTCAGCTATCTCATCTGCGATGTGGGTGTCTAGATGCCTATTTAGTGGTGTGAGGTTGGAGAACTCAGGTGTACAGACCCAGGCTGGTGTATGAGAGGCCCTCATCCAAATATTTCCTTCCCTTCCCATTCTCCAGTCCTTGTCCTGGTGTGCCTCCCCGCTGGACGGGAGGTGTCCTGCCTTCTTGCTGACCCCAAATCCTCTAGAAACAATCATACCCATCCCTGAAGCTCTTTCCTGTGTGAGACCGCCCTCCCTTTGCAGGAGGTTGCATCAGCAGCTCCCCTAACACCAAGAGGCGCCAGGCAGTGGGTAGAGGTGCAGCCTTACCTGGAGGTTCACACGGCAGTGGGCACCTGATGCCCTCCAGGTGGGCGCCTCCTGGCTTCTCTGTCACTAACATCACATGGCCCTTCCAGCTGTTCCTGCAGTTGCCTCACTGCCAGTGGGAGCTCCCCCCGTGGCTCCAGCCCCCATTCTAGGTTCCTGCTCCTGCTGGGGGCTTCCTGGGGTCTGCACACCCACAGTGCTCCAGCTGCTGGCATGTGCCCAGGGCCCCAGGAAGCAATGGGGCAAGAAGGACACAGGTGTCCAGGCTGAGCTCCAGGGCCACTTCCTCAGTTCCCTTTGTTACTCGCTGTGCAGCTTGGGAGCCAGTGACTCTCCCTCTCTGAGCTTTGCCCTTGATGCCGTGCTGAGTCAAATTGGCATGCTCTGCCCAGAGCAGGGGTGGAGTGAGGAGATGCAGAGGTGAGGAGCTCCCTTGCAAACTTTCAAACAGCAGTAATGGTCATTTGTCAGGGACTCTGTGACTGTCAGATACTTGGTATGTGTTACCTCAAGTTATCCTGACCACAACTCTGATTTTAGGGCTGTTATCTCTAATTATGTATGGGATGAGACACAGCTCAGACAAATGACTTGCCCAAGGCCACAGAGAATTGAACTTTGACCCGATGTAGAATCCACGTGAGAACCTGATAGGAACCAAGAGCTAGAGACAGGGTCCCAGCGCTGAGAGCAACTGACCAGCTGTGTGGCTTTGACACTCTGTGGATGTAAGGATCTTGTGTCCTCAGGATGCACCTGTTATCCATAATTCCTTGCCTTGCCACTGCCTGGGCAGCTGTCCAAGGTGCTAATCTAGGTGTGCCCCACCCTACCCCATTCCTACAGCCAACCCTGTCTTAGCATATACTCTGAATGGCAGCTTTCCTACTGTATCTCCTGATACATAAGGACTGCTTCTCTCTTCCTCTCTAGCAGGGCTTTATTTCTCACATGGCCTGCATCTCCGGTTGACAGGGTCACCTGGTTAGAACTACCATGATGCTTTGCACATGGTAGTCTCTCCTGCCATCCCAGCACGCTTCCTCCAGACACCTTCCTCAGCTGCTGGGTGGCGGGGGAGGGAGTTCTTTTCTGATCCCACATCACGCCTGCCTGTTTATCTCACACACACGTTACTGATTGTTCCCTAGTTAGCAGAAAGCAAGGATTGGGAAGGCTGACAGGTGTGGGAGGAATCCGCCTCTGACATGTTCTAGTTGGGGGACCTTGGGCAGGTCAGTCCTTTCTCAGAGCCCTACTCAAAGTTCAACACGTTTGTTGAGATGGGAGGTTCTACAAGGCGATGTCTGTGGCATTGAATGTGTCCATGTGACCCTGAAGTATGAGACAGGCTCTGCACTCCTCTGTCACAGAGCCTTCAGGGCTTCACTTGAGTCACAGATCAACAGGGCTCCGTCCCCCACGGGGCTACTGCACCCAGCCAAGTGCCTGGGTGGATATCATGGAATGGAGATGTGATTCTGCCTCTATAGGCCTAAGGACCCAGCTATCCTGGTGTGTGTGGCTCGGCATTTAAGGTGGATCCAGACAAAGGAAGGAGAACAAGGGGTCTGGATGCAGATGATGGACTTACACAAAGAAGGGGCTTCTGGGAAAAACTGTGAGAGAAGCAGTTGATTTGCCCTGAAAGCTAGGGGCCTTGGAGGCAAAAGCATAGAGCCCAGCCAACAGGGTGCTGGCCATTCTTCTGTGATAGCATTGGTCAGGCCTGAGAGAAGACCTGCATTTCAGAGGTCATAATTTAGCCAGAGGATGGTAAAGGTCTTGCAGCTGGTGGGGGTGGATTTGCATCAGGCTCCCTCTCTTGCTGGAGAAGGGACCTTGGTTGAGCATGGAAGCTACAGAAATGGGTATCTTGCTACAGGAGAGTAGAGAGAAGGAAATGGCGCCAAATATGTCCCAAATGGGAGTCAGTGCTGAGTGTCCCACAGGGAGGACTCACCTGCCACCAAGATGTGTCCCCTCCACAGTGTCACCAGGCCCTGTGCCAGGCGCTTTACTAGGATTATTTTATTCCAGAGTAGATTTCCATTCCCACTTTATAGATGAGGAAACGGAGACTCAGAGGGCAAGTGGCTGACCCAGAGCAGGCAGGCAGTGATTGGTGAACGGGGCCTGCCTGCTCAGTCTTCCAGATGCAGCAGATGTGAAGTGGGCTTCGGTGGTGGCCCCTGTCCCCAGTGGCTCCTCTCAGCTGTCATAAAGCCAGAGGTCTTGGGGCCTGGCACAGGGCTGGCCTCATTAGCAGTTCTGAAATGCCAAGTAGGCACAGCCTGCTGGGCCACCTCATCTATTATGCATCTGGTGGGTAGGCCCCCGGCAGGCAGCTGGCAGAGCCCAGGCTGGGAGCCAGCAGCTGCCTCCTGAGCCCACACCTGCTCCCGGCTCTGGGCAGGAACCTTGTGGGGCAAACACCAAGGCTGAGCTGGCCAAGGCACTGAGTGCTGTCTCTCCCAGCTAAACAAGAGTGAGGGCACAGGGGCAAGAATACATCCCAGCAGCCATTCTGAGAGGGACCTAAGTTCCTAGACCTAGACATGAATGAAAAGAGGTACTGCTGGAGTCTGAAGTGCGCGCGCGCGCACACACACACACACACACACACACACACACACACACACACACTCCTGGCTGTCCAGAGTGGAGTGGAGCTGTGATTATTGATCATATATCCACTTGGCCTTAATCATATATCCACTTGGCTTCAAGCAACTATTGTGTATCTATAGGTCTCCAAGAACTGAGAGTCAGCAGCAACTATTAAACACCTACTGTGTTCCAGGTGTTTGGAGCGACCACTAAGCACCTACTGTGTATGGGCAGGGTTCCAGTTTCTGGAATCAGTGAAACCTGAGACAAGCTGACATCTCTGTTTGGCCTTGACTAGCTGTATTTCTCTGGGCCTTGGTATCCTCCTTTGAGAAATGAATAGGAAAAAGGTCTTGTAAACTGATCAATATCTGCCTCTGCCTCTGCCTCTGCCTCTGCCTCTGCCTCTGCCTCTGC
>JANHMN010000004.1:15108856-15134259 GCA_030674055.1 Rhabdomys pumilio | reverse complement strand
CTTCTTCTTCTTCTTCTTCTTCTTCTTCTTCTTCTTCTTCTTCTTCTTCTTCTTCTTCTTCTTCTGTTTTTCAAGACAAGGTTTTTCTGTATAGCTCTGGCTGTCCTAGAACTCACTCTGTAAACCAGGCTGGCCTCGAACTCACAGAGATCTGCCTGCCTATGTCTCCTGAGTGCTGGGATTACAGGCACGTGTCACCATTGCCTGGCTGCAAGTGTCTCCTCTATTGACCTTGCCAGCTCGTCACTGGGCAGCACCTTTGGAAGTGTTTTGGAAAGAATCAGTCTTACTGTGTTCCCAGGGCTGAGCATGGGTGGCATTTTCTTTCCTTTGGGGAGCCACATTTATATAAACTCTGTAGAACTCAGGGACTGTAAAATCTGCATACATGTGCATACTTGGCCTACCTATATACCCAGCCTAGGGGCCAGGCCAGATTCAGACAGACAGACACAAATCCGTATATCTATAGTGTATTCAGACTTGCTCATGAACACATGAAGGAAATAGAAAGTAAACACCCCTAGGCATCCCTACCCACCCCTTCCTACCCACCTGTACTTCTATGCTACAGAAATGCAGAATGTCACGTAGAGCCACAACTAGCCTTGGAGACGTACACATACACAGATAAGGACCTAGACACACGCACAGATGGCATCCACTCTACCTGGCCTACATATTGCTGGTGATTTGAGCAGCCCCGGGCTCCCCAGGGCCACTGTGGGAAAGGATGTTCCTCTGGCTGCATTGTGATGAGTGCCCGGAAGTGTTCAGGCCTGGAAGTGGTTGCGTAAATCAATATTTGCTGTTGTTAATTATTAAAGCCAAAGCTACTTGGTGTCTGGAATGCACATCTCTGGTGTTGCTGCTGGCTCTCTGGGTCTAAGCCGACACTGAGCCAGGTCTGGGAGGGAAGGGAAAGTGCTGCCTGCTTTCCTTTCAGGAGCTCCCCGGCCCTGGGGACACAGGGTAGTAGACAGCACTTCTGAGAAGTTGCAGGAGGTCTGGCCTCCCAGCTGGAGGACAACCCTGCCCCTGGAGCATCCAGACTTCTCCAGTATCCATTGGTCCCCGCTGCACAGTGGCTGCACCAGCCCAAAACACAAGGACAGCAGTGTTAAGTAGGGAGACTTCAGAGGCCTTGTAATTTACAGACAGCTAACTGCGCCAACTCTGCAGTTCCAGGTTCTTCCAGAGATCCCTGGATTTCTTAGCAGATAAGCTATTGAACCTCTTGGAATATAGTTTTCCTGTCTGTCTACTAAAGACATGTGTACCTCCTTGGTTTATGGCGATGCGGTGAGACATGCCAAGTGTCCAGCTAAGGAAGTGCTCAAGTAAAGACCATCTCCGGCACTCTTGCATTCCCTGGGCACAGCTGTCCCAAGAACCTTGTCCTTGAAGCCCAGAGGCAGGGTCTGGGAAGACACAGCTGCTAACAGAAGTGCCTTAGGCTTCTTGTGCGCAGGCGCAGTGTCCTGGGCCGCTTGCCGGTCCGCCCCGAGAGTGGGCGTGGCCCGCCGTCCCGCCCCTCCTCCGCGCCTCCCGCACCTGGCGCCCCGCCCCCCTCGGGCCCGGCGGCTGGGTGAGCCCAGAGAAGGCAGAGCTGCGGCGGGACAGGAGCGCGGAGCTCGGGCTACGGGGCCCGGGCCGGGCTGGCTTACAGCGCCGCCGGGGCTGGGGCTCGGGATGGCGCAGCCGCGGCCACCAGCGCCCCAAAGTCGTCCGCGGAGGGGCTCGTTGCCGGCCGGGGCCGGCTGGCAGGTGAGGACCCTGGCAGGGGCGGCCTGGCCGACTGGGGACCCAGGGCCATCACTCAGCCTGACTACTGAGTCTGAGTCTGGCAATCTATGCCTGATCCCCGTCACGGTGGGTGTATGTGTGTTTGAACTGACACCCGGACTACACGGAGCACCCCCCGTCCTATGAGCAGTTTTCCACAGCTGCCTCTGGGTCAGACGTGGGGACACTGTGGCCGTGGGCTGCAGTGACACTGTGTGTGTGTGTGTGTGTGTGTGTGTGTGTGTGTGTGTGTGTGTGTAAAACTGTTGTTGGGACTGCCTGCTGCCTTCCCCACATGGATGGAGCAGCGATATCACAGGCTAACTTTGTAGTGACTCCTCTCCAGGTGGGATGCCCGGCTTCTGGCCACACCACTCCCAGTCTTCCTTTGCCATGTGTCAGGGCGTCTGCTGTTGCCTGTGGGGCTGTAACTGTGGGTGTTACTTGTTGCTGTGTGTGTACACTGTGGGTGACAGTGCCATGTGTCAGTGTTTACGTGGTTGTGACTCTGGTGCAGCAGTGTGTGGGGTTTCATTGTGGCTGGCTGTTTGGTCACCTTAAGTGGGTCTCCTCTCTTCCTCAACCCATTGCTGGGTCTCAGAGACTGTCTGGCTGACTCTGAAAGGATGGTGGTACTGCTGTTATTGTCACATTGACAGCTGTATTTGTCTCCCTGGACTATAGGTGTATGTCTATGCTATTTGCCAAACTGCCAGTGCTGTCTGTCCTCAACTCAGAGGTGTTGGGTGTGGCCACAGGTGCCCATTGCTTGGGCTCCTGGGTACTACTGAAGTGGACTTTACAGGTTGGGTCTTTTTTGTAGGTAGGCTTCAGAGCGTGTGCACGAGGACTTGGGTTTTGTGACCTTCACACTGTGTATATGTGGTGATGGGTGGTTCTACTCAGGACCCCATGGGGTTTAACAAGCCTGGCAGTTGCCTGATTCCTCTTCCTTTGCTCAGAACTCCTGTCTACAATCGGGATGCTGGCTTGGGTCTGTGGCACCACATGCTTTGATCCTGGCAGTGATGTCTGGGATTCTGCATCTGTTTCCCTGAGCACCTGGCTTGATCCTGCACGTGCTGGTGTGTCTCCTGGTCTCAGCCAGGAGAATGACTGTGTTTTGTGTGTGCAGGTGTGCATTGGTGTGTGTGCACATGTATGAATATCAGGACTTGAGTGTGTGTTGTGTGTAACTCAGGACACCAACATCATGTGTATGTGTGTGTTAGGCTATGTCTCTAAGAATCACTATGCAGACTCCATATGGATTTCTGTGTGCATGCATGTGTGTGTGTGCGTGCGTGTGTGTGTGTGTGTGTGTGTGTGTGTGTGTGTGTGTGTGTTTCTTGATACACTAAAGGTATGGCTGGTGCCATGTTCAAATCATAGTGTGGAGGCCTATGTGTGTGTCACAGACAGAGAGTGTGTTTCCTGGATTCACAACCTTAGTACATGTGTGTGAGCCCAGATGGCCCCTTCTGGGCAGCAGGAACCACCTGAGTTGAACCTTGGAAGGGCTGGAGGAAAGGCTGTCCTGGAGACTCTGGGGGCTTCCCAGGTCTAGCCCAGAGTCAGCCAGCCTCCATCCGGTAGGGATGCTGCCTTCCAGGAAGACTCAGAGGGAGTTGGCGCTGGAGAGGCCCATGCTACCAAGCAGCTGCCAGACACTGCGTTAACCCTGTGTGTCCTCATTGGCCTTGGACAGGCTGGCTTGTGCATGGGGTGGAGGGGTGCATGTGAGACCATGCACAGGTGAAGGGACAATAGCAATCCAGCATTTTTCCCAAAGAGTTCCAGCCTCCAATGCTTGTAGGGAAGGCTGTCTGACCAGGGCATCAGTGAACTGGCTGCCTTCCTTCCTGGGTAATAGTGGAGCCACAGACCCTCCCTACATGCCTGGTGGGGCTTGGCTCTAGGGCTGGGTCTGGTGGGCTCTCGGGGTCTGTATGCCAGTCCCACAACTGATATCATTGCATTGGCAGAGAGGAAGGTATCTCTTCCCCTAGACTAACAAGAACCTCCTCCTTCCAGAAAGCAAACTGAGTTGGGGTGTCTGCCAGAAATCCAGAACCTGGGCTCTGAGCTCACATCACTAGGCAACTGGCCAAACTCTGGAGGGTCAGTTGTACAAAGCCCCTTCCACAAAGTCTTGGTTGTACCCTCTTGGTACCTCATGAGAGGACCAGGCAAGCTGGGATGGTTAGAGACCATGCTACCCCAGGGCTGACGTCTCTCCTGTCTCTGTTGCAGAACACAGATCTGTTTGAGATGATTGAAAAGATGCAGGTAAGGATGGGCCAGGGGAGCCCCAGAACTGCCCAGGCTAAAGGTGGAGGTCCCCTCTGCAGAGCCTTGAAGGACTAGTGTTAGGCACCTGCCTCCTCTCTGATTGTGAACTCTTCTGGGCTCCCAGGGTCCCCAGCAGTACATCCCCACATGTACATACCCACCCAGCTCATCAGAGTCCTGGTAGGCTCCTCTGCAGGAACCTCATGCAGAATGGAGGAGGGGACAGATGGGTATGGGGAGGTATTAATGAGCCAGGCAACCTGGGGTGCAGTCCTGACCCTGCTTCTCCCCTACTCACCTTCCACCTCCCAGCCCTGGCCTGTTTATGGCATAGATGAATTCTCCCATGATGCATTAGCCCCCTCCCTACACACACACACACACACACACACACACACACACACACACACACACCACATGCCTGCTACACATCCCTGCCCCCACTCCCAGCAGCACGTGCATTCCTGCACAGAGCCCCCGCCCCTCCCTACTGCTGTACCTCCCTCAGCACATTACAGAGAGGATGCCAGAGGCCTGAGGACCCGATCCAGCCAGCACCTTGTTCTGCAAGTACCCCTACATACATGAGCATCTCTCTTAGGGTTTTCCCTTCAGCCCAGGGAGGGCTCCTGGTGACAGGCATGGCGGTAGGGTGACAAACAGCATACCTTCTCTTGCAGGGAAGCAGGATGGATGAACAACGATGCTCCTTCCCGCCACCCCTCAAGGTAGGTGACCAGGCCAGACTCTGGGACAGACACCCTACTGGACTGGGTAGGGCTACTGTGTGCCAATATTGGGCCCTGGGTGAGCAGGGTAATTGGCTCTGGGAATTTAAGCAGCATGTATTTTGCCCTGACTCTGGCCAGTACCTTCAAAGCCAGCTCTTTCTACCCTCCTGCACCACTGCAGGCACCCTCCCTCCAGGCCACCCAGTACTAAAGCTGAAGCCCATGTTGCTGCAAAGGTGGCTGCCATCACATGACTGTGCTTGCTTACTGGCCTGTGAGCCCCTGCTCCACTCAGCTCTTGTCTGGGGCAAGACCAAGCACAGGTCCTCGGATAGCCATGTACCTCCGATTCAGAATTCTCCCTAGAAGATGTGGCTGGACCTGGGGGAGGGTTGCAGGGCTGCATCGGGTACTGGGCTATAAGACTGAAGCTTCATTCAAGGCTTAAGCATGTATTAAGAGCTATCCTCAGACTGATGCCATTCAGGGGCTTGGTAGGAATGTCAGTTTTAGGGTCCTACCTGGATTACTGCCTCTGTGTGCATCTGAGCAAGACTGGGGAGAAAGGGAGCCTCCCTGGTCCCTGGAAGAAAGCTTCTGATGATGTCAGACTCAGGGAGCCTCAGAGCATCCTGGAGCTGTGTGTGTGTGTGTGTGTGTGTGTGTGTGCGTGCGCATGCTAGAGAAAGATGAAGCCCCACCTCAGTTGGCCCTTGGTTTGTTTATATTTTGCAGACAGAGGAGGACTACATTCCCTACCCAAGTGTCCATGAGGTACCAGCCTCAGCCCCACACTCACCCTTACCGTGACCCTGGGAAGCCCTCATGAGAAAGACTGTCACATTGGAGACCCACTTTCTGGTTCTGAGGTTCCAAGGTTCTTTGAATCTGAGGCCTCTGGGCCACACTCTCTTCCACCTCTCCCCCATCCTAGCGCTGAGAGGTGTGGAGCCAAGTGGGTTCCCCAGAGGGGTGGATGGGAGTCTAGGACCTCTTAACCCTGGGCTGTCCAGTAGTGCTTAATAGTCCTGGGTCTGAGTTGGGAGGGTGTCCTGGGTCCCTTAATGGGTGCTGTGTGGAGTAGCTCTCAGATGAGTCCCCCTCTAGGTTTTGGGGCGAGAAGGACCCTTCCCCCTCATCCTACTGCCCCAATTTGGGGGCTACTGGATTGAAGGCACCAACCATGAAATCAGCAGCATCCCTGAGACGGAGCCTCTGCAGTCTCCCACCACCAAAGTCAAGCTGGAGTGCAACCCCACAGCTAGAATCTACCGGAAGCACTTTCTTGGCAAGGTGAACGGCTGACAGGGATGGAAGGCTGGGCCCCTGGGGGAGGGGAAGTGGCTAGGTAGGCATCTCAGAATCCTGAGTCTCAGGGAACGTCTGGGGCTTCATTCATTCTCTCCAGCAAACATTGCAAAGGCAGTTGGGTGTGGTTGTCAGGAGAAGGGACACCACCACGGCTTGCCCCTTGGCTGGGATACCTGTTATGTGCCTGTTTCCCCATCTGTAAAAATGATAGTTATGATGTCTGTCTCTCACATGGTTCCTGGGAAACCTTAGTGAGAAGATACTAGTAGGAGAGTGACATCTGAAACCAAGTGTTTTTCGTGTGAGCAAATAATGAGCACCAGCTGTATGCATGGTCTTGGTCTTGCCTTGGGCACCAGCTATGAGGCAGCAAACAAAATCTTTCCTGACCTGGCCCTCAGCAGCCAGGGTAGGCAGGGAAGACACAGGGGTGTCATGGCTTGACTAGATGTGGGGTCACCATGGCCTCGGAGTAGACCCTGGGTGACACTCTTGAGTGGTGGCTGAGCAAGGCGACAACTCTTCAGAGTTATCAGGTGTGAGCCGGATACGGTGATGCATGCCAGTCATCACAGCCCTTGACAAACTGAGGCAGGAGGATCACCAGAAGTTCAAGGCCTACCTGGGCCACAGAATGAGACTTTGTTTCACAGAAACAAAAAGAGAGAAATGACTGGGTGAGAGTTGAGAGAAGCCCTGTGCTGGGACCCTAGTTCTACATGGTGTGCCTTGAAAACGGAAGAGTTATCTCGTAGGCTCGGAGGCCTCAGGGCCTGAATGCCAGTGGGGGCTCCGTCTGTTGATCTTTCCTTTTATCTTGGGTGTTTTATTTAACCTTCTTGAACTGCTTCCTTATCTGTAAAATATGGGGTAAGACAAGTGCATGGGAAACACGTAATAAACACACGGCTGTCGGTAGCAGCCGCCACACCTGCCTGCCCCACCGTGAGAGCAAGAGGAAGCTGACACTGGTGTAGTGACTCGGGCAAGATCAGTTATTGAGCCTTCCACTAAGATGCCCCGGAAGATGGGGATGGAAGCCAGGGAGTGGAGGATGTGTGTGTGCACATAAGGGAAGAAGAGGGGGTACCCTGGCAGCAGTGGGAAGCTATGTGGTCTCAGTGTAGACCCAGGGCACCCTAGGAAATACCTGTGCTCTCTGGATTGGGGTTGGGTGGGGCAATTCACTGTGTCACTGACTAACCCAGCAAACCCCAGTTCCTTCTTTTGCCTGGGGACAGACCCAGAACATAGCATGGGATTCTACCTCCTGGCTGAGCCTGCAGTGGATGAAGGGAGATCTTCATCCCAAGTGCCCAGTGTCCAGTGCTCTCAGCTGTGTCTAGGAGTCATGACTGTGAGCCCGGCATATAGTTAACACTCTTAAGCTTGCTAAAGGAGTCACAATACTAGGTGGAGGTGGGGCCTTTAGCACAGCAGACACTAAGGTACAGGTGGAGGCACTCGGAGGTGTGGTGACCAGGGTCAGGAGGAGGGGTAGATGGGAAAGCAGTACGCAGAGCAGGGACCACATCATGGCGGAAGAGTCGGTGATGGTAACCTTAGGCACCCATCTCAGGAGAGCCTGTGCCCACCTTCCACTGTGACTCTAGGGCTCCTCTGCCCTTGTCAGGATCTCCCAGTCCCTGGACTCCTGGCCAAGTACCTGTCTATGGGCAGTGTGAGGCACTTGGGAGTTTTTCCCACCCTATACGCAGGTCATAGGTTAGGGAAGCCCTGGTCTAGACCCATTCACTGGCCCCTGAACTGTGAATTTGAGGGCACCCCCAGCCCCACCTCTTTCTACACCCTGCCTCCAAATGCAGCGTTCATGTTTAAACAAGACTCACTTCCAGGATGACTCTCAGGGTGGGTGTGGCTGAACATCCACTCCCAGACCTGGGCCAGCAGGGGGAGCCCAGGGCCAGGCTGGGGCTGGGGCTCGGGCTTCTGAGCTTAGTGATTTTCTCCCCTTTAAAACAGTACTGGGCCTGGGTATGCATAGAGGGGTGCCATTCCTGTCATAGGTATCCCTCATGCCCTGTGGACTGTCTTACCAGCCCTGTGCCCTCTGCTCTAGGTGAGGCAGGAGGGCAGAAACCTGCCTGGTCAGTTAAGATGCTTCACTTCCTGTTTCTCACGGGCCCTGGCTTCAGGGGCCACCGAGCCAGAGCTGGGCAATCAGCGGCTTGGCTCCTTTTTCTTTTAATTCCCGTTTCTTTTTAGCTAGTTGGCCTCCACCTCTCTCTCCTTTCCCACTCCCTTTATTCTGTGGAGGTCAGGAAAGTGGAATGGGTCTTCTGGCTGTAGTTACAGGCCGTTGTGAGCCACCCGACATGGGTGTCGGAAACAGAAGTCTGGTACACGCTTTCGCCTGCTGAGGCATCCGGCCCTCATCCCATCGTTCTCTTTTCCTAGGACAAAGTCTCACTGTGTTGTGTAGGCTGGCCTTGAACTCAGGACCGCCTGCTTCTGCCTCCCTAGTCTGGAAGGCCAGGTATCCACAACCTTACCTGGCTAGCTGGCTTTTCTTATTGAACGCTTGCTGAGTGCTCAAGAATGAGGACATATATACATACATACATGCATACATACATACATACATACATACACATGCTTATACATACAAGTGTGCTGTGCATGTGGCTCCTACCTTGAGCCAGAGACAAGGTTCCAGCAGACATTCTCGAACACCATCCTAGGCACGTTACCTGCCTTAATCAGATAGGTGGCCACCCTCCAGTCTAATAGACCAGGAAAGTGAGGCCTGGAAAAGCAGGCGTGCTTCTCAGCTGGTAAGGGGCGGAGCTAATGCAGAGACTGTTGTCTCCTCAAAGCCCAGTACCTCATCTCCCTCTTCCCCTGCCCCTGCCCCTGCCCCCACAGGAACACTTCAATTACTATTCACTGGACACTGCTCTCGGCCACCTGGTTTTCTCACTCAAGTATGACGTCATCGGAGATCAAGAGCACCTGCGGCTATTGCTTAGGTATGGGCAGGAGAGGGGGGAAGCCCAGACAGTAGGGAGGACCAAGGTCTAGAGTTCCCGTGCTCAGCTCACTGCACCTGCCTTCCTGATGGAGGCCCAGAGAGGAGCAGGAATGTGCCTGAGGTCACACAGCAAGGTCGTGCCTTAGCCAGGCTCGGTGCCCCACTGTCATCTTTGGTCCCCCTGAGGTCTTTCCACTGTTCAGTCTCTCACCTGCGTGGCTTTCTCCTCCCAGGACCAAGTGTCGAACCTACCATGATGTCATCCCCATCTCCTGCCTCACTGAGTTCCCCAACGTGGTCCAGATGGCAAAGGTGAGGCCATGAACATCCTGGTTCTGGCACTTCTGGGATCCCGGTGCCTGCATATGGCAGCCGCCTCTGTGGGCAGCCTCTTACCCGGTTCTGCCCAGTATGCACGCTGCTCTGGGTTGCCCTGGGTACTTACACGTGTGCCTCTAGCTCTCTTTACAGCACCCACAGATCCCAGGGGGCCCCAGTTCTGCGAGCTCCATTCTGAGCAGCAGCAAGGGCTCTTAGTCTTTTATTAGACTGCGCTGCTTTCAGCACAGCCCGTCCCCAACCCACAACCCTTCCCTAGACTTGCCTACCAAGACCCAGGAAGTCTCTCCCTTTCTCTCTGAGCCCAACTCCCACCCCTCCCTGTGCTCTCTTGCAGCTGGTATGCGAAGATGTCAACGTGGATCGATTCTACCCCGTGCTTTACCCTAAGGTACCTGACCTGGCTTGGTTACCAAGGGTGGGTGGCAGCTGGTGGTACTCTTGATGGTTGGGCATGTCCCCCAGGTCCTCTCGTTTGTCCCCGACAGCCCCGCATTGCCCACAGTGTGTAATAGTGTCAGTGCTACCCAGGGGGCTTCCTAGGCTGCTCTGTGCTCTGGGTTTCCTTTCCATGGTCCTCGCCTTCCAGGGATCCAGGGCAACAGAACACCTACAGCCCCGTAAGAAAGAGCCTCCTTAGGGCTCGTGCACTTCAGCCCCTGCTGCTGGCTCTGCTGGCATCTGTGTCGACCCTGAAATAATAAGTCCTGGAAGTCATGGCTTTAAAAGATACCCGGGGTTTCCTGGCTGGATTTTTGATCAGGCTGAGGTCCCATAAGGCGAAGAAAGGGACATTTTAAATCAAGCCCCACGTCTTGGTTCCGGTGGGAGAAACAGGCTCAAAGTGAGGGGGGATACCCATTGAGGGCCCCAAGGCCAGCTGGTCAGACTTAGGGTGTCTAGGAGCATAAGGAGATTTGCTCAAGTGTCAGGGAGTGAACTGGGCATTGCAGAGTAGATTGGGGTAGCCTTGGCCATGATAGGCAGGGCTCGGAGTAGAACTTGGAAATCCTACAGGATCAGGGCCAAGGCCTAACCCTGGGCAGGCCTGCAGGCTGCTGACTTAGGGCAAACTGCTGAAGCCTTTGAAGTAAGGGGTTGGGAAAGGGTGGGGTCTCTCCTTACCAGGATGGTGTGTGGTGCCTGGCCCAGGCTCTTCTGTGATACTCCCTGCATACACGGCCCTCGATCTCCACAGGCCTCCAGGCTCATCGTCACCTTTGACGAACATGTCATCAGCAACAACTTCAAGTTTGGAGTCATTTATCAGAAGCTCGGCCAGGTGTTCACCCTTTCCCTCCCCTGGTCTGGTGCGGCCCGCCCCACCTCATCCTCAGCTGTCGCCTGCCAGGGCACTCCGTTTCTAGGAACTTGGGGACTGCTCATGGCCACTATGGGAGGAAGAAGGGCTGAGGGAGGGCCACTCAGGAACTGTAGCTTTGTGACCCTGCCCCTGTGTGTTCTCCAGACATCTGAGGAAGAACTCTTCAGCACCAACGAGGAAAGTCCTGCCTTCGTAGAATTCCTTGAGTTTCTGGGCCAGAAAGTCAAATTGCAGGATTTCAAGGGGTAAGCCCCAGATGAGGAGCTGCTCTGACCATGTCCCTGAGCAGGGAGGGAGCCCCATCCTGGCCCCATGAAGGCTTGACTGGAGCTGGAGACTGAGCCATGGCCTTGGGGACCTGGGGACAGGTTCCGAGGAGGCCTGGACGTGACTCACGGGCAGACGGGGACCGAGTCGGTATACTGCAACTTCCGCAACAAGGAGATCATGTTTCATGTGTCCACCAAGCTGCCATACACAGAAGGGGACGCCCAGCAGGTAGCCTGGGCACCCATCTACCTGTTTTCTGCAGTCACCTGTGACCCCATCTACTTGTCTGTTTAGCATCTGTCACAGCAGACTTAATGTGGCCCTGAGCTGCAGATAGAATTGACCCATTCTCCCCGGGGCAGGCTGTAAGTGGGACAGGAGGGAGGGAAAGCCTTGGCTTCTACCTCTGTGAGGTGATGATAGCATCTATGGGGAATGTGACTGTGGTACATTCTACACAGCAGGGGCCCTGCCTGGGTGAGCTTGCTTTTTGGTGGGAAGCAAGAGACATGGTGGGGTCATGTGGGGGTCCCGAGACTGAGCAGAGCCAGGAGTTAGGAAGCGCTTTTCAGGTGAAATGACAGGTTGTCAGGTTGCTAAGAGAACGAAGTGCAGAGTCCCACGCAGAAAGAATAAAGAGTTCAGGAATGTTCTTAGACCCACACTCGAAATTTGGTCCCCCTTGTCGGGAGCTTTCCCATCAGGCCATGCACTTGACTCTACTCTCCCCAGCCCAGAGCGCTAAAAGGTGCTAACGGAGGAAGGAGGAAGGGTTTTTTCTTTGATTTTCTGTTTTAGCAGTACTAACTTCATTGTTCAGTGATGGACTCTGTTTGGGGCGTGCCGAGATAGGGTTGGGATAGGAAAGGGCTGAGAGGTGGGACCTGGGTTGAAGTCTCTGAGGGCATCAGGAGACCTTGGAGCCACTCAGCTTCCATTTTCTCATGTCAGAGGTTGCCAAGGAGACGGGCATCATCTTAAGACAAGTTTTACCATTTTGGGGGTGGGCAGGGGACACACATCCCTGGATGTGCTTGCTCTGCTTGCTCCATTCCCCCCAGCCTTACACCCCTACACCCTCCGGACACCCCTGCCCCACACCCTATAGCCAGGCTATGAAGGCCTGTGGCCCTGTGCTCAGTTGCAGCGAAAGCGGCATATTGGGAACGACATCGTTGCTGTGGTCTTCCAGGACGAAAACACGCCCTTCGTGCCAGACATGATTGCATCCAACTTTCTGCATGCCTATGTGGTGGTGCAGGCAGAGGGGGGTGGCCCCGATGGCCCCCTCTACAAGGTGGGTAAACTGGGGCCTCCTAAGGCTCGCGGCTGTGAGGAGCAAGGACTCCTTAGAGAGCCACTTTCCTCCTGCTCTGGTCTGGTCTTACCCTACTTCCTCAGCCTTTGCATCCTCATGAGGTCCCTCCACCAGTCCCACCCTGCAAACTCAGGGCAGCGGCTGGAGGAGCTGAAATTCTGGTTTAGAAGGTCCCCAAACTGAGCAGTCCCAGAGCCTCCCCAACCCCACGGGATAGGAGCTGATTTAGGGGTCTCTGACCCCACAGACTCAGCTTCCTCTCCTTTCAGGTCTCTGTCACCGCTAGAGATGATGTACCCTTTTTCGGGCCTCCCCTCCCGGATCCTGCCGTGTTCAGGAAGGTAAAAGGCAGCTCCTCCCCCGATGCCCCAACCAAGAGGGCAGGGCTGGAGTGGGAGGGGCCTGAGGGGGCCACAGTCTTGCCCCAGGAGGACTTGAAGCTTCCCTCACTGTGTACTAAGGATCTAGGGTCCCCTTCACCCTTCAGCTAGCTACCTCTCTTTGTCTTGATAAATGCTGTGACTTATCCGCCAAGGTCACAGCGTAAGCTGCAGGCTGTTTTACATTTTTCCTAGCTGACTGTGGCCTTTCATGTCTTCTCCTTGGCAGCCTTTCCACTGTGTTTGTGGGGGAGGGGCACACATGTGTCTGCCAACCTCTCAGTAGACACATGGCAAACCTTGGTCTGACCTCTCTTTCCACTTACATGTACTGCCAGGCCCTCCTGAGTTCGGGGGTTTCCATCAGGGGTACAGAGTCCCTCACAGGTGTCTGCTAGAGAGCTGACTGTGGGACCTCCAGCCTGCCTCACCTCCCTCAGCCCCTTCCTCTAATGGTCACCTGACTCTCTTCTCACTTCCTCCACACTGGGGGGATCCCAGGGGCCTGAGTTCCAGGAATTTCTGCTGACGAAGTTGATCAACGCTGAGTACGCATGCTACAAAGCAGAGAAGTTTGCCAAACTAGAGGTGAGAGTGGACTGGAGGGATGGACACTCTCTCTGGAGGGAAAAGGCATGCTCGGACCTTGGCTTTGGGGGTACTGACTGGGAAGGGCAAGTGAGAGGCAGCAGAAGGTAGTGTCCACAAGGGGGTGGGAGGTGAAGATGCCAGGCAAGAGGAGGGAGTTGGAGAATTGGGGAAGCCAGCACAGCTACCTAAAGACCTCGTACTTCACACAGGAAGGTGAAGCCGGGGTTGGAATTGCCAGGCGGGGGTTGATCTCTGGGGTCTCTCATGGCTGACCCACAGGAGCGGACGCGTGCTGCCCTTCTGGAGACACTCTATGAGGAGCTCCATATCCACAGCCAGTCCATGATGGGCCTGGGCGGCGACGATGACAAGATGGAGAATGGCAGCGGTGGGGGTGGCTTCTTCGAGTCTTTCAAGGTGAGGGCTTGGGGCTCCACCCTGGAGGGCAAGGCTGATGGAGCAGGAGTGGGGTGTGACAGCAAGAGGCAGCTCAGTTGTGGATGGGCCTGGGTCTTAGTCCTAGAAGTGGGGTCTCAGACAGGGCTTGTGGCTCTGTGAGGGACATGTGGCGGGAGGTAGGGTCTGGCTGAGGGCTTGTGTCTCTGCTTGGAAGTGTGGCTAGGGTTGAGGACATAGCATGGAGATTTGGAGATGTGCTCTGTGCTTTGGGTATACTGAACCAGGAAGAAGAGTATAAGGACTCTGGTTCGGAATGGGGTTAATGGCTGGAGGAGCTCTGGGGCTGTTTGGGAGCACCCACAAAGGTTGGAGTCCTCTAGACCAGCAAGGAGCCACTGTTGCCGTGGGCTGTGGCTGCCAGGTTTGAGGGGAGGTCTGTCTTGTTTGGGTGATGCTGCAGACCTCACCGTGTGACCTCCATGGTACTTTGTGGCTTAGCTAAGAGCACAGGTTCCCTGGGTTTATATCTCAGCTCTGCTTCTTACAGCTCGAGCAGTCTCCAAACCTCAGTTATCTGTTGTGTAGGGAAATCACAGCTCTCCACACACAAGTGCTTTTGAATTATTTGCAAAGCAGTTAGGCGAGCATCCCGTGGGTGTCAGCTCCTGCCCATCTACCAGAGCAAGGACAATCTAGAGGTAGGCAGAAGAGGGGGCTTCCGCTTCCCTTTGGATGAGACTTGGACTCACCCAGCTGCAGGGCAGTGTGCGGTGATTTCTCGGTTCCTCCTGGCCCACAGCGGGGAGATGGCCTCACTCTAGCCCAGGCTTAGCTACAGTGGGAACTGTGGGCTTGCATAGAAACATTGATCTAGAAGCCCACAAAGGACACCAACCAGAGTCAGGGACCCATGGACTTGAACACAGGTCTAGTGTTTGCTTTGAGCAGGGTCCAGAGGTTTCTCATCTGGCTGGTACCAAGTAGGGACCCTGGATTAGGTCATGTGTTCCTAAGGCAGCAGAGTCTGCGGGGAAAGGCACACGATCTGGCCCTGTGGGCCCCAGGCTCACCTCTGCCTAGGATTTTTCCTGGTTAAAGCGTCTGTTAGATAGTCCCACCTTGTAGAGAGGCTTGGACGGCAGAGTTCATACACTATAAGGCTGTAGAGGAAGCACTTGGTCTAGCATAGTCTGGAAATAGACAGAAAGAAGGAGAGGGACACTGAGAGGATCCTGGAGGGTCCCTGGGAGAGGAGGGGAAGGGACACTGAGAGGGTCCTGGAGGGCCCCTGGGAGAGGAGGGGAGGGGACCCTGAGAGGATCCTGGAGGGTCCTTGGGAGGGGAGGGGACCCTGAGAGGATCCTGGAGGGTCCTTGGGAGGGGAGGGGACCCTGAGAGGGTCCTGGAGGGTCCTTGGGAGGGGAGGGGACCCTGAGAGGGTCCTGGAGGGCCCCTGGTGAGCACAACCAACCATGCATGTTCTCAGAGTTATCTCCCCTTCTCATGACATCCACACGAGATGCTCAGCTTGCTGGTGACACATCCAAAGCCCGGCTGCTCTGAAGCTCACTGTTCTCCTGCCTCTTGTGTGACACATAGAGGAGCTGACGCTTCAAAGGGTGGGGCATCCTAGGGTCACCCAGAATGGCATTGGTGGCAAGGGCCAGATTCATGTATCCAGGAGGTTTCCCAAGGTTAAGAAGCCCCAGGAAACTCATGCCATCTTTACATCCATCTCTACTTCCACAGAGGGTCATCCGGAGCCGGAGCCAGTCCATGGATGCCATGGGACTGAGCAACAAGAAACCCAACACCGTGTCTACTAGCCACAGTGGAAGCTTCACCCCCAACAACCCTGACCTGGCCAAGGCAGCGGGCATAGTGAGTGTCCCTAGACTTTCCCTGACTCACCCTCCTCCCCAGGGCCCTTGGTGCTCCCTTCCTCCTGAGGCCTGGCCTTACCTCTTCCCACTGCCCTTCTGTTCATGTGCTCACCCTGGGCACTGGACTTGGTGTAGATACCATTCTCCGTGGCCAAGTGCCCCAATCAGGGCACTGGGATACACTATTCCTCAACCCCCCTGGCCTTCTCTTCCTGGCCCTTTGTTTATTTGGGTGTGACTTTCTACAGCCTCTGTGTCCCAGTCCTTACTGAACATCTTCTCTGTTGTGTGCTGGAAGCTGGGCTGCTTTGTGGGCATCTGCTGTCAAGCCTTAAGTCTCTGGAAGCACCTCTGTATGTGGGGCTGTGGGCATCCACTATGTGTCAGGACCTGGGCTGCTGTGTGGACATGTTCTTTGTGAGCACCTACTGTGAGCCCAGCCCCGAGTTCTTGTGAGCACTTACTATGTGCCCCACCCTGAGTTGCTGTGTGAGCATCTCCTACTGTGTGTTGGAAAATGGGCTGCTGTGTGGGCATCAACTCTGTAAGCACCTTCTGTGTGCCCCAACCCTAGGCTGCTGTGTGAGCACCTACTGTGTGCCAGGAATTGGGCTGCTGTGTGAGTAAATGATGTGTGCTAAGCTCTGATTATCAGGGGACACAGATGCTGTCTCTCAGGATGTATGTTGCTGTGTGGACATTCATTTCTTGTGTGGTACTCTGTGTCTGCAGCAGCCCGGGCCTCAATGCCTGTGACTGCCTTTTGTGTCTGGAACTAAGCTTCTGTGTGGGCTTGCCTAAGTGAACCCCATCACTAATTACTAACTGTCTGCCAGGCTCTATGGGAGTCTGCCCCCCTCCCCGCCCCCCATTCGGAATTCAAGAAGCCTACATCATGACCTAGCTACATTGCGCCATCTAGTGGCCGCCTCAGATACTGCATGGATTGGTCTGCCCCTCTCCCACCCCATTTGCCTTCTCATACATCCATTCACCTATACATCCACCCGCTAACCCACCTATGTATCCATCTACCCATCCACCCACCTAGCCATCCATCCATTTATCAGCCCATCCAACTATAGATCCATTCATCCTACCTATCCATCTACCCACCTGTCCAGCCATAATCCCCCCGTTTATACATCCATCAGTCCATCCACCAGTCCATCTACCCAGCCACCCATTCTTTGCTCCCTGTCTGCTGCATGCCGCACCCTGTGCTCTGTGCTGTGAGACTGTGCATGTGGTGGGAGTCTTCTCTTTCAACCATCTCTCGTGTGGTCTGGTCTGGCCAGGGGAGCAAGGTGAGGCCTTTGCTGTCCAGTGGTCACCAAGTCCATTGTCATCCAGGACCGGGCCCAACTTCTCCCCAACCCAGGTTCTCAGCCCTTCCCTTCCTGCCTGTGGGTGGCTGTGGAGGGGCCCCGGGTTAGGGTCAGACCAGCAGCACCCACAGTGGCAGTAACCAGACCCATTTCTGTTTTTGTTTTCGCACGACTCTCCCTCTCTTCACGTGGCTTCCTTTTCCTATTCTTCCCGTTTTCTCCTCCTTTTCCCTCCATCTGCCATTCCTCCCTTACCCTGTCTGCTTGCGCCCCCTCGGACTCCTCCTGCCCTCGGTTGCCTTTCTTGAACCCCCTTTTGTTTACCTGCCTCCCTGCCCCATCTGTGCCCCGCTGGTCCTCCCTACCGCTCGGTTCCTCTCTTCCCATGTCTTGTGCTCTTGCGGTACCCACCTGCCACTGCCTCTTCTGTTTCTCTTTCCCTCTTTCTCTTCATGCTCTTCCCCCCCCCCGCCCCCGCCCACCACTCTCATGCTCTCCCCCACGCCCCTGCCCACCACTCTCATGCTCTCCCCCCCGCCCCCGCCCACCACTCTCTGTACCCCTTTGCCCTCGCCAGTCATTGCTTATTCCCGGGAAAAGCGCGAGTAGATTCGGACGCCGGGGCAGCGCCTTAGGCATAGGAGCTGTGGAAGAGGTTGTCATCCATCCAGGGGCCGCGGCTCTGGAGCTGCCTGCACGCGCTGTTCTCCGCTCGCTCTCAGGACGGAGGCCATATTGGGGACGTTGCCCCCTTCCCGGGACAGGCCTAAGGGCGTGCAGGGCAGAGTGCCACGGCTCTGGTGATACTGGGACCTGGGCCAGAGTCCCCAGGTCCTCACTAGGAGACTCTGGCTCTGGCCTGGCCCCTGGAACCCTGACTGGGTCCTTGCTGGGATCTGGTACTCAAAGACTCTCTGCCCAGCTGCACGTCTCCCAATATTGCCGGTTCTGCATAAAGCATCATCCCTCCCTTTCCCGTGACCCCTCCTTACCATGAGCTGCCTGCAGATCCTGTCCCTCCCTTCATGCCTCCTCAGGGCCCACTTCCTACCTCCCTATGCTTCTGATGCCGGGCATCCCGCCATAGTGTATGGAGAGGGGGATGTCCCCACTGGGGACCCAGAGCCTCCCCAAGTAATCTGAGGTCTGAGGGTGGGGGTGCCCTGGCAGGGGCTGGGGTTGCAACACTGCTTTCTCACTACTACTTTTAGGCTACAGCTCCCATGAGGCCCAGGGGCAAGAGGCGGGGCCATCTGAGCATTTGTCCTTCTTCTGACCCCAGTGGCTGCCCTCTGCCTCTCTCAGACTAATGTCCAGCACAGCTCTGCCAAGTGTTCTCCGGAGCAGCCCAGGCCCTCTGTGGGCCTGCCCATCTATCAGGCAGCCCTCCGGAAAGCACATTTTCTTTTCTTTCTTGCTTATAACCTGTTGGCTTCTGGGCGCGGTGGCAGGGCCCCAGTGGGAGGTGGGGCCACTGGTGTCCCAAGGCAAATAGGCACTGAGACAGAGTCTCTCCCTACAGTCCCTGATTGTCCCTGGAAAGAGCCCCACAAGGAAGAAGTCTGGTCCATTTGGCTCACGCCGCAGCAGTGCCATTGGCATCGAGAACATTCAGGAGGTGCAGGAGAAGAGGTGGGTGTGTGGGAGCCAGACCCACCAGGGAGCCCAGCGCGCTTCCCACCCTGACCGGCAGGGGGCGCCAGTGTGCTGCCCACTCTGACCTGCAGGGGGCGCCAGCGTGCCACCCACTCTGACCTGTACTTGCCCTCTGCCTCATACCCATCCAGTGACAGCTGACACGTAGGAGGAATCACTTCTATTTGACACTGAGTAGTTCCACTCGTTCCCTAGGGCCAGCATCTTACAGATCAAGTTCACATTCCCAGCAGGGGTGAGCAGAGAGAGCGGATGGCAGCGGATGAATGCCTGTGGGCACGGCTGAGCCCAGAAAGCAGACAAGAGGTCCTTGCCTAGTCTTGCAGCTTTGTAACCTTGGGTACACCACCGTACTTCTCTGAGATTCATTACAATGTGAAAAATGAGATAGGAAAGCAGCCAGCAGCCTGGGGCTGTTGTATGGTTCCTGTCATGAGCACAAGGCAGCAGCCAGGAGATTCTCATACCTCCTAAACTCAGGGTATAAATCCTGGGTTTGAGGCCTGCTGTAACCAAGTCCTGGCTGGCCACCCTTTAGGAGACCATTATAGGTAGAGGAAGGGCCAACTAGCTAAAAAGCCCATAGAGACTGCCAGGGTTGACCTCTAAAGCTACACCACGCCCATGACCATCCCTCACAGCCTGGGCCTCCCCCTTCTGTCCCCATGTGCCCCACAGGGAGAGCCCTCCAGCTGGCCAGAAGACCCCAGACAGCGGGCATGTCTCACAGGAACCCAAGTCAGAGACCTCGTCTACTCAGAGTTCCCCAGAGATGCCCACGACCAAGAACAGGTAGGGCTCTGGGCGCACTGGGCTTGGAGAGGGAGGGCTCGCTCTTTTTATTCCTCGATGTCCTACTGAGCGCCTTGTGCATGCCACACCCACTCTGTGTTCTGGGACACAGCTGCAGGCTGTGTGCACACCCAGATGAGGAGCTGCTGGTCCGGATAACACCTAACAAATCATATCTGTGCAGAGTGCAGAGAGAGAGAGAGAGAGAGAGAGAGAGAGAGAGCGAGAGCAAGCGAGCCAGGGCGCAAGGAGGAATGAGGGATCTTTAGTGGGTGCAAGCTCCGCCCAGGCACGCCTGATGGATGGAAAGAAAGACCACAGGCATCTGGAGCAGTGTGAGGGACTGTGCCCATTGGGCAGTGGTGGGAACGAGGTCAGGGAGATGGGCAGAGACCTGCTCATAGCTTGGGGGCTATGTGAGAGCTTTGTGTTTTATCTTAAATGAGATAAAAGTCTATGAAAATTTAATCCCAGCACTTGGGAGGCAGAGGCAGGCGGATTTCTGAGTTCGAGGCCAGCCTGGTCTACAGAGTGAGTTCCAGGACAGCCAGGGCTACACAGAGAAACCCTGTCTCGAAAAACCAAAAAAAAAAAAAAAAAAAAAAAAAAAAAAAAAAAAAAAAAAAAAAAAGAGAGAGAGAGAGAGAGAGAGAGAGAAGCTGACAGAGGCAGGGAGGGCTAAGAAGGCCTCTGGTCCCTGACAGGGTGTCAGGGGAGGGGGCCATTATAAGCTGGAGAGTCAGATTGCTGAACAGAGAGAAAAGTGTGATAGGGACAGATTTGGGTTGTGGAATTGTTGGAATAGGCGAGACTTTGGGCTGGAGACACAAAGATCCTGAGTGTGAGGGCTCCAGTCCCTGCTGTATGCTGAGCCAAGTGACCCGAGGCTGAGTGCCACCTCCTCCTGCCTCCAGGCCTGTGAGATGGGTCCCACAATAGCACTGTCTCAGCAGACCAAGGAGTGCTTACTAGAGGAAGCCATTGAGTCCCACGGTTACTGAGTACCAAGCCAAAGCATCCGACTCTCCCTGGGGGGCAGATGGGGAGCCCCGAGAGGGTGTTTAAGCGTGGAGGGACCTATCCAGATCCACAGAATGGGAAGGCCTTCACTGGGAGTCCATGGGGGCTAAGAGGCTGGACCAGCTGTAACGGTAGTCCCAGAGTGCTTGCTTGGCTCCAGGCCGAGCTTTCTTGGGGATTGTGGCGCAGTGCCCATGGCTGATGGCTCATGACACTGTGTGGCAGAGTGGAGTCGGCTGCCCAGAGAACGGAAGTGCTGCAAGGCTTCTCCAGATCCTCATCCAGCGCCAGCAGCTTCACCAGCGTGGTGGAGGAGACGGAGGGCATAGATGGGGATGACACAGGCCTGGTGAGATACCCAAGAGACTAGGGCCCATGGAGGTGGGACACGGTTCTCTTAGGCCTCTGGAGGTGTTTTGGCTGAGGTGTTGGTGGCAAGGGTATCCCAACCTGCAGGAGATGCAGACAGATCTTAGCCTTCCGTGGCTCCCCCATGTTGTCCACAGAGACAGACCCCTGAGAGCCCAGGTGCTCCTCGTACCTTGTCTCTTACCTCTTCAGACACTCAGAGCTCCTCTGCCTTCCCTAACTGTAGTGGGCCTTTGCTCCTGCTGGTCTCAAGTTCCTGCCGACTCCTTTCCCCTTGGCTAGGCCGACTCATCCCCTCCCTCTGGCCTGGGCCTCACTTTTAGCACCTTGGTCATTATCCATCAAACACACTTCAGTGGGCACCTGCAACTGACCTGTCCTGTCCCCTGGCAGACACGGGCCCTGCCTGCTGGCCTTCTAGAGTGGAGGTGCAGGGGTCTTCACAGTCTGTTGGCCTCTGAGACTTCAAGCTCCCTGAGCTCAGGCATCGGGTCTGTTCTATCCCTGAGACCCAGACCAGGAGAACATCTGCAGATGTGTGTTGCCTGAACAAAGGATGGGGGTGGGGTGGGCTGTGGGCGGGGCTGACCTCCCCCCCCTCCCCAGGAGAGCGTGTCATCCTCAGGAACGCCCCATAAGCGGGACTCCTTCCTCTACAGCACATGGCTGGACGACAGCGTGAGCACCACGAGCGGGGGCAGCTCCCCAGGTACCAGGCTAGCTGTGCTGGGGGAGTGGCGGGGCTGAGCATGGGAGCGCAGTGTGACAGCCTCTTACAGGGGCGGTGGTCCAGAAGATGGTAGAGGGTAGCTGGGGTGTGAGTTAAGGGTGAAAATCCCTAAGGGAGGGACCTGGCAGGGTGGAGGAACCCCAGTGCCAACCATCCATCCATGCCTGCATCTCCTTGGTGCCTCCTCTCGGCCAGTGAGGTGGCTCCCTCTTGCCCCCCTTCCCAGGCCTCACACGGTCACCCCACCCAGACGCCGGCAAGTCGGGGGACCCTGCATGTCCCGAGATCAAGATCCAACTGGAAACATCTGAGCAGCACACACCCCAGATGGTACAAGGGGACACCTCCTGGGAGAGGGTAGAGCTGGTTGGGGACAGGGGGACTCAGGGACGCGATGGCTGGGATGCCCCACTAGGTCAGAAGGACTGGGCTCATCCAGTGACTTCTGCATTCCTGTGTCTCCTGCCCCCACCTTTGGCTGCATTTGTCCCAACAGGGCTGCTAGCTGCCACCTCATCAGCAGGCGGGACTAAGCAGGTCAGCTTGTACTTGCCTGGATCCTGTGGGGTGGAGGAGGGGACGAGCCCTGGGCTAGGAGGGACTCTCCAGCCTTGGTGGCTGTGGGCCTGGGCTAGTCTGGATACCTGTTGGCCTCCGGCTGCCTGTTTGTGCAGTGGGCGCACAGTGCTGCCTCACCTCTGCCTATGAGTTGTTGGGGAACTTGGTGGAGCCAAAAGGAACTAGGCGAGCGTGAAACATGGGGAGAGCTGGGGATGCCCATGGGATGGGAGGAGAAGTTGTTGCTATCTTCCTCTGAGTCTCTTGTCTCCGGTTCCCTGCAGACGAGGCCTCAGAAGCACAAGAAGATGCTGCACCACACCCAGGCAGCTGGCCCTCTGCCCCACAGCCACCCCAGCCCCTGGCGCCCCTCCCTCCAAGCCCTGGGCCCACCCATCTGGGCTGTCTCTGCATGGCGGAGCCATCCAGAGCTCTCAGAATGGATGCTGCTGGCATCACCCCCCATCCCAGGCTGGAGCTCTGGGTGTGGGCAGGGACTGTGGCCCTGGATTGCCCTCCCTTGGGCGTCTGTCACACCGGGTTCCCCTCTGGAGCCATGGGGAACAGGGTAGGAAAAGGAGACGGAGCACCGTGCGCCCACATCCTGCTACAGAAGCAGCAGGCACAGGGTGTGCAAATGTGCAAACGAGCTCCAGGCAGAGCATCCTGTCCTGTCGCTTCTGCTGTGGGACCTGGGCCAGCACCCTCACTCTCTGGGCATCTCTGCTGCAAGTGGGCAAGCGTATCTCAGAGATCACTGAAGACAGGTTCCATGCTCCTGCCTCAGAAGGGGGTCATTGTCCTAGGGACCACCTATCATGCTGACTGCTTCCTGAGGCCCCAGGTGGGCTAAGGGGCCGGGGCTGCTGTACCCATCACCCAACCTGAGTCCTCAGCTTTACCACAGAGCTGCCAACGTCCTTTCACTGTCACCACACGATAGCCAAGTGTCCTCTCTTGGGGATAGGATCATCCCTGGCTCCTCACCCAGCACCCAGCTTAACCCTGCCACCCCACACTCCTGGGCGTACTGGGCTGAGGGGGTCTCAGCTGGTCTGGAGTCCAGACCTCACCATCCCCTGCCCACCATTGCTGTGGATGGGGCTGCCAGGCATAGCTGCTGTGAGCCATGTCCTTGTGTGTATGTGTTCACTCTTAGGAGCCACGCCCAAGGCGAGACTTCCAGCCCCAACACCTACTTTGGAAGCCCTGTGGCCACATGTATGTCAGTAAGGGTTGTACAAAATAAATTCTATTTATCGCTATTGTACCCAGAGTTGAGAACAGCTTTGTGTAAACCCTGCCTAGACACACTCCAGATGGATGCCCAAGGTGGAGAGAATAAACCTGTCCCCTTTGGTATTGCTGAGTCTGGGGGTAGCTCCAAGGCCGGCAGGTCCCAGGGAACACATCTGAGGCCTCTTCTCCCTGGCCCCACCCTCCCATCCCGTACCCACTGCATTGCCCTTCCCCATGGAAGAAGTGTGGTTTTGAAGTCTGCCGGGCACCATCTCCACTTGGTGATGAGGAATTCCATCTCTCTCCTCTCAGAGGAGCAAGAAGAGCTTGTGACCTCCCCAGTGGCTGTGACCATCCAGTGAGTTGGTTCACACTGTCACCAGACATATGGTCTGGACAGCACACAACTGAAAACTGGCGCTCAACTAATGGTTGTTTCCTTTCCTCACCTCACGGCCCACAAATCCCAAGTTTCCCTTATATGGCCACCAGGGGGCACCAAAGGATCACCATCAGGGACAGAGAGGAGGTCAAAGTCCCTGCCCCAGGATCTGATAGCTTAGGGCCACTGACTTAAGGGTAAGAGGGTGGGGAGGTAGAGACTCTCAGGGAGAGGGGCCTGTGTGTGTAGAGAGTGGAGAGCACCTCAAATTGGGGGGGGGGGATCCAAAGTGAGGACGGTCATAAAGGGGACACGAAGATAGGCTGGGGTGAGGCTAGAGACCACATGGTTTTGAAGGCCAAAGCCAGGGCCAAGACTTTTTCACACAGATGGCAGTGGTGTGAAAAACACCACTTAGAGCTGTGGTGGCTGTTGATGGAGAACTGGTGGGCCTGGCTGGCCAGTGGGGTTATGGAGGATGAGTTCCTCTAGGGAAGAGCCATAGGAGACTTATGGGTGGAACAGTGGCCTTGGCAAGGGAGATATCCAGTTGAGCTCTGAGGGAGAAGCCATCTTAGCTTCCCTAGAGCCTCAGTACCCCTACCTCACTCTCACCTTCCTAGGAAGATGCTGAGGGAACTTTGAGGCTTTTTGAGATGTACCCTGCCTTTCTTGACAGGGCCTTTCTGTGATCCACAGATGCCTCAGGCCACCCAGGGGCCATGACTCATACCCCAACTCCAGTCCTGACCGGTAGGGTTTGGCTCCAAGCTTCCCTGGCTCAGGAGTTTCCCTTCCTGGGTCACTCCATCTTCCACTAGTCAGCTCTACAGTGCTTTCTGCTCCAGCCTAGGGCCTGCAGCCATGGCATCCAGCATACAGCTTCCTGGGCGCTGGCTCTGAGTTCACTCTCCTAATGATCTTGCCCCCTATCCCTCTTCTGTGGTCCCTGGTATGATGTTCAGGGAATGAAGCCTCACAGTGGTCTTAGTGCTGGAGCTGTGGGGGCTCAGAAAATACTGGGGGCAGGTTTGAGGCAGGAACAGAGACTGTATAGTCTTTGAACAAAGATAACCCTGAAGAACCTTACTGCTAATCCTTCATTCGGATGGTGCAGTCAGACCTGTGTCCAGAGGACATTGTCCCATAGGCTGGCTCCACACAAGTATAGCTGGGTAGTGGTGGCACACACTTTTAATCCCAGCACTTGGAAGGCAGAGGCAGGGAGATATCTGTGGGTTCAAAGCCAGCCTGGTCTACAGAGAGAGCTCCAGGAAAGCCAGGGCTTTCTATATAGAGAAAACCTGTCTCTAAAAACAAAAGATAGGAGAAGGAGGAGGAAGAGGAGGAAGAGAAGGAGAAATAAATGAGGGGGAAGCCGGGCAGTGGTGGCACATGCCTTTAATCCCAGCACTTGGGAGGCAGAGGCAGGCAGATTTCTAAGGCCAGCCTGGTCTACAGAGTGAGTTCCAGGGCAGCCAGGGCTACACAGAGAAACCCTGTCTCGAAAAACCAAAAAAAGAAAGAAAGAAAGAAAGAAAGAAAGAAAGAAAGAAAAGAGGGGAGGGGGAGAGGAGGAGGAGAAGAAGAGGAAGAAGAAGAGGGAGAAGGAGGAAGAGGAAGAAGAGGAGGGAGAGGAGGAAGAGGAAGAAGAGGAGGGAGAGGAAGAAGAGGAAGAGGAGGAGAAGGAGGAAGAGGAGGAGAAGGAGGAGGA
>JANHMN010000004.1:15009530-15104769 GCA_030674055.1 Rhabdomys pumilio | reverse complement strand
GTGTGTGTGTGTGTGTGTGTGTGTGTGTGTGTGTGTGTGTGTGTGTGAAGGGAGAAACTGAGGGTCCAAACAGGCAAAGGCAATTTCCCAAGACCTATGAGCCTGGATGTGACTGAGTCTGAATTTGAAACCAGCTTTGTGTGATTCTGAAGCTTTTGTTCTTGGCTTGAAGCTTAGAAGAACTCCACCCCAGCCATCAGAACCTCCTTCCTGAGGGTCTCTGGAGGCATCTCAGGTCACTCATATTCCCAGCACAGCCTTCTTCATTCACAGTTGTCTCTGCCATCTGCCCCTTCCCCCTGGTCACAAAGACCCATCTACCCTCTTTTTGCTAGGCAGTCCTCCTGCCCTCCTCCTCCTTCAGGGTTGAGTTCACCACTCTGCCCCCCTCCACCCATCCCCCACAGAAGTGGGAGCCAGGCCTGGAGAGTGGGGTGTGGCAAGGAGCCAGAAGCAGCTCCCTCTTCGGTGGGCAGGAGAGGAGCCTGCGGTTCCGTGTTTGTTCTGGAGACCCAGCCGCTTCCCCAAGGAGACAGCCAGTGGTTCCCAGGCCACAGCCCCTCAGGCGGAGCCAGACCACGGCTGGCCAGCCCTGACGGGCTCCGCCAGGGCCTGGCGCTGGGTGGTCTGGGCAGCAGCCAGAGAGGCCTCAGTCCTGGCCTCAGGGCAGGAACCATGATGAGAGACAAGCTAAAGGGGACCTGGAGGGGTCCTAAGGTCTGGGGATGAGCAGAGGCAGGCATCAGGCAAGTGGCCAGGAAAGATTTCAGGCCCTAGGTCCTAAGTCCAGGAAGACACCAGAGAACGTCACAGTTGGATGGTTTCCACCCAGGTCCTGAGTTGACCCAGGCAGATGCCCACCATAGAACTTATGTCAAAGTCAAGTCCAGTTTGTGAACAACCTGACCCCAGTCCCACCTCCTCTGCCACCATGTCTGCCGCCCATCCAGGCTGGGGACAGTTCAGAAAAGGCTCTTCTAGCTGGGCAGCCCAAGTGTAGGTGGGCAAGTGGCTCAGGCTGGAGGGATCTGTCTCTGAGTTCCTTCTTAGGGGCTTCTTCTTTTTTTTGTTTTTGTTTTGTTTTTGTTTTCTTTTGTTTTTTCGAGACAGGGTTTCTCTGTATAGCCTTGGCTGTCCTGGAACTCACTCTGTAGGCCAGGCTGGCCTCGAACTCAGAAATCCGCCTGCCTCTGCCTCCCAAGTGCTGGAATTAAAGGCATGCACCACCACCGCCCGGCCTTAGGGGCTTCTTTAACCCTGAGTCTGTTAACACACATACCCATCCATGCCTCTTCTCCTAAACCTCTCAGTGTAGAGGGCCCTGGAATGGAAGAAACATCTGCCTGGCAATTGGCTCTCTGGAACCTTGGGCATATCACTTCCTCTCTGTGCCCAAAACACTGCATACCTGTCTGTGGGCAACTGGGGCTCTCCCTGTGTCCCAGGCTCTCCTGACTGTTCACTCAGCCTCTCCACCCCAAAGTCCAGTGTGTGCCACCATCTAACTGTGACCCAAACCCACCTCTACTTATTCTCCCCAGATCTAGTCTTCCACATCATAACTGGTAACTTTGTCTACCCAGGCCCTGGGCCAAAAACTTAGGGGGGGGGGAGCCCCTGATTCTGCTATTTCCTCCACACTCCCCATGCCCTGTGCCAGACAGCCTCGCTAGTTTCAGCTCCCCAACATATCTGTGACCCGGCCACCAACCACCACTCCAAGCCAGTGCCATCCCCAACCCTGAGGGCACAAGGGCCTGCCAGCTACAGAGCGGCCTCCACTGCTGTGCACACTCCTCTGACACCAGCTAAAGCTAACTTCACAACACAAAGGCACAGGCCAAGGCCTTCCATTCTTTGGGCCCTTGGTGGCTTCCTCTCTGCTACCAGAACACAAAGGCTGCTGTGTGGGATGGGGCCTGCCCTCATCCTCCTACGTGCACTGGCCTTCAGTATCTCATCTCCCTACCTCTCAGACATAGCAGTTCCTTCCTGTTTGGCTTTGCCCTGCCCCCAGTGATCTAGCCTTCAGCTTTCTGCAGGGCCGCCATTTTCCTGGCTGGGTCCCTGTTCAAATCTCTTCCCTTGACAGATTTTCCCTGACTATGACCTGCATGGCAGCGCAATCAGAATTTGTTTCTTTTCTGTGAAGTGGTTACTGCTTACTTCCAACTGCCCCAAGACCTGAGTCTGCTACCTGTAACCCTTGGTGGAAGAGATGCAACTCCTGGAACTTGTCTTTTGACCTCCACACACACACACTGACAGACAGACAGACAGACAGACAGACCCTCTATATTCATATTCACATGCACACATAGAATAATAATAAATTAGTTTTAAAAATTTTAAAGCCTGTACTCTAAGCTTCTGGTCTTGGCCTTGAACCCTGGCTCTAATCATTGCTGACACTGAGATTTTCCCATCGGTTTCATATCTTATCCTGTTGATTCATCTGTAAAATGGGAATAATAGCCCTGACCCTCCAAGTTTGCTTGGTTAAAAAATAAGATGGGTCCATGCATGTCATAGAATACCTAAGACATGGTTGAAATTGCTGACTGGAATCAGGAATGCTTGTGAGTGTGTGTGTGTCTCTGATGCACTGCAAGTCTACTGTGCGCTGAGCCTGTTCCTTCGATACTACAGGCAAGACAGAGGTGATCCAGCCAGTGACCCTAGTCTGTTCTGTCCCTTCTATGCTGTCAGCTTTCATGCCCAATCTCCCTGACAGTTATAGGGATGACCTTGAGGAACCTGGAAAGGGCCTGGCGCCAGGATGGAATCAGAGAAAGCCAAGTAGAGAACTCAAATTCTCCCCTAAGTGCTTAATCATGACCCCCTCCCCCTGCGTCCCAGGGAACATCCCAGTGGGAGGTCTTCAGTTTAGCTCAGGGGGTAATTACAAACTTTGCTGTCTGGGTCTCTCCCCCAACTCTCCCCAAGGAACCCACAGTCCTGTGGCTTGTGGGGCTGGGGCACTCGTCCTTAGATAGATTAACACCTTAGGAACAAGGGAGGGAGTACCAACCATGTACAAGTGGTGGGGCCTAGAGCAGGCTATCATACCCTTTGAACCTCAGCTTGACCATCTGTAAGTAAGTGTAGGTGACACCATCTACCACACAGCACGATGTGTCAGTTGTGCAAAGCATGTCCTCTAGGCAGCAGTTCCCTTCTACGTCTGGGGCACTTAGTATGGTGTATGGCACACAGTAGGTGTTTTTGCTGACTTTTGGTCTTGATCTCCGGTCGTTTGGTGGGCTGACACCATTCAGGTACAGGCGTAAACTCCATCTCAATAGCCAGGAGCCAGCAATTTTGTCCCCCCAGAAATCTAGTGATGTAGAAGCCAAGGTTGCTACCCCAACTCCCACTGCAGTCACCTGGTCCTCAGTGTCAGTATGCTAAGGGTGAGAACCTGATGTGTTGATAAGAGGCAGCTGCCCAACCAAAACTACATTTCCCAGCATCCTTTGCACTTGTGAGGTCACATGACAAGTTCCTACCAATGAACTCTGAGTGGAAGCTACGAATGCTTAGGTTGCAAAGCAGGGTGCTGGTTCTATGGAGATACTGCCCAAATGGAGTGGTTATTCAGCACTTAGAGGTGGTGGCAGCTGGTGGGGAGATCCTGGGTCTCTCAGCCAGGGTACCTATCTGTTGACATGGAAATAGAGTCACACTGAGTTATGAGAGGACCTGCCAGCCCTTCTTGCCTGAGAAACCTGAGAACAAGGAGACTTGTGAGCTACTGGATGCAGATTACAATTGTGTGGTTGCTGGGGACAGAGGTGGGTCCACTGCCTAGATGCCTGGCTTAGATTGGGACGCATAACCCATGTGATCAGCAGCCAGGGTGACAGTGTCCTATGATGTGTGTGAGCCAGGACCCAGCCCTCTCTCTGGAGCGTGAGCGCCTGAATGTCTTGGACAACATCCTGAAGAGGAAGAACTAACTGCATGTTCACTCTGGGGACTTGAGTGTCCACAGCGTGCTAGGCTGGGGTATCAAAGGGATGCAAGACCTTGCCCCAGTCTACAGGTGTGGCCCCCGTGATTCTGACTCAGCCATGATTGCCCCGTTTTAGCACATCCCAAGGCTCACTCAGCAGGGGTGTCTGTCCCCTCTAGGCTCCTGATTTCAATATCCACTGGGGGTGGGGGTGGGTTTCAGCCCTTCAAGAAGCAAGCTGGAATCTCAGTGTGATCTGTCTGTGGTTCAGCCCTTAGCCAGTGAGGGAGAGGAGAAGGGAAATAAACATTCCACTTCTTCCGCATCCTGGAGGGGACTCTGAAGCGTACCTCTTGTGCCCGACGGCCTCTTCACATAGCTAACTCCCTTGTTCCTTCTTTTTCTGTCTCCACTTGCTCCCAGTTCAATAATTCATGGCCACTTCAGGCTGAGACACAAAGCCATGGTTCACACACAGTCCTGGTGGTAGTCATGTTCTTGGCTATTACCATGGGTAGACTGAAGGCAGCACTGGGGGAGTGTTTGAGAAAGAGCCGCTTCCGTGTGGATGTAAGGAACTGCTTAATGACAGAGACAGCAAAGGCTGCAAAGGGATTGTGGTACTATCTCAAGGCACTGTGACGCACAGTTCAAGATGAGTCCGGAGCTCTGTCCCGGACAGAATACATACAACTGAATTTTTCATCCTAGCATCTGCTTAGCTGTGCTTCCCTTTTTGCCTCGACTGCTAGGAAGCTCAGAGAAAAATCTGCTCACTGTCCTTTCAGACCCGGAGGACGGTCCACTCCAGATATTCAGTCTTGGTTCCTGTTTAACTAGTGTGAAGCCTTGGCTCCTGTTTAATTGGTGAGAATTGTGAGGCACTGTCCCGGGACTGGGTGGGCAGGAATTTGGAAATGTATTATAAACAAATAAAAGATGTCATTAAGTGCAGGAACGTTGGCATCGAGCAAATTTGGATTCAAGTCTCTGTCCGCAAACGTGGGAGATCTTGACAATCATATGGGCTCTCACGCCGTGGGTGTCCTCATTCATAAAGTGGGGGACGGGAAGGAGGATGCTGACTACAGACCCGAGTTACTGGCTATAGGCAGGGGCCAGTGTTCACTCTCACAAGCAAAGGCACCCGAGGGAAGAGGAACAAATCTGGGGGACTCTGTACCGCACTGTCTAGCAATCCCAGAAGTCAGCGTTATTTGCTAGGCTGCTAGAGCTGCTGCAAGGGAAGGCATGTGTCCACCCCACTAGTATAAGTATGTTTGTGTGTGTGTGTGTGTGTGTGTGTGTGTGTGTGTGTGAGCGTGCACCACAGCGAGTGTGGGAGGTGGTAGGAGGTGACGACCTCGTGGAGTGAGCTTTTTCCTCCTACCTTCCATAAGTTCTGGGGATCAAACTCAAGTTGTCAGGCTTGTGCGTTGGCTAGTGCCTCAACAGCCTAAGCCTTCTCGCCAGCGACCGCCAGGCAACTGCTGAGCCTTATACAGCGCCTGGCACACACTCAGCATTTGCTGATGAAGGCAGGAGCGAGCAGCTACACCACACCGGGCTGTGCAGTGTATTTCGTGAGTGTCGCGCTGTGGAGGTGCCCCAGGTCACCGAAGCCCTCCCTGCTATGGGATTAGGGACGAAGGACTCTCTCTTTCAGTCCTCACACTGACTCACGAGTGGATTGTCCCTCATTGCCATCTGCAGCAGCACTGAAGCACTGTACATCCCAGCGGGTGAGCGGGGAAGCCCCCCCTTGCCTGGCAGGAACCCCAACATCTCTGCCCAGCATGCTCTCACCCTGAGTCCAGTTCTTTCCTCAGCGATGGGCCTATTTTGGTCCCTTTCCCACTGACCACAAAGACTCAGCTCTAGCCTCAGAAATATTTGGGATGTTTTATTTAAATGTCTTGTGTTCCCTTTTAACCAACACCAAAAAGAGAAATTAAAAAAAATTTTTTTTTCTTTTTTCTTTTGCTATTCCAAACAGGAGAGCCACTTCAGTGAAGGGTTGGCGAGTCTCTGGAGCTGGGTGGGGAGTGTATGTGTCCTGTCCTGCTGGGCTGCTCTTCCCAGCCTGGGCCACCCTGGGTAGACAGCCAACCCCGGAGGTGGCTTCCTGGGAGTCTCATCCTGAGCAGACCTGGTCTTCCCCCCAGGGAGGGTTGGGCTTGGGGACTGCCCATGACTATGGAGCCCAGTGTTCCAGAGGGAAAGGATGGGGGAGAGAAGGTCAGATCTGGAATGTTCCATGGAGGTTGCAGGGTCTGGAGAATATATTTGGTAGAAAAATAAGGTGCTTTGGGAATCTGTGCAGTCTGTGTCCTGCCTGCTCAAGAGAGAAGCCTGCCCTGCTGGCCAAAGGGCAGTGAATAGGAAATAAAGGCAGAGTCAGGAATCTGGCCCATGGAGGATTCTGGGTGGAGGCGAGGCAGGTAGCGAACTTCTGTCCTTGCTGGAGGTTGCCTGGGTCTCTCCCTTGAGCGTGGGCTGCCAGGTGGTGGGCCACAAAGGAAGGGGATCTGGCTGTCCATTGTGGGCTCATGGGACCTGAGCCCTCAGAATAGGGTGCATAGGGGGAACAGAGCCAGGAGAAGCAGCAGGACCCCTGGAGAGGGGCTGCTAGCCGAGCTGGCCCAGGCACAATGGTCAAGGTTGGCCCCAATGCAGGAGGCATACGCCATCACATGGGGGATGTAGTTCTGTTCATGGACGCCGTGAAGCAGGTGTGCCATCGGGCCCTTGGCAAAGACCGCCACGTCTTCCCCACCGTGGGTCTCGTGGCGCAGGGGGACAGCGGACTGGGCCTGGTAGTTGTTGTGAGCTGTAGGTCAGAAATATCTTGAGTGCCTGCCTGAACCTCAGTGCTGTGAGAGAAATACCCTCTTTTCCTCACCCCCAGACTGGCTTGAAGGCCCCCCCTTTTTTTTTACAGGAGGGGGAGCTAGGGCTCAGCAACCAGGAGGAGGCTTTCACCAGACACAACCGGCTTCAAACCAAGTCTGCCTCACTCAGGAGAACACACTCTCAGCCCCTTAGAGGGGATTCATCTAATAAAAAAAGCACATGTGGTACCTAACACCGGCCAGACACCAAGCTAGGCTCAACAGGGCCAGGGCATCTTCCAGGGTAAAGTCCCCCAGAAGGAAATCAGGAAATTATGTGTCCAAGGTCAGAGTTACTAAAGGACAGGAAAGAGCCCAAACTGAGGTTCTGACTCAAATCTGGACTACTCCAGGACCACAGCGGCTCACCCTTGAGGGGTAGAGACCCTTTCCCCTGCCAGCCTTGGCCTCAGTGGCGTTCTTACCATAATCCACCATGGAGACGTTCTCTCTTTCACCATCCACCACCTTGTAGCCAGGCCCATTGCCATATAGGATGGCTGTGAAGGGCTTCTTGTCCGTGTCACTCACCATGGGAGCCAGACCTGTGCAGGGAAGGGACCCATGGTCACAATGGAGAACTGGCAGCCTGGCCATCAGCCCCATCATCCCCATAACCAAACTCCTCAAGGTCTGTCTGTGGCTTGGTATTTCTTGTAATCCTCTTTAGGAGCCAGAACTACCCCCATGAAGCCACCATACAAATGCCAGGTCTTTCATCCAGTTATCTCTTCGCTCCCATGCAAATCACACCTCTCTCTCTCTCTCTCTCTCTCTCTCTCTCTCTCTCTCTCTCTCTCTCCCTCTCTCCACCCATTGCCCAGGTGATCGGCTCTCTTGGATTCTCTCCCACCCCCCACTAGTATCTCAACTGTTGTCCTCAGTTCTCATGGGATCCCAACAGAAGCTGCTTAGATGCTTTTCCCATCCCAGGGACAGGCCTACTCACCAAAGATGGAGTTGCCCCGGGGGGTGTATCCACCGAACGTGAAAACGTGGGAATGGTCAGCAGTAACCACGGTCAACGTGTCTTTCTGGGAAGTCATGGCGCCCGCCTTTCCAATGGCCTGGTCCATCTCCACTGCCTCATGCAGTGCCTGCTTGGCCTTACCCTCATGGTGCCCGTGGTCAATCCTGCCTCCTAGGGGACATCAAGACAAAGGTCTCCCATGAGGCGACAGGGGAAGGAGCCGAGCCCTCACAGGCCCTGGGACACTGTCATCAGATTGACATCTCCTTGATAGGGGATGACAGTGACCTTCATCAGGGACTCCCTGTGCTAGGCCTACCTCAGGCATCTTATAGTCAAGTGGCCTTCAGAGGGTGAGCAAGGAGAACGTGGGGGGCAGGGCATATGGGGAAAAGCAGAGATACAGAGAAGGGAGAACCACAGGACCCAAGCCTGGATCTCTCCCACATGCCTCTGCTACTAACTCAGCATCCTTAGCTGTTGTAAGGGGTGGCTGAAGCCTTCAGCAGAGGGAAAAGGAGGGAAGGGTAAGGGAGTATGTCTAAGTCTCTACTGCAGTGGGGATGTCTCAGATGGAGCACCTGAGGAAGTGTGGGGATGTGGCATTTCCATGGGAGTACCGGATAGGGGCTCAGGTCCAACCCCATTCCAAAGCCCACAGTTTGTTTCGTCCATGAACATATCCCTATAAGCAGAAAGCATGGAGACTTCACCCTGGCATAAGTCCTCAGAGCCTGGGCAGCCTTGCAGGAAGGCCAGTGGAAGGTTGAATCCCATAATGCCAGACCCTTGGAGTAGGAACATGCAGGCCTTAGCTTCCCGCAGGATGCCACCTAGTGGTCACTCAGTTCTGAGGGTCGTGAGCTGGGGTGCCAGGCAGTGCTCCTCTCCACTAACTCCATTCACCCTCATTGCTGGCCTGGCCGGTGGGTTGGCAGGGTGGGAAGGCTGACCTTCTCTTTGTTGTGGTTGTGGGAGCAGCTGGCCTGGCAGGCTGGCCTGGCCCTGTTCACAAAGAGGACCACTCCCAGGGGACCCGTGTTCACCACCACTGATTCCTGGCGCTTCCTCAGATCAGAGGCCTGCTTGGGGCCAGGCCGAGACCGCTGCACTGGTGGGAACCCCAGGGCTTGGCAAGAAGGCAGCCTAGCTGGGCAGGCGGCCACTGGCCTCTGGAGGGTGGAGGGGCCCAATCGGGTAAGTGTATATCAAGGAAGTGTGTGTGTGTGTGTGTGTGTGTGTGTGTGTGTGTGTGTATGCATCTTCACGGGGTAAGAACATGCATATCTCAGCAGGGCCACCCAAGGGACCACAGAGGGCAAGGGCTGTGGAAATTCTGGAAGATTCTGGAAACTCTGTTACTTTCTATTGTTGCTTTGGCTACTATGTAATTACAATGGTAGCAATGGAAACACTGAGGGATACAGTTTACTCTCTGCTCCCCCAGGGCTTACGGAGCGGCTGGCTACTGTGTGCTGTGTGCGCATGCTCCACATGGGTGTGTGCCTATATGTCTTTTCTCAACCACTTCCCCCCTTTATTTAGTTTTAAACTATTTTATTATTTTATTTACTGTTTCGTTGTTGTTTGTTTTGAGACAGGATTTGTCTATTGTAGCCTTGGCTGTTCTGGAATTCACTATGTAGGCTGGCCTCAAATTCAGATATCTGCCTCCTGAATGCTGGGATTAAAGGCGTGCACCACCACCGCCTGTCTCTGTCTCTCTCTGTCTCTCTCTCTCTGTCTGTCTGTCTCTCTCTCTCTCTCTCTCTCTGTGTGTGTGTGTGTGTGTGTGTGTGTGTGTGTATACGGGGTGCCTGTGAAGGCCAGAAGAGGGTGTCGATACCGTAGATTGAATTTTTGGCCAGAAATTTATGCCCAGTATTTTCACCACAATTTTTAACCACCCTTCTGTGCCCAGATAATTTGCATAACCTTTCTTCCAGACTCTTGTGCCTGTGCAGCGCCTACAGCCATAGTTAGAGGTGGCTGTGAGCTGTCGGATATATGGGTGCTGGCAACAGAACTTGGGTCTTCTGCAAGAGCTGGGTCTTAACTGCTGAGCCATCTCCCCTGCCCCTACACCTTCATTTTTTTTGAGACAGGGTCTCTCACTGAACCTGACGGTTATGAAGTCAGCTAGGCTGGCTGGCCATCAAGCCCCAGGGATCCAGCTGTGTCCACCCCATCAGTGCCCGATTACACTGTGCCTGACTTTTTCACAAATGTTCTGGGATCTGAACTTAGGTCCTCATGCTTGTTGTGTGGCAGGCACCAGGGAGATGACTGAGCCACCTCCCTCAACCCTTAGTTCTTACTTTATACTTCTGTAAATGATGGGGCTGAGTCACCGCTCTAGGACAAGGGGATAATTTTTGGCCTCTTTTTACAAAAATGCTTAGTGACAGTCCCACAGTCATGGATGATAGTATGTGGACAAGAACCCAGTGTCACCCCCCTGGCCTCTGACAGCCACAGAGCACATGGAACTGTTTTTGAACGGGTGACACTTACAGGCTGGACGGCCCTCCACAGCCAGAGCTGAGAGAAAGACTTCTCAAAGGAAGACGGCTTCTCCTCTGCCAGGAAGCCCTCTCAAATTGGGCTGGTAGACAGGCAGTCCCCCTTCCTCTGAATTCCCACTGTCTTTGTGGGGAGCGTCCACCACACGCACTCATCACCCCGAAACTTGCAGTTCCCTTTGAAAGCTGTGTCATTCTATTGCCTAACTCACGTCATGTTTCTGGAAGGTTTGTCTCCACCACTCCTTACCTTCCACCAGCAAGAAGAAGCCTTTGGGATTCTTTGTCAGGATCCGGAGGGCCACCTCTACCATCTCGGAGAGTGAAGGGTCAGTCAGGTTGTTTCGATTCAACTCATACTGCATGTCCCCGGGCTCAAAGAGACCTGTGGGCATGACAAGGATATGGGTGCCAAGAGCCCTGAGCGTGCTGTGAGGACCCCAGGGAACCCAGGGTGGCACAGAGGAAATGAATTCATTGTTTTCATTCTCCTTACAGTCTACCCCACTAGGGGCACGGGGCCTATAGGCCCACCCCCACCACCAGAGGTACCGGGTCTACAGCACACCTTTACCAGGGGCATGGGGCCTACAGCCCATCCCACTAGGGGCAAGGGTCTACAACTCACCCTATCAGAGGCATGGGATCTATAGCCCACCTCAGCAAGGGCATGGGTGCCTAGAGCCCACCTAACCAGGGGCACAGAGGCCTAGAGCTCACCGTATCAGGAATATGGGGCCTACAGGCCACCTTACCAGGGGCACAGGGGCCTAGAGCACACCACACCAGGGGTACAGGGTGGGGTGCTTACGTTCCAACTTGCAGAGGAGGAGGGAGAGGAGGAGAAAGAGGAGGAGGGAGACGAGGAGGATCCAAGGAGCCCAACAACTTGCTGTTTTCAGCAGGTGAAAGGGCAGACTTTTGACTAAAACCCAAGAGACCGCGGTACCTCATCTCTGAGGCAGTGGACTCTGGACTGGGCTCAGTGGGGGCAATATAAGCACGTGCATATGTACAGGTGGGGTCTGAGGGCACAGTGGCATGCGCAGTGAAGCGGCAGAAACACAGGGGTCATTGTCTCTCCTGCTCTCTGTCCTCAGTTTACTCCCATGAGAGCTCTCCCTCACCTGGTCACCATGCAACAGCCAAACAGCAGCTCCAGGGAGCCCAGCACACCCTCTGTGCCACACCACCTCGCACCAGCCGGAGTTGACCTCCAAGACGGTGTGAGCCCCCAGACTCCGGAGTGCCCACTCCCTTTGCTGGCCCCTACTCTCTAGGGAATAGGGATTAAACCAAGGACCAGCAGAAGCTTGCCTGGCTGGTTTTACCCAGGTGTGCTGTGTGCTCTCCCTTCTCTGAACTTGGGTTTTGCTTACTTCTTTGTTTGTTTTGCTAACTGGGGCTCATCTTGCACACAGCTCAACTCCACAAACCACACCTTTCCCCCCCTCTGCACCCTGGAAGGCCTTGCAATTGGGGACTACTTCCTACAACTGCAGCCGTGGGTTCACCACCTTCTCTACTTACCTAAGAGGTAGTCCACCCTGGAGAGGTCAAGGGCCAGCAGTTCAGTGCGGTTCCAGACATAGTGGGAGTGCTGGGGGGTGGGAGGGACTGTGTCAGCACAGGCCTGGAAGGCCGGGAAAAGCCCCAGCTGGCCACAGAGTCAGAGTGGCTCAGTCACCCTGCATCATCCTGCCCTGAGCACCTACCCTCTCTGGACTCAAGCAACGACAGATGTATAGAGTTTATTGGGTATAACCCAGGTATATGAGGATCCTGGGGACTGGATCAAGGAGAGCTTCCTGGTGGAGGTGACACCCTTTTGGAGGTCCAGAAGGCAAAGTAGGAACTGATCCATCTGGGATTAAGGTATTGCTTTCCCCATGAGGGTGTCACAGCGTAGGTCACGGAGAGCTTGAATGACTACAGAAGGGAATGAGTGGTGTTTGGGGGTCTCTGGAGAGCCAAGAGGGAGTGAAGTCCACTGGATATGCCTTGGGAATCACATCTAGGAGGGGAGATAAGGAGGCTCTGCCTGGATTGTGTGTGCTCAGCACTGTGGGGAATTTGCTGTGTGTCTTCAAAGACAGCTCTTGCCTTCTCTGGGCAGTGGCCTTAGAGGTGGTTTTTTCAATCTTCTAGGTTGTTCTGGGGCAGGAAGAGGAAGCGAAGAATCTGGCTTGGGTCCCCAGGGCCCTGCTGTGACAACCAACACTCACAGCAGTCTCTCAAGACTGTCCCCACTTCAGTCTATACAGAGTCCCATGGCAGAAAAATGGCTTGCTGGTCCTGATCATGGCAACTGAGGCCAGGAGCAGGGTGGCTCTGTAGTTTGCCTATCCAAGCTGCCCCAGGAGGGGAAAGAGAAGAGAGTCCCTCACTCCCACAATCCCTATACAGCCATGGGGCTGTCCCCAGCCCTGCCCACCTTCCCCTAGCTCAGCCTCTCATGCCACCAAGCCTCCCCAGGGACTGCCATGGAACCCTGAGAAACCCAACCCCAGAGTGACATCAAAGCGACTGCCAGGCTGCTCCCCACTGTCTTCAGGCCTGACCACAGTCATTTCCAGACCCAGCTGCCCGGCTGGCCCACAGCGGCAGATTTAAAGGGCCAGAGGCCTCTCAGAGGAACTAACCCTGCTCCAGCCTCCCTCTCAGCCCACCCGTGCCCTGGCACAGGGGATGTACTCTGAGGGCTTACACCTCCAGCCTCAGCCAGCACACTTTTGCTGAGCCGTGTTCTCCTGTCATCTGCTTGGCCTGCCTGCCTGCCCATGCCCTCCCATTTGTTCATGGCTTCTGTTGTATTTCCTCTGCGTGCCTCCAGAGGCACTTCTTGTGGTCCAGGCACATGACATTCCCTGTGTTAGGTGCCCAGCCTGTCTGGGGTCCATCCAAGTGCCTCCCTGACCCTGTCACCATCCCCCTTGGTGCCCTTTCTACAGGGAGCAGGAGTGTCTGTCAGGCATGGGTCTGTAGAGTAGAACAAAGAAGAACATCTGGACTCTCACTGGCAAAGAACATTCCATACATGGATGGGGGTGTCCCGTGGTCCATGGTCCCACAGCTGAGCCCATCCGCAGCCGTTGGTTACCGTTGGTTACCGTTGGTTACCTTGTGTCTGGGTTTGAAGCTCTTCCAGATGTTGATGAGGTCCAGGCCGTCCAGCCTTGTGCCCCTGGCCTTCTCATCCAATTCGTACTCAACATCAGTTCTGTTCTTGGGGTACATGTACTTCCGGCCGCCACCCATGATCACCTGAGGGACAAAGGAGCCATCACACCCAGGGTTCTAAATTGTCTAGAAGTCCTAGGGGTCCCGGCTTGGAAAGCAGACAGCAGAGTCTGGGTGGAGGTGTGGACAATTGCCTTGCCAGGTAAGGCCTGGGCCAGTGTTCCCTCTCTGAACTCTTTGTTCAGATTGGAGAGATAAAATCGCTGACCTAGCAGGACGGTGGTTTGGGGCTTCTGGGTGGAATATTAGTGTTCCTGTATAGCTAACATCCCCCAGCCCTGTAGGAAAGCCCATTTGCTGTGTGTTAGGCCCTGAGCCAGTAAGACAGAGTAACTCACTCAATCTCCTAGCCAAACTGCTAGGGAAGCGGTTGGCGCTTTCTCGATATAGACACAGAGATGTGATTTCTTGCCCTTCAGCCACACAGCAGTGTGTGGCACTGATAAGATTCAAACCCAGAACCCACTGTTTCTCTACCAGAAGCCCCCCCGAGTGCTCTGCTGTATGCGTGAAGCTAAGGATGGGGCCTCCGTGAGTGTCTTCTCCCACAGTGAGTGGCCTCGGCTAGGGAGGTCTAGGGGCAGCCCAGCTGGGAACCAGCCCACTGCCTAGGCAAACACCGGCCGTCTCACGTCTGTGTAATCACTGCCAGGCTAATTTTATCCACTGTGGCTGGCATGCGAGGGCGGACGGATGGACGCGGGGTTGTTTGTTTTCCTAGGGAATCCATGTTTGAAGTCCTAACTATTTTTAAAGCAGGAGCCAAGAACATAACAGCCACAGCCCATGGTGACCACCATACTGTGTCCTTCTGTCACCGTAGGCACCAGCCCAACTTGCTGCCCCTGGCTGACACCTGAGATCCACTGTCTTCAGATGGGCCAAAGTTCTCTCTCTATTCTATTTCCCATGGCAGAATCAGGGTTTGAGGGGGTAAGGAGAGAGCTGGTGGTGGATGTGGGAAAGGTACCCAGGGACAGCCACAGGTACCCGGGAAGGCCAGGGCCACTGAAGTAAGGAGCCAATTCTACTGCTTGTTAACCAAGGGCCTATTTCTTTGATCTTACAGGACCTCAGTTTCCTAGTCTATAGAATGGGAATGACTATCCAGAGAAGAAAGGCAGTCATCCAGTGTTGCTGGTGGTCCCTACAATGGAAGCTGTCCCCCAAGAAGAGAAGAAGACGGACAGGAGGAGAGGGTCTTACTCCCATCATGTGGGAGGAGCTTGGATAGTTCTGACTGGGTCTGGGAGAAAGGACTCCAGGTCACTGGCGCCTTCTCCTGTTCCCACAGACCTGACCCCTTGGCATTTTCGGCGTGGAACTGAAGCCCCCAATCTTCCTGCCCGGATCGCATGGTTCCCAGCCCAGCGGAGACTTCACACGGGCTCATTAAACTCCCAAATAACAGACTTGCTGTTTGCCTTTGGGGTTTGGGTTTGTCTCTCTCTCTTTCACTCTCTTTAAAGCGGAACATATTTATTTTCAGAGTGGACACCAGGATTTTTGATTCATGAATGGTCTGGGGAGTTTGGGGGGTTAGCCATGACAGAGGGGCAAACGGAACTGGGAGAGTGAGGACAGAGGGGGCTTTAGGAAGTCCCCTTTCTATTCCTTGGCTCATGCCCTCATGGCTCCAGGAGACCCCAGCACCCCTCACTGCCTCCAAAGCTTCCCCCCCCCCCCAGGTGCCGCTCCTGCCTCAGCCGCTCCTGCCCCAGCCGCTCCTGCCCCAGCCGCTCCTGCCCCAGCTGGCTGGAGTCACTGTAATCACCCCATCCCTCATCTCTCCTGCTACAGGACCAGTGTTCTCCACATGACCTCATTTTGGCCACCAGCAGCCTGTGGGTGGGGCATGGGGGTGGGAAGTGGGAGGAGGAAGAAGGGAGAGAGCTGCCTGGCAGGAGGAGATAAAGCCAGAGGGGTGACTGTGTCCCAGATGGTTCTTACCCAAGAGGAGTTAACAGGACCAGTGGTCCTGAAAGCAGCATTTCACCTGCTACTTGTAAAAGAGCCATGGGGCTTGAGGCACAGAGCAGAGAGCATGGGACTTGGGTCCAAGCACTTTCTCTGAGCCTCACTGGGCCCAGTACTCCAGGCTCAGGGGCTCTAAGTCACCGTCAACTCTCATACAATTCAGAAATTCTCCCCAAGAGCTGAGGCCTGCAAGTAAGAACCTGCTTGGGTGTTGAACTGTGAGCACCAAGGATCGGTGGCTTACATACAAGAGCTGCCACTTAAACACTCCTGGGGGGGTCAGGCTCTGTGCCAAACTCAACTGGGATTTTCTTACTTAGCTCTTCCAGTAAGCTGTTGGAGCAGGTCCAGTGGGCAGAAGGGTTGTCCAAGGGGAGGCTCAGAGAGGTTAAGTAACAGCCCAAGGTCACACAGCAAGCAAAAGGCAGAGCATGGGTGGGAAAGGCATAAGATGCTCTGGCTTCTTTCTGGACCTATCAGCTTCATATGCAGGCATGCGCCACTCTGTGCAAGTGTAAATACGTCGGGCAGGTCATCTCCTAAGAGCATACTATGAATGCCTGTGAGGGGTGTCACTGAGTACTGTGGGGGAGTGCCATTGCATGCTCTGTGTGTGTGAGAGTGTATACTGTGTGTGTATATCAGTGTATACTGTGTGTGTATCAGTGTATATTTTGTGTGTATATAAGTGTATACTGTGTGTATATCAGTATATATATATTGTGTGTATATGTGTCAGTGTATGTGTGTGTGTGTGTGTGTGTGTGTGTGTAGTGTATACTGTGTGTGTATATGTGTCTGTCAGTGTCTACTGTGTGCAGGTGTGCACCATCAGGTTCTAATTTATGGAATAATCCTTGGGCACTCCGGGTGTGGCAGTCACATGAGACTTCACCTCATAGCCCCGCCACAGAGAAAACTTACAGTGGCTGCCTGTCCCAACCACAAATCCCTTAATGGGTTGGGAGCTCTCCCAGGTCTGTGGGGTACCCAGGCCTTTCCCAGGCCATCCCATGGCTGAGGCCGCCACCAGCACCTCCCTGCCCCCCACCCTGCCGCATCCTGTGACTGCTGCTCCACTCACATCGATGTCTTTGATATTGTGCATTAGCTGATAGGCGATGTCCTTGCAGCCTTGGCTCAGAGCCTCTGGTGGCATCTCGTTATCCGAGTACCAGTCCCGATCAGCCGAGTGTGCATAGGCTGCACTGGGTGTGGCGTGGTTCACCCGAGTGGTAGTCACGATGCCCACGGACTTCCCTGTAGTGTGGGACAGGAAAGATTAACACCCCCTTGTAGATAAGAAAGTCCCTGCAGACTTACCTCTCCTTCCCTGCCATAGACAGTCTCCCATCAATCATTTCCTCTGGTTGCCTGGGCCTCAGTTTCCCTAGTTTACGGGAAGACAGATGCAGCTGAACCCCTTTCCTTGTACCTGGGGTGGGTTAGAGTCCTCTCCTCCTTCCATGACGTGTGGAGCCTATGCCTATGCCTATAGGACACCCTAGGTGGCCCCAAAGGGACGTCAGATAGAGAGAAGGGCTCTGTCAACCTGCCGTCAATGTCTCTGAGGCAAAAGGAAGGAGTGTTGGGGTTTGGTTCTAATGCTTTTAATCCTGCTCACCCAAAATCGGGAATCTGTGTCTCCAGGCGCTGAAGGTCTTTATCCCCAATGGGTTTTTGATCTATCAATAAAGAGCCAACAGCTGATGGCTGGGCAGGTAGACTGGGGCAGGACTTGGGGATTTTCAAGGGCTAGGGACTGGGAGAGAGGAAGAGGAGAATCGCCATGTCTCAGAGGATCAGATTTATAGCTGCAGAAGGAAAATTATCTGAAATGTAGGTGCAAAGGGAAAGTGGCCCTATGGGAGAGGCCCGCCCTGAAGGTAACAGGGCGACAAAGAGAAAACATAAATTTAGAAGGTGTTGAGCCAGGAAACTAGAGGGAAGTTTATGCTAGCTGTGGGAAGGGTTAGAACTGCCCAGCCTTTGAGCTAGTCAAGGCATATTTAAAATTAACTGAGGTGTGTGTGTGTGTGTGTGTGTGTGTGTGTGTGTGTGTGTGTGTGTGTATGTGTGTCTGTGTGTGTGTGTGTGTGTGGTTTTTTACTCTTGAATCTAGATAGCTCTTGGGCAGGTACACGCATGCAATCTGTTAAGAGCACACAGTGGTTAATTCCAGCTCTAAAGGAGCACAACTCTGAACTTCTGCAGGCTGGCCCTGGCTTGGTCCTTTGACCTTCTCTCAAAACAGCGATGGGCCTCACATCATACACTCTGTAGTGAAGTGCACAGACCCAGGATACAGACTCCTTAGTTTAGGAGGAGTCCCCTGGCTCCTCCTCAGTCTGATTCTACCCAGCCGTGCAATGAGGAGACTGCAATCCAGACAGTCACAGAAGGTGCCTGTGATGGCTCACCAGCATCCTTGGCCCAGCGAAGGATGGACGTGACCTCATTCCCCTGAGTGGTGTTGCACCGTGTGCGCTCAGTGGCCGCGCTCACTCCCACGGTACCTTCGTTGGCCTTCACGCCACACAAGTAGGCAGTGGCAGTGCCTGCGCTGTCGGGGACCTGAGCATTGGTGTTGTACGTCTATAATAGGAGCGAGAGTCAGGGGGTGAGTGCCCACCGTGGTGACCCCACCTCCATTTCCATCAAGGGAGCAGGGTCTGAGGGACACTGCTGTCCATGGAGGGTCCCCAGAACCACAAGGTCACTCTATTGAGCTGTCTGCTTCCTACGCCCTGACAGAACTCAAAGTTTCTCTCTGAGTATTGGAACTATGGAACCAGTAAGGGTGGGCTGAGTAGAGGGAGAAGAAGAAATGTATGTCCCGAGGGAAAGAAATACTTGGAGAGGAAGGTGGACCTGAGAGTCCAGCCTGGCTTCTCTGCTGCCCCTGCAAACGGTCATCACTATGGTCAGACTTCCTATAGACAAGCCTCCTCCCTGGCCCCCATGAGCCCGAGAGCTTGCCAGAGGTCCAGAAACTACAGTCTGCCCCTCAGAAGGAGCTAGAATTTGACTCTGAGTGGCTAAGAGGTGCTTGTTTTACACACACACACACACACACACACACACACACACACACACACACACGTGTCCCGGAAACCTCCCCTCAACAACCACAGCCCGTAGGGTATCAAATGATGCACACTGGTAATCTAACCCAGGAGGTGAGAACTGGGCTGACTCTGTTTACACAAAACACAAGAGTAGGCACAAGCAATCAACTGTGCAGGGGTCAGGACAGTGGCTGCTGTCAGTGGAGGAAGAAACAAGGACAAGACACAGCTCAGGGGACAGCCATGGATGTTCAGTGACAACAGCCAGGTGCTGGTTACACAGACACCAACAGCTTGGAGAAGATTCACGCTATGCTGTGTACACTCATTCTTGGGTATGTTATACACACTGGAGGGTCTACATCAATGAAGTAAAAGCTTCAGAAACCTTGGGAGTGGCTCCTGGTTTCACGGTGGGACCATGGGACCTAGAGGTCTGATGGCCTTGCAGCTCACCAGGTCACCAGAGAGTGGACCTGGGATAGGGCTCACCTTAGAGAGGGCTACAAAGGGGAACTTGTCCATCTCCAGCCGGGTCTCCTCGCCTGTGTTGTGGTGTAGTTGGCCCTTAAGGATACGGGCAGCCGTCACTGTAGAGACACCCATACCTGTGGGAGGGGCGGGGTGGACAGAGAACTCAGGCTCTCAGGCCCTTCCATCAGCTTTCCCAGGCTCCCAGAGCTCTTCCCTTCAGTGCTAAGACAGGAAAGTTTAGTGGGCAGCAGACAGAAGAACATGAAATGTCACTGGACGGTCTCTCTGTCCTTTCATATTTTCAGGGCAACAGGTTGGTCCCTTTTTCCGAATCTATGTCTCTGAGCCCTCTTCCACAAGTTCCTTTCACCTGATACCAGGAGTCACACTTTCTAGCCTCAGGCTCCAAAGCCCCTTCCCTCCCCCTTACCTCAAGGCCCCCAGCTCCCCCATCCCCAGCCTCACTGCCCTCCATCCCTTCACTCCCAGCTTCACTGCCCCTCCCCCAGTCTCACCATCTCCCAGGAACATAATGACATTCTTAGCCACGTTGGTGTTGAGCTTCTGGAGTTTCAGGGCATTTTTCAAGGTCTCTTGGGCTTGCTGTCGCCAGTAACTGGGGTCTTTCTCTTTTTCTGCAGAGAAAGATGGTTATTTGGCAAGGTGGGGAATGGGCTACCCATCCCCAGAATTACAGACACCCCAGTAGTTCATTGCCGGGGGCTGAGATGATGTAAACGTGGAGGATGGAGTGAAGGTTTGTGAACAGTTTCCAGGCAAACCCCGTAAGCCAGCCCGAGGACACTGGCATGCAACTTCATGAATCGCAACACGAGGAAACCAAAGACCAGAGACACCAAGCGACTCTGCCCAAGACACAAAGCATGAACAGACTCAGACTTTGGCAGAGTTGGACTTCCCTACAAAATCCACCCTTGCCCTTCACCAGTGGTGAGCAGCCATTGCCAGCCAGCAGGTAACAGGGAAATCTTTAACCTCTTCACAGAAGTCCCTAGAGGTATCCAGCTATATCAATGATAAACTCCGCCTGGCTTGTTCGTTACAGCGGGTTCAGCAGGCTAGGGGCTTCCTGGTGAGAACCTTGTGGACAGAGCTGGAAAGCAAGCCTAGCCCTTGGCTGAATGCATTACACAGGCGCCCTTGTTGGGGTATCTGGGAAGGCATGGGCTGAGGCTCCATCACCACCTCTCTCTCTAATGGACACTGCCCCCACTCAGGCCAGCATCTTAGAGTAAAATAAGACCTAGAGTTCCTCCTCTACTTCCTTCCCTCTCCCTGTCTCTGTCTCACAGAATAATTAATCCACAGCCTTGGTACCCTGGGCAAATCACTTCACCAAGCCTCAGTTTTCTCACCTATCAAATGGGTCTTTTTGAGGACTACACTAATTCTGGAAGTGATCAGATTTGCAAAGAGGGCCCAAAGATGCCCTTTCACCTTTTTCCATTGCTGTATTAAAAGGAGATCTCCAGGGTTCCATCTCTGAAGCTGGCGAAGGGTCTCCATTGTTTTATAAGGCTTCCTCTCTGTGGTTCCCTGGCCGCAATAGACCTGCCCACAGAACTGGAAGCCCAATGTTGAAGGCTCCCTATGGATGCCTCCTTCAAAGACCCCTCTCTTCAGCCAGGGTGAGGTAGAGACAGAGGTCAGAAGAGGTGAAGGATCCAGTCCAAGGCCACAATGTATGCCAGCGGGCTGGGGATATGGTCACATGCTCCAGCTTGTTCAGATCTACACTTGCCCCTCAGGACAGTATCTGAGAAGCCTCTCAGTCCAGGCATGGGCCCCAGCCTTTGTGCCAAGAGTTCTGAACACATGAGGCTTCTGTGGCTTCTAAGCCATCTTGGATGAGGGGCAAAACTTCCTTCCAGCCAGAAGGGAAGTAAGAAAAACTGAGAGGCTAAGAAGAACTGAGGACATTCAAATCACCAAGCAATGGACGCTACAGATAACCTAGGCAGGGGGACCACACTCCACCTCAAGTCTTGGGCCCAGTAGGCCTCCAGCCCTCTTCTCATGTATCCTGCATCCCAAAGACCTGCCTGCTGTCTTCACTCCTAAGCTCCAAGTCTCTACTTTTTAGAAATGTCTTCTGAAACTCCCAGTCTCCGACCTTTAGTACAGCCTGCGCCCCCAGAGGAAGCTGGAGGCCTAGGCCTTGCTGTCTACCTCTGTCCATTGGGAAAGTTCTTTGTTCTAGTTTCTGGCCTAGGTAAGTGGAAGGCGGAGCTAATGATGGAGGGTCAAAAGGCTTTAACAGATAGACACACTTGATTTTTGAGACGAGGTCTCTGATTGGACCTGGAGCTCACTGACTTGGCTATGCTGAACAGCAAGCCCCAGAAACCCTCCGATCCCACAGGCCTGAGATTACAAGCATATGCCCATACAACTAGCTGTTTCACACACCCAGATACTTACCAACTGAGCCCTTATCTCCCCAGCTCCCGGGTCAACGGTTTAAATCACTAGTTCTGTAAACCTGGCTGGATCTAACCTCTCCTTTGCACACACCAGAATGTCCTGGGTCACAGAGCATTTGCTTGAGTGCCACTTGCGGGTTGAAGAACTTCAGCCCGTCCTAACCACATGCCCATTACCCCCAGCAGTCAGGCAGACACCAGGCCTGACTGACGCCAGTCTGTCCCCATGTCCATGATCTTTCTCAATACCGCTCTGCCTCCATTCTAACTGGTCTCGGCTAGAGAATCTGATGAGAATCCGGAGTCTGTTCCTAAGAAGGGCTGAGTCAGTACCAAACCGACCTCCTTATCTGACAATATTAAGCAATAATGGTTTGGACGACTAAATACCAGAAGACCATTATTTCAGGGGAAAAACGGCAGGGACCAAGGCCCAGGATGTGACATTATGTCCTAAGGTACTGATTAGCACCTAAATCACGAATCCACTCCATGGTTCCAGAACATACTGAATGACACTTGGCACCAGGACAGGGTTGTTGGCAAAGGCACTGAGAAGCTGGCCTGTCCTGTGTCTAGGAACGTCCTTCTGATCTGAGTGGTGGCTTCACAAATACGTGTGTGTGTGTGTGTGTGTGTGTGTGTGTGTGTGTGTATGTGTGTGTATGAATATATATACTAGAACTAGTGACCTGAGGCACAGAAAGGGTTAAATGCAGTAAAACATTGTAGAGCTGCTTCTGTGAGTAAAACAAGACATTCCCCATAAAAACATGGACCAGCAATTAGGAACGTGTGTCTCTCTTACAGAGGACCAGAGCTAGGTTCCCAGCACCCATGTGGGGTGGCTTACAACAGCCTTCAACTCCAGCTCCAGGGGATCTGGCACATGCACACACACACACACACACACACACACACACACACACACACTCGCATGCACATACACTCACTCATGCAATTAACTCTTCCCACTGAAGACCAATTCTAAAGCAAGTAAAGGGATCTTGCTTTGAGCACCTGGCTTCCAGTTCTACAGTACTTTGGACGGGTCCATGACCTTGAACCCAGACCACATTCTCATCTCACCTTGCCCACCCTCTCCTTCCACCTGAGTCCCGCATCCCTACCTGGCACAAAAGAGTTGGTAAGGCAGGTGCCGATGGCCAGTACTAAAAATGGTGAGATCATGGTGTACCCCGAGATCCGTTCCTCACTGGAGCCCAGATGGGTGTGAAGAAGGGGTAGGCAATGTCAGCCGTTAATTGATGCTCCGATCCTAGAAGTTAGAAAAGAAGAAAAAAAGGTGTGTGGGTGCAGCCCTGGGGCAGTTTCCTCTTTCCTGTCTTTGTTCCTTGATTCTTTCGGTAAGACCTTAAGTACCAAAAAGCCGTTGTTGGGACACCATCCTGGGAAGAAAACCACGCACACAGTTGTGTAAGCATAAATGAATCTGTACTGCAAACAGATACCACCCCATTTGCTGGGTGCCCGACCTGCCCTGAGACAGGCTTCTCATGCTATACTTTTGACAGAGGTCAGAGTTGGGGTCTCTCGGAGGGCTGTGATCCAGCCAGCCCTAGACTCAGCCCATAGTCTCTTGTAATTCTGAAAGCTCTCAGGTGATGCTCTGCCTGCTGTTTGCTCATAGATGACACACCAAGAAGTAAAGCCTACAGCTAAGTCCACAGCCTTCTGACCCACCCCTGTGCCTCACAAGGCCGGAATAAAAGACTCTGAGTTTCTTCACAAGGATATTTGTACCCAGGACACCAATATTTGCCCCATTCTCTTCAACAACTCACCAGTTTTTGGTAAGTGATTACAAACAGAAGTATCTATGTAGCCTAGACTGGCTGAGGATAACCTTGAACCCCTGACCCTCCTGCCCATGTCCTCCCCATGCTGGGATTACAGGGCAATGCCTCAGCAGCTGACTTCTTTTGATTTTTTTTTTTAATGATCTTTACTTAATTTTCCCAAAATGATTTCCATTTTTGTTTGTTTTTGTTCAGTTTGTTTGTTTTGATGTTGTTGTTTTGGTCAATGCTGGGACCAAACCTTACCCAAGCTAGACAACTTTGGCTCAGATTCCTTGATCTGAGCTTGCATGTCCCTAATGACCAACATGCTAATGACCAACATGCTAATGACCAACATGCTAATGACCAACATGCTAATGACCAACATGCTAAGCATCTTCCCATGGGCTCCTTGGCTGTGTGTACACCTTCTATGATGGCATGGAGTATCTGTTGAGACATTCTGCCTTGGAGCTGGGAGATAGCTTAGCCATTAAAAGCACTTGCTAAACTTGATGTCTGGAACCTCTGGTGGAAGAAGGGAACTGACTTTGAAAGTTGTCCCCTGCGACTGTGGAGGTGACTTGGGGTTGGGGGGGTGTGTAAAGGCACCTGGCTCCAGCCTGATGAAGTGATCCAATGCCCTGAACAGAACCCACCAGGTAGAAGGAGGGAATCAATTCTCACATTGTTCCCTGACCTTCCTTCCTGCATTCACCATGGCTTTCCTGAACTCATACACACAAAAAACAGCAACACATTTGAAGAATACTTTGCTCTCTCAACCTCCATGCTGGGGATCAAACCCAGGGCCTTCGTACAGCTGAGATATATACCCTCAGCCTACTTGAAAAATATTTTTAAAAGAAGGAATCTTTTTTTTTTTTTAAGGACTAAAGGAAACAGAGCAAACATTAATTGGTGGTTTGCTCTGGGCGGCAAGACCAGGAATAATTATTTCCTCTTATAAATTTGTTTCCAAGTTGCCTAAAATCAGTGTATGAACAACTTAAGTCTGTTTTTAACTGGGCTCATGTTGTCACAATCACACGGGACAGGGCCACAGGCAGCTAGCTTCAGGATGTCCGGATGTCTGGGTAGGATGTTACGGAAGGAGATGCGACTTTCAATATCAAGAGTTTCGTTAGAAATAATGTTACCAGGTCAGAACAAGCCAGGATGTGATTACCCCATTTGTTATGGGAAACAGAAATTACAGAAATTCCACTGTGAGGAAGGACAGAGAAGCCACCAATTTGCCACCAGAATAAGGAGCTTTAAAGGAAAGGCTCTGGTGAAGGAAGGGTGGGTAGGGATGGGGGGGAAATGTCTTCTGTCTAGTGACTAACTGCACTGAACTCTGAGGTCTGTTTCAGGTGATTGCTAAACTTAAAAAAAACAATCTTTTTTTCTGGTCAGGGAGGTAGCTCAGTAGGTAAAAGTGCTTGCTGCCAAGATTGATGATGGCCCCGAGTTCGATCCCTAGGGCCCACATAGTGGAAGGAGAGAACCCAACTCCTGAAAATTGTTCTTTGATGTCCAGACAGGTAAAATGGCACACCATCCACGGTCCTCTCCCCCGCCTCCACACACATAAGCACACACAGTAAAAACATTGCGTGCATACCATATGTGTGTGTTCATATACACACTTATACAGATTGCTATCTATAGAGGCCAGAGGTCGATGCTGAGTGAGCACGTCTATTGCTCTCCATAATGGTTTCCCGGAGGGATCTCTCAACTAAAAGTCATATTAGACTGTCTGGGTGGCAAGCCCCAGGAATCCTCCTGTCTCCACGCTCCCCATCATTGCTAGGGCTATAAGCATGCGCCACCACATCTGGCTTTTCATGTTCCCCACTGGATGCTAGGTACCCAAGCTTCTGTTCTCACCCATTCTACAGCATGAGCTTTGCCCACTGAGGAAAACAATTCTAATTTTTTTGTTTTGTTTTGTTTTTTTTTTTTTTTTTTTTTTTTTTTGAGACAGTTTCTCCCTGTAGCCCTGCCTGTTCTGGAACTCACTCTGTAGACCAGGCTGGCCTCGAACTCAGAGATCCACCTGCCTCTGCTCCTGAGTGCTGAGATCAAAGGTATGCACCATCACTACCCCGTTGTCTACATTTTCTATTCTACTGTAGATGCCAAATAGTTTCATAGCAAATCCTAACATTAGAAAGTCATGAAGTTGATTGAAACAAACTATGACTGCATTATAATATTACTCACAGTAAATAGATATATAAAATATAAAGTCATCTCTTTCAGATGAACTTTAACACATTTCCTGAACTTCACACTGCCTCAATGGCTGGTACCCACTTTCCTGTTTTCAAAATAACTCTTTCCTGGTCCATCCCAGCCACTACACTAGCTAGCCACCTCCACACCAGCGGTTCTCAACCTTCCTCACGCCGAGACCCCTTAATACAGTCCCTCATGCTGTGACGACCCCAACCATAAAATCATTTGTTGCTATTTCGTAACTGTAAATGTCTACTGTTATGAATGTAATATAAGTCTCTGATATGCAGGATGTCTGATACACAATCCCCAAAGGGGCCCAGACCCACAGGTTGAGAACTGATGGTCTAAGGTTTTCCCCCTCACTTATCTGTGCTCCTATGGGGGACTGGGGTGGTCATTCACCATCAGAAGAGTATCCCCAGATACAACTTTGGGCACCTGGCATCACCCACCGCAGCTAAGCACTATCCGGCTGCCATGGGGCCCCTTTGACTCCACAGCGACCTTTGTTTCCTGTCTCCATCCCAGCACACACTATTCAGAACTCACGCTTGACAATGCCTCACGTGCCCCTCCCCACGTGTGGCTGAGCCAGGAAAGCCGGAACCATGGGCACACATGGACGCCAATGGCACAGCCATACAGGTTGCAGCATTCCCTTAAGCAGACGCCCTCATCCCTTTGTTTGGGGTACTAGGTACAGAGAGAGCAGAATAAGACAGGACAATGGTGTCAATGGGACTTCTGAGGTGCAGGAGCCATCTGTTTACTGTTGGGGTGCTAGCTCTGCCTGTGGGCTTAGCTTGAAAATGGAATGGTCTCTTGCTTTACGGTATGGGGAATTCTCTGCATGCGTGTTACTGTCTCTAAGGTCAGAGCTGCTGTCAACCTGAGACTGTCCGGTATGGGATTTCCACTGGGGTTCTTGCTAATAACTTCTGCAGCAAGGAAAGAGGAAACAACCGTCTCTCACGACGGACGAGAAGACCACGGTGTAAAAAGGAGACATAAGGTGGCAAAGCTGAGCCTTGACCACAGAGCTTTTTTGATTCTAGAAATAACAGCAAAATTACTATGGTAACCCCAACCCCTCCATTTCCTCAAGTGTAGAGCAAAGGCTTTGAAGTCTGACACAAGAATAGAGTCCTCCAATGCTGCCATGATTAGGGGAGGCCCACCTTGCCACCTAAGCCTGTATGGTCTCCTTGTAAGCAAGCAGTCTCCACTACTAAATCCAGCTTCCCCGATTGGTCCTCTATCTCCATGTGACCAGCACTGAGATCAAATGAGACCTCAGCAGATAATGGTACTTGCCACCACATCTGATGACCTGAGTTCAGTACATGGAACCCACATGGTGGGAGAGAGAGACAGCTGCAAGTTGTCCCCTGATCTCATACAAGCACTGTGACATGTGTGCACCTACGATGTCTCACGTACAAAATCAATATAAATAAGTTTAAATTAATATAGGGGCTCGAGAGATGGCTCGGTGGTTAAGAGCACTGGCTGCCCTTGCAGAGGACCTGAGTTCAATTCTCAGCACCTACATGGCAGCTCACAACCACCCGCAACTCTAAGGACACCAGACAAACGTGATGCTCAAACAGAAGCACACAAACGCAAAAAATAAAATCTTTATATAAAGAAAGTTAGCAAAAAAAAAAAAAAAATTAGAAAAGAAAAGAAAGAAAGTTACCAGGGCAGTGGTGGCACACACCTTTAATATCAGCACTTAGGAGGCAGAGACAGGTGGATCTCTGAGTTTGAGGCTAGCCTGATCTACAGAGTAAGTTCCAGGACTCTTGTCTCAGAAAAACCAACCCCCATAAAGAAAGCCATTGATTAGTGGGAAGAGTCGCTATCTGTGCAGTGTGGACTCTCCTCGTGAGCTCAGTACCTCTCTGTTCTCCTGGTACTTTGACTGATCAGCAGATAGAACTTAAGACAGATTTTGTGACATTTATAGCTATGCTTTTCTCTCATGGGGCGGGGGTGTCTGGAGGGGTATTACCATACATGCCTCAGTTTCTTTAATGCTACTGTAAAGAAATACCGTGGGTTTTTTGTTTATTTGTTTGTTTGTTTTTACATTTTGACCTTACATGCTGAACTCACTTAAATTCTAAATTATGTGTGTACATGTGGGGATTCCTTGGCACTTTCTTATGTAGACACACATGCAATTTACTAAGAGTTTAAAGGGTAGCAAGACAGTTCTGAGGGTAAAGGCACTTGCTGCCAAAGCCTGATGACCCGAGTTCGATCCCAGGGAACCACAGGATGGAAGAAGAGAACTGATATCTGAAAGGTTCCTCTGACCTTGGCACGAGCATGAGTACACTCAAGGATGCACAGAGAGAGAGAGAGAGAGAGAGACAGAGAGAGAGAGAGAGAGAGAGAGAGAGAGAGAGAGAGAGGGAGGAGAGAGCACATAACACTAAGTAAATAAAATGTAACGACTTTCACTCCTTCCTTTCTAGGCCTGTGACTTTTCCCAGTCTTCCATCCCTGCTTCAGTCCACTGACCAGCAGGTACTTCTAGTGTGAGGAGGGACAGAAAGGACAAAAATAAACGTTCCTTCCTTGTTTCTCATTGTAGGGTAAAAGAATTCATCTGTCAGCACCGAGGTGACATTTGGAAGAGTGAGGTGGAGTGCATCTTGTTGGGGACGACTCAGGGTCTTGGATCTGATGCGACGGGTTTGAGGTGTCATTGGGAAAGACAGACAGCTGGAGTCGAGACTGGCAGGTCTTGGCTAGAGGTAAAACATCTGGGATCAAGTGTGTCCGGCAGCTGTTACAACCTTGATGAGACTGGACAGGATGGCCTGAGAGGGGACAGGCATAAGAGACGTGGTAGCAGCACTCAAAGCCAGGCTGAAAAGACCTTGGGTTTTTTTTTTTTTTTCCTCTTCTGCCATCTCCCACCTTTCTTGCTTCTAGATAGAACCTCAGGCCTCACATAGGCTAAGAAGCTCCTCTGGCCCCCCTCCCCCCAAAGAATTGTTTTACCTCGGCAAAATGGGCAAAAGCCTCATGCTAAAACCTTACAGAAGGGCTGGGGAGATGGCTCAGTAGTTAAGAGCATTCACTGGCTGCTCTTCGAGAGGTCCTGAGTTCAATTCCCAGCAACCACATGGTGGCTCACAACCATCTGTAATGGAATCTGATTCACTTCTGGTGTGCATGAAAACAGAGCACTCATATACGTTAAACAAACAATCTTAAGAAAAAGAAAAAAAGACCTTACAGAAATCATTATGGATAAACACGATTTCTCTGTAACGCTTGGTGTATTACCCAGCAAGCTCTTGTCCATAATAAACGCACGTCAGTAACATGACACTCAGTCTACAGAGGTGATGTATCAGTCCTAGCAAAAGTAGCTGTCACGCATGCAGCGTAGACAGGGCCTGAGGAAGGACCACAAGGGATCAAACACTGTGGGGTGATTCGGGCAACAGGGACGGGGAAGGCAAGGCTTGGAGACTGAGATGCGGCACTTGTAGCCTGGGAAATGGAATTCAGTCCACTCTCTCTGCACCTAGCATCCAAAATAAAGGAAGGAGGGGGACTACTAAGAGGGCTCCGGCAGCTTGCATGGCTCCTCTGAGGGTCTGGAAACTGCAGACCCAGGCAGTGAAGGTCTTTTGTACCCTGAGCCTGAAGGCTACAATGAGCTCAGGCTGGGATGCTGAGCTCTGGCCTCGGGCCTTGCAGTGAGATAACCTGACTGGGAGATAAATCTGTGTAGCACTGGGGGGATGAAGGGGGGGAGAACCCCAGGAAATCCTTCAGCCTCCTGCCTCTGCCTAGACGCCTCCCTTCCCCCACCCCAGAGGCTTCAGGCAACTCGGGGTGAAAGACTCTGGTGGGTCCAGTCTGAGGGAGTCCTGGCTTCTCACCACCCATTGCTGGAGTAGATGCTGGCCCATAGTACCCTCCCACTGCCTAGCCTGGCCTCTCTGCCAGGCTCCCAGTTACGTGATCTGATTATTTAGGACAAGAACGCAACGGTTCCAGCTGGGCTGTGACTTTGGGTGAGGGAGCAGCTACTTGGCAGGCCAGAAGAGAGGCTGCGAGGCTGGGCCTGGGCCCTGACAATGGCATTGAGGCAGTGGCTCCGGAGTTTGGCGGAATGCCAATCTCCAGCTGGTGTCAATAGAGCCAGGACAATCTGAAAGACAGGACTGAAGACGCCCATTACCAGGCACTCTGTCATGTGCACCTGAGAACTCACAGGGCCCCTCAGCCACAGCTTCTCCTGACCTCACAAGACAGCTGGGTCCAGCTGACAAGCACTTACATACCCAGGCAGGCTCCGCCATTCGCTTCTCCAGGGAGGGAATGACCCTCGTCTGGCCTCAGTTTCCCCACCAGAGACAAGAGAGAGACTAGTGTCCATCCTTTTTCTATCCTACATGAACAGTCATTTGAGGCAGGGCACTTGGTAGGGGCAGAGGTTAGGTCTCCTACCTGAGTGGCCTGGCCAGGCGACAGGTGAAGAAACATAGCAGGCCCAAGACCAGCATGAACAGAAGGAGGCTACCAACTGCTGTGACCACCATGTCCAGAGTGGGTGACAGGAAGGGCATCTTGGAGTGAAGAGAGCCTTCAGATGTGATTGTCACACTAACCCACTAGCTCTGAATGAGACCCGGGATCAGTGGCTGTGACCTGGCCTCACTCCCTATTTAATCCCCTGGGATTAGGCAGGAAGGATGAGATGGGGCCCACAAAGTCCCCCCCCCCCAGTCCCGGAAGAGGTTTATGGGGAGGGCTGATACTGTGCATTCAACTTTGTTCATTCATTCCTCCCTCTAGGTCATTTGCTGAGCACCTGCTGTATACCCAACTCTGTTCTAGGTTCTAGAGAGATTACTGACCAGCCAGGGTAGACAAAGCACCTACCATGTGCCAAGCACTTGGTAAAATAAAAGCTAAAAGGCCAGAGGTATGGCTCACATGCCCAGAATGCAGAACACTCTGGGCTCCATTAACATCCCATCATAAGTCAGGCGTGATGGCATTTGCCTGTCATTCTAGTACTTGGGAGTGGGAGGCAGGAAGGTCAGGAGTTCAAGGTCATCCTCAGCTAGTGTGTTGTCAACAGATTCCAGAATCACCCAGGAGACTGGCCTTTGAGTGTGCCCGTGGGGACTATCATGATTAAGTTGAATTTTGGAGATCTAGTGACAGCATTCCCAGGCCAGAGTCCTAGGTAAGATGGAGAGAGAATTTCTTGCTGGGGGTTCAATGTAACTGGCTGCTTCTGGCTCCTGCTGCCTTTACTTCCCCACCACAAAGCTCTGTGCCTAGAACTGTGAACTAAAATTAACCCTTTGTGTTTTTTTGGTTTTTCAAGATAGGGTTTCTCTGTGTAGCCCTGGCTGTCCTGGAACTCACTCTGTAGACCAGGCTGGCCTCGAACTCAGAAATCCGCCTGCCTCTGCCTCCCAAGTGCTGGGATTAAAGGCATGCGCCACCACTGCCCGGCGATTATTAATTTTCTAATTTTGGGATTTCTGAGACAGAGTCTCACGTAGTCCAGGCTGCCTCACTGTGTAGAAGCCTTAGCTTCTTTCACTGTTGCTGTGATAAAATATCCTGGCAAAAGCAATGTAAGAAAGGAAGTGTTGCCGGGCAGTGGTGGCCAGCCTGGTCTACAGAGTGAGTTCCAGGACAGCCAGGGCTACACAGAGAAACCCTGTCTCAAAAAAAAAAAAAAAAAAAAAACCAAAAACCAAAAAACAAACAAAAAAATTAATAATCAATAAAGTTCAGAAAGAAAGGAAGGCAGATGAGGCCTGCAGCAGCCGTTGCCACCTTTACCCCATTCACAAGGCAGAGAGACATCTAGAATAAAGTACCTACTGGGTGTCTGACACCATGGGAACCAAGTATTAGCATCTCCATTTGCAGACGAGGAAACAGGTACAATGGTAGGAATGGAATTTGAACCCATAGCTTCCAGCCTCGGAACTAGAACAGCCCCAGGCCTGTCAGACTCAAAGCTGGCAGTCACCTGCGAATCCTCTCAGGCCGGAGCTAGGGACTATTGTCTATCTGAGGGATTGCCTGTCTCCTAGCTATAGCTTCTTATGGCACCCTGTACTACCAGCACACTGATAAGGGTCCCATCTCACAGACTGAAAAATGGAGGCTCTGAGTCTCTCAGTCCCCACATGCACACACAAAACACATAAATGAAAAGATATAATGAACATTTAAAAGAGTCATAGTGACCCTTGCTCTGCATCTGCTTCCTCTTACAGTTGGGGGTTGTGTATTGGCTTATGGACAATTCTACTAGGCTCCTCCCAGGAATCTAGAAAAGGCTTACATCACCTGCCACCAGGTGCGAGCCAACCTGGCAGGCATAGAAGAGGGATTGCTCGGCTACCCCCTCTCCATCTTCTCTTCTCTTCCCACATGCTCCTCTTTCTTTCTCTCCTCCTCTTTTCTAGATCCCCTTCCCTTTCCTCCTCCTGCAAAAAAAAAAATCTTTATACTAGGCCTGTCAGCATGGTGTGATTCCTCAGTTCCCTCAGGGAACAGGGGCGGGGGGTGGGGGGAGAGGGCATCTTGGCAGGGCCTGCTGAGGTGCTCCCTTCTGCTGCATCACACCCATGTCATAAAGCATAACATCGTGAGACTTAGTGGACAGGATTAAAGGGACACTGGGGAGGATGGCTGACCTCAAGTTGAAAAAGAAGGGACAGATACAGTGACACACACCTATTGTATCAGCATTCAGGAGGGCAGTGACTCTAGCCATCTTCCAGGCCCCCAGGAAGAACAGAGATGTCAGCTGGCGCTCAGAGCTCTCTCTCTGATGCTAAGGCTGGAGAAAGCATAGCACAGACAGTAGCTCACAGCAGCCCTTGCGTCAAGTTGTCCTGAGGAAGCTGCAATGCCTATGAGGGGACCTGGACCTGTCTCTTGAGCAAACCGAGTGTCTTTGATAGTCCTTTTTGGCCAGGGCATTATTCATTCACTGATGGAAGTTATTTAGGGCTGCTGTGAAGGGCTCGGGGAAAGGACATGCACTGTGCAAGAGTGGACTGTGGTCAGATCCAAGAGGAACTTCCGTAGATGGGGGTTAAGCCAGACGCTGGAGGGACAGAGCAAGCTTCAGGTCTCCAGCAGCTGACACCCCTTCTTGGCAGGAATCAGACATAGGAACACAGGGTTGAGAGAGGGCATTGAGTCTTTAGGCCTTGGAGAGAACACCAGCCATCTGGGAACACCCTCAGCCTCAGTACAGCTGTAGACTGTCCTCCCTGTTCTGGAAAGGTCTCTGAAGTCCACCCAGAGACTCTTCTTGTTCCCTTTGCACTTTCCCCCTCAGCTCGGCCTGCCAGCTTTCCTCACCCCAAGCCCAGCCAGGCATCACCTCCTAACATGGCATGAATGTCTCTGCCCTTGGGCAGTCTGTGGCTGGAGAAGCCGGGGCAGCAGCCAGGAAAGGCCTGCTAGGCCAACAGCGGGTGTTGGAAGAGGCAGCCTGGCAGCATGAGGGCAACCCCAGGCCAGGCTGCAGGGGTAAACCTTGTGCCCCCTCAAGCTGGATAACCTGAGGTGAGAAATCTCACCTCTCCAGCACCGGGCAACTCCCTTGTGGAGTTAAGAGTCTGAGAGAGACTCGGGGTTGCCCTAAAGATTCTGAACATTTTACATGCAAGCAAAGGCTCAACCTGAACGTGGGACCAGCAGGTATGAGGGGTTGTGGGGCAGTGGGAAGACAGAATGAGGGAGACAGAGGAGAACAGAACTGGGTGGACACATGGTAGTGTGTGCCTGCATACACACACACACACACACACACACACACACACACACACACACACGCACACACACACGCACACAGCTTGCCCGCATGCCTGCTCACCTGAGACTGAAATGGTCTTTTCTGCTCTACAATACTCAAAGTTCAGTATCTGGGTGAGTCGGGTCACAGGTCCCCATCCCCTGTCCTGTCTCTTTTACACTGGAAAGAGACAAGCCCCAGGTAGTGCGAGGCTCTTGCCTGTTTTAGAGAACTGACTAACTAGAGTCATATAAAAGGTCACCAGAGAGCCCGGCAGTGTGGCTCTCTGGTTAGAGGGCCGGCCAGGATGACTGGAAGCTGAGAGGCATGACAAAAGGAATTTCAGCCAGGGGCAGTGGCCAAGCAGCCAGCAGTTGTCTGACGACAGAGCAGCCTGGAGCAGCCCCAAGGGAGTCAAAGCAGGACCTGGCTTGCGCCTTCACTCACCCTTGTCACCAGCTCTGTTTCATAAGTCAGGGCGTGGCTACCAGAGCTGGAAATCAGAAGGCACTGGGCATGAGGTCTGGGGCCATCTGAGGCTCACTCACTGGGACCCCAGAAAGCCTCATGGGCTGTGGCCTAAGCCTAGGGCCACAGTGGGAGGAGAGACGGGGCCAGGAGGGGGGGTGGGAGGCCCAGAGTATCACTTTATAGGTACACAGCCTTCCTCCCACCCATGGAGAGGACACACCCAGCCTATGGGCCTGGAAGCTGAGCATGGGAAAGGCTGACATGCATCACTGAGAGATGTCTCAGGCCCCTGCTCCCTCCTGTGCTTTACCCAGTTTGTGTCCCACTCCCTCACCTCCCCATTCCCCACCAGGGAACACAACAGTCTCCTCATAACATCAAAAACTGAAAGGCACAGAGAGGGTCCATGACCTTCCAGAGTCACACAGCACACTGACAAATCTTCTTCCCATGGGAGGACCTGGTCAGAGGCGTAAGGTGGTCTGCAAGCCTGGGTGATGGCGCTGGCGTTTTGAAACTGTACATTAAGCACACTAACTGAGGAAAACATGTCAACCCAACCATAGCATTAGAGAACACCCCTTCCTCACCCTGCCCTGAACTTACAGAGTCTGGCTTGGGAAGCCCTGGCTAGCCCAGAGAGCGTTATTCAGGCGAGGCATGACAGTACATGTCTTTTATCCCAGAATTTGGAGGCAGAGGCAGAGGCAGGCCGATCTCTTTGACTTCAAAGCTATCCTGGTCTACATAATGAGTTCCAGACTAGCCAGGGTTACTTTTATCTCTATTAACTCGTTTAATTCTACAAATAACCTGCAGGGTAAACACCACAGCTTTCCCCCACTCTACAGATGGGAAAACTGAGCACAGAGAGATGAAGTAGCTTGCCCAGAGTCAAACAGCAAGTAACTAGGTCAGAATTCAGTTGTCCACGTGGGTGTTTTCCGCTTTTGGAAGTCCTCTCAGGGTCCCGGCGTAACCTCCTCCAGCAGCACCCTGACTGACTGGAAATGATCTGTGCGTACGTACGCAATGGGGACTGCACGATACCGTGACTCAGGATACTCACTTCCCAAATCTCATTTTTGGCTTGGACTCCTGGGGGCGGAGCTCCCCTTATCCCAGAGAGAGATGAGGTCTACCCGAGGTCACAGGTTGAAAAAGGGGTAAAGTCACTTGGACAGGCTGGGTCCAGGTCAACGACCCAGCACCTGCTGCCAGCTGTGCTGTGGAAATCCCTGTGGGACTTGGGCAGGATATTGACCCTAGATACACCCTACTTCTCCCACAATCCCTAGCTTCAGTCCATCCTCCTAGGATTCTCAGATACCCTCCCCACCCCCGGCTCTGTCCAGGCTGTGTTTTCCCCCTGGGAGGACCTAATTAGTCCCTGAGACAACCCTCTGGGGAGGCTGAGGAGGCCTGACTGTGGAAACTGGCCTTGAACTTGTAACGCGCTGGGTGGGCCCCCGACAGAAGCAGAGTGCCAGCGGGCACATGCAGGGAGTACGCAGATGCTGGTAGCTGGCAGCTGGGCCCCCACAGCATCCTTCCCACATTTCAATTGAGCTTGTGACCAGCTGTCAGGCTCCCAGCATCCGGGGTGTTTGAAGCTCTTAGCAGTGGGGGCGAGAGAGAGAGAGGCAGGGCCATGGGCTTGTACTGAGCTAATCAAGACAGGCGTGGCGTCTTAGGTGTCAGCACTCACTAGCCACTCAGTTCAAAGACAGCCTGGACTACCGGAGCTCCTGACTCAAAAAATTAAACCCACGGTGGTGTGCTGGGACAACAGTCACACTGACTGCTCTTGCCATTGTGCTGTAGAATGGGGATTCAACAGGACAAGGGACGATGAGAAAAGCCACTGTCACCCTTGTGACAGAGGCAGCAAGTCGGCCAGCACAGTTCTGATTGGTGGATGCTCTTCCTTGCTCCCTGGGCACAGAGAAGTAAAGTAAGTTGGGCAAGGACACACAGCAACTAATAGGAAGAGGAGAATGTCTCCACAGGGTGCCAACTATGTGCTAGAAGCTTTCTATGCCATCTCCCAAGGACCTAATGTGGGCAGAACTCTCAGGACCATGAGTAGAGGAGCTCGTGGCTCACATTTCAAGGTGTAGGAGAGCCAGGAGCCACCCAGGCCTAGTAGACTCCTCATGCAATGCCTTTGCCACCCTAGCATCTAACAGGCCTGCCTCCACACGGCCTGGGGCTGTGACATGGGATTCCCATGACCACTGAGTTCCCTGGCTCAGCCTGGGCTGGGGGTCTGGCAGAAAGCGCATCTCAGAGCACACAGGCTCTCCTGCAATTCCTCCTGCCTTGAATGTGTCCTGGGGGCACTATTCCACCTAAGAGTCGGGTAGCGCTCCCAGACTTGCCTCCCACCCTGGTTTCCTCTACTGTGGTTATTATTCTGCAGAGAGAGTGAGCCACGGGGGCTACCCCAGGCTGCCCTCCCCATCCCTATCACAGGGATGACCGCTCCACGAAGCTTGCAACATCAGCTTATGAGACAGACCTCTTTAGTGTTCTCCGTTGTTACCACATGGTGACACCTGCTGTCATATCTGGCTACTCTGAGTTCATTTCCCTTCCCAACAGGGGAAGCCCCACTCCTTTCGGCTGCTGCAGGTCAGGTGACTGGCAGAGGCTAGGACCATTTCTAACTGGATGGCAGGGCACTGGGGGTGTGAAGCAAGGGAGTGACAGAGGGGAACACGAGTTGGATGCTGGTGTCTGGACCCTGGCCGCAGGCATGCCTGCAGCTCACCTCTGAATGGGAGCCAGTTCATTCTCCCGTTGTTTGCTTTGTTTTTTTCTGTTGCTTGGAGCCCAGACTCTGCCCTCAGAACTCCAGTCCAGAGGTTTTTCCTCAGCTCCTCACACTGTAAACAATCGCACCGGGCTGGTCATGGTCAGATGGCTGTTTCCACCAGAGGGAAGAAAACGGGACATACTAGTTAAAGGTGGGTGGACACACTGTGTGTGAATACACGTGTGTGAACTGTGTATGTAGTCCCAGTTTCTTTGGAAGCAGAGACAGAAGGATTGCTCAAGTTCCAGGCTAGCCTGGGCTGCAAAGCAAGTTCCAGGCCAGCCAGGGCTATATAATAAGACCATGTCAGAAAAGAAAGAAAAGACAGATGGATGGAGGAAGGGAGGAAGGAAGGAAGGACAGTGGACAGAAGGAAGAATGCAGGTAGTCAAGGAGATGGAGGGGAAGGGGGAGGGGTGGGGGGAGGGGGAGAGGGAGGGGGAAAGAGTTAGAGGAAATTCCTGAATTCCAGGGTAGGATTGCCCAGAATAGAGACATACACCTTCCCATGAGGTGGTATAGGCTCCTTTTAACATTAGTATTAACAGGCCCTGTGCCTGAAAGTGTCTGTCTGTCTGCCCACTGGGCCCTTCAGTCTAGTGGTCAGTCAGTCCCCAGGAAGTCACTGGTACAGAACTGTAAAACATCCATCTCAGAGGAGAAAACAGAGGCACGAGAGTGATACGACTCACCCAAGGTCCCTGAACTGAAGAGGGGCAGCACCAGCTACGTCCCAGTTGTTCCTGGCCCCAAGCCGGGGGCCTTTGACCCTGGTCACTGGGTAGCAGGGGCAGGACTGGCTGGCTGTCCTCTGAGACAGTTTGTTCCACCTGACAGCTTTCAAAACTGTTTAAAAAGTTAACAGGAACAGACCTGCACAGTGTCCCCTAGTGCCCAGGGACATCAGCAACCTCCTGGGACCGAGGCCTCCACTATGGTATTTAAACAACGGCCCCTGGACTGCTGTTCATTGAACAGCTACTGCTCACCAGGGGCCAATAGAATAGGTCAAACCCTGTCAGGGGTGAGACAATGAAGAACCTTGCTGAGGGGAAGCCAGGTCACTGTGACGCAGGAAGAGACAGAAGAGCCAGGGATGGAAGGTGGGCTCAGAGAAGGGCTCTGTCAAACCCATATCCCAGAGCCCTACAGCACACACTGTGACACTCACACCTACAGAAAAGGAAACTGAGGCTGAGAGGCAGAGCCACAAGCCCAGGCAGTGCAGAGTAAGCAGTGGAGTGAGGCCCCTGGAATTCCCTCTGGGCTAGGGCCTGTCCTTCCAGCCCAGGCTGGGGGCCTCCTTTCCTGGAGCCTCTTCCGTCCCACTCCACAGTCTCAAAACCCCTTGGGCTCTATCCCAGATCATGTGAGCCCTAAGCTGCCAACCTGCCCTTGTTCTGTCTCTGGCCCATCACTGAAAGTGCATTTGCATGAACCCTCCCGTTCACTGGGCGCACAGCTGGACCGCACATGTGATGGGGAGCTTCCAACCAGCTTCCTCATCTGGGCTCATCCGGTAGTTTCCCCAGCATTGATGTGGGTGAAAGAGAATCTTGGTCTTGGAGGTGGCAGACCTGTGATACCTGCCCCACCCCACAGATGTGACACAGAAGAGGTGTACACTCTAAGGCTCAGTTCATAGGATGTACGAGGAGGAAAGTGCTTGCCAGGTGCTATTATGAAACCCAGGGCTAGCCCATGATAGGCTAACACTCTACCACTGAGCTTTGCGGTAGGTACTCTGTGGCCTTTCTCATTTTAGGGTACACAGAGAGGTGATGGGACCTGTCTAAGGTCACACAGCATAGGAGCAGCAGAGCTAGATCTAGAGTTTTCAACTTCAAAGTTCAAAGGCAATTTGCCATTTTGTTGGGCTGAATCCGCTGAGGCTTCAGGCGACACTCCACACAAAAGTCACTCAACACAGGCTGGCAAGGGGACAGCCCAACATTTTCAGGCTTTTCCCCAAAGAGGTTATGTGACCTTTACAAAGTCACACAGCCAGCATATTGAAGAAGGGGGGAACAAGTACCCAGAGTCAGTGTCCCCAGGGTGAGGGAATCAGAAGGCAAGACTGAGTGAACAGCAGGCAGCCAGCCAGTGCAAAGGCCCGGGGGCCACAAAGGATTGGAGGGACTGTGAGTAATCCATTTTGTGTCATGGCTGCAGAGGAAACTCTGTGTGTATGTGTGTGTGTTTCTCCTTCTTATTGTTTATTATTATTATTATTATTATTATTATTATTATTATTATTATTATTATACTGTGAATGATCCAGTGTGTGTCATGGCTGCAGAGACTGATGTGTGTGTGTGTGTTTCTTTTTCTTCTTCTATTATTATTAAGACAGGATCTCTATATTATTATTAAGGGTCTCTCTATATGGCCTGAAACTCACTATGTAGATTAGTGTATATGAGGGCACAGTCACTCTTCTTCAGACACACCAGAGGAGGGCGTCAGATCCCATTACAGACGGCTGTGAGCCACCATGTGGTTGCTGGGAATTGAACTCAGGACCTCTGGAAGAGCAGTCAGTGCTCTTAACTGCTGAGCCACTGAGCCATCTTTCCAGCTCTGTCTTGAACTTTGTAATTCTCCCACCTTGGCCTCTCAAGTGCAGGGATTACAGATGTGAGCAGCTGTACTTGCTGGGATGACAGAGAACTGGGCGCTCCTCCTCCTTTAATTTGCCCACATTCTTCTTTTCTGGTGCTGTCTAATTTGTGATGTTTCTAATGTCAAAAATTCAAGGTCTGGATCCGAGGCACAGCTCAGTGGTGGAGCACTGACCTGGGTTCCATCCCGGCACTGGAAAAGTGAATTCTTTAATAAAAGCACAGGTTCGTCTCTTCTAGGCTGGGCCAGAGTTCGGGGCTGATGGTTCCGGAGTGCTTGTGACTCTGCTCTGGAGAGTCACCAGCCTGTGATTCTGCACTGGAGATCAGGTCACTGTGCTCAGGGTGTGGTGGGGCAGGCCAGGACCTGAACACCTTCATCAAAAAAGAGCACTGGGGGACTGAGAGTGTAGCTCATTGGTAAAGTGCTTGCCTACCTAGCAGAGAACAGGCTCTGAGCTAAATCCCCTGCAGCACACAAGCAGAGCATAGCAGGCCATGCCTGTAAGCTCAGCACTCAGGAGAATCACACGTTCCAGGTCATCCTTGGCTACATAGTGATCTGAAAGTGAGCGTGAGACCAGATTGGGTCACATCAGACCCTGCCTTTAAAACAGACAGACAGACAGACAGACTGATGTCATCCTACACAACAGTCACCCCACACATGCCCTATAAGGCAAGGCAGGATTCCCACCTCAGTGAATGGTCCTTTTCCTCTAGGCTCCTCCTTGGGGTGAGAAAGTAAGGCTCAGATCTGAGGTATCAGCAGAAGGAACTGACCTGACCAAACCTGAGTATAGCCTGTTCTTTTCTTGGGCTGTAAACAGGATTTAAGCCTATTCCCTCACCCCCAAAACACAGTACCCACAAAACGGATGGACCCCAATGATGCATACTGGTCACAAGAACATACAACATCACTATAGCTTTTAAGGGGAGTGGGGGTACACAACAGGTTTTTGAAACAGGGTTTCTCTGTGTAGCCCTGGCTGTCCTGGAACTCAATCTGTAGGCCAGGCTGGCCTCGAACTCACAGAGATCTGCCTGTCTCTGCCTCCCAAGTGTTGGGACTAAAGGCATGCCCCATCACTACCCTACCTGCCTGTAACTTTTTTTAGACTAGGTCTCTCTATGTAGCCCTGGCTGGTCTGGAAGCCTCTGTGTAGACGAGGTGGGTCTTAACTCTGCCTCCTGATTACGGGATTACACATGTGTACCACCACACCATCGTGTGTGTGTGTGTGTGTGTGTGTGTGTGTGTGTGTATGTGTGTGAGACACTCATGCGCATGTGTGGAGGACAGTGACAGCCTCAGGTGCATGGAACAGAGTTCCACTGCCACTGTGAACATCAGGCTAGCTAGCTGGCTTGTGAGCTTCCAAGGATTCTTCTGTTCTGGCTTCATGTCATGTCACCCTGTAGGAGTGCTGGAGATGGATGCTACTGTAACCAACTTTATGTGCTTTCTGGGGAGGTTTTGCCCTTCCTCATGAGCTTGACATATGAGTATCACATGACCAGCAATTCTACCCTAAGTGCTCAAAGAAATAAAAGTCTGTCTGCATGAGAATCGCTGTGAGAGCATTCAGAGACGGCTTATTTGTCACGGCCCAGACTGGACGGCAGGAACACCCAATAGCAAGTGAGTGAATGCACAATGATGTACTGTCGTCATCTGGACCAACCTCACAACAGAGGAAGGGGCTTCTGACCCAACGGGCGGGAACCCATCTCAGAAACATAGGAGAGTGGCAGAGTTTACACTTAGCATGTACAAGGCCGACAGACAGACAGACAGACAGGCAGACAGAATCCCATCACAAGACAAAAGAACTACGAGAAAATGCTAAACTTCATGTAAATAAATGGTAAAGCGTAGATTTAATGCACACAGTCCTAAAACTCGAACTTACCGACGCTGACATAGGCAGACGTAAAAGAAGCTAAATAAAGAAACTGAGACCACGTGAAAAAAATCTTTCCACAAAGAAAACGCCGGCCGAGAAGATGATCTCATCGGTAAATGCTACCAAATTTCAAGAAACAACTGCTCTTGATTTTACTTGCACTTCGGCAGAGGGAGGGTAGAAAAACCACCATCTAGTATGGTGACCAAGATCACAGCCCTCAAGCCCAGAGGGACGGAGCATTCTAGACAATATGTCACCGGCGCAAGCTGAATACACACTCAGCAAAACCAGTCAGGTCCCCAGCTTGTCCGTCTCAGGAGCACAAGTTCAGAGGCCTCATGGGAAAGTCTTTTATATGATGGATGACATTAACAGATCAAACAAAGAAAAGCCATGTAATTATCGCGAGCATCTCAAAATGATTTTTAAAAGCATTTAATGCACTCTAAACACAAATTAAGATTCTTTTAAAAGCTCCCAGCAGAGGCTGTCGGTGTAGCGGTGTACCTCGGTTGCTAGAGTGCTTGCCTAGCATGCACAGAGCCCTGGGGTCCATGCCAGCATCCCATCAGCCAGAGGTGGCGGTGCTCACTGTGGTCCCAGCACTTAGGAGCAGAGGGCAGGAAGACCAGAATCTCAATCAAGGTCATGTATCCCCACGTTGCGCATAGAGTCAAGAACCTAGTACAACCACTGTAGGTATATGCTTGTATGCGAGTGTGTGTGTGTGAGTTGGTTTTCTCCTTCCATGATGTGGGTTCTGAAGATTGAATACTCGTCTTGATTCAAGCTCGGTCGCAAATGCCTTTACTTCCTGACCCTTCTCTCAAACCCTTCACCTTTCTCTTTCGAAACAGGGTCTCTCACTGTGACCTGGGATCACTGACTAGACTGGCCAGCAAGCCCCAGGCTCAACCTGTCTCTATCAACCCCAGCAGAGTGGATACAGAGACGGAAAATTTCCTGAAGCCTACTGGCCAGCCAGTCTATAACCTGTAAGTTCAGTGAGAGATCTCTTGCAAAGAAGAAAGAAACAGAGAAGAGACCCAAGGCCAACCTCTGGCCTCCACAAGTGTGCATACACATGTGCACACACACACACACACACACACACACACACACACACACGTACATACACACACATGTACATACATATACATGCACGATCACAACCACACTAAGTATACACACCATACACATACATTCATGCATGCACACATGCAAACATACATACACACATATATACATACATAGAAAAAAATGGATGAGAAACCATGTACACGGTATCTACCAATAAGTGTACAATAGTAGCACTAATAATGGGGGTGCATGCCTTTAATTCCAGTACGTGAGGATAGTATATAGATAAATATATATTAATGGTGTAAGAGCTGGATCCATGGCACACAGCTGCAATCCCAGCACTGGAGAGGTGTCAGCAGGAGGATCAGAAGTTCAAGGTCAGCCTCTGCTACATAATGGGTCTGAGCCCAACCGGGGCTATATGAGACACTGTCTTAAAAACTGGGGCTAGCTCAGCAGCCCACAGTTGAAAGACTAATTTAAACCTTTTTTTTTTTTTTTCCTTTTCAAAAGAGTTTGGCTTTTTAAAGAGTCCACTTTTAAAGCGTTTGAATTTGTAAGGTTGTGGGGCCTTTTAAGTTTGTAAATTATTTTATATTGTGATGTCTTTATTAATGTGGAATCTCTGGGATGGACCAAGACAGGAGAAGCTGTTGCTTAACAGTGATGCTTTTGCATGCCAAGTTGACAAGGGGCCAGCACTGCTGGCTAGTGTTATGTCAACTTGACACAAGCTGGAGTCATCAGAGGAAGCCTCAATTGAGACACGCTTCTATAGGCAAACCTGTAGGGCATTTTCTTAATTGGTGATAGATGTGGGAAGACCCAGCCCATTGTGGGTGGTGACATCCCTGGACTGATGGGCTGGGGTTCTGTAAGAAAGCAGGTTAAGCAAGCCATACGGAGGAAGCTAGTCAGCAGCACCCTTCCATGGCCTCTGCAGCAGCTCCTGCCTCCAGGTGTCTGCCCTGTTTGAGTTCCTGTCTTGACTTCCTTCAATGAACAGCAATGTGGAAGTGTTACCTAAATAAACCCTTTTGTCGCTAAGTTGCTTTGGTCCTGGTGTTTCATCACAGCCATAGTAACCCTAACGAAGGCATGCGTTTGTTCATGCAAGCAACTCAGTTATGGAGCAATGAGAAGAGGTGCTTACAGACAGTGGCCATTAACCCATGATCACAGACCTCAAGCCCAGAGGGACGGAGCATTCTAGACAATATGTCACCGGTGCAAGCTGAATACACACTCAGCAAAACCAGTCAGGTCCCCAGCTTGTCCGTCTCAGGAGCGCAAGTTCAGAGACCCTCAGCATGTATCTGTACCATGCCAGGCAGACGTAAGAAATGCCTGCTGCTCATCCTGGCTCAGAGAAGCCCAAGCAGTACTAGGAATTAATAATTACATTGTTCTCGCTGTCTCTGATGCTCACTACAGCCACAACACAGGTCCCAGGTCAGGCCACTAAATCCCACACTCCACCTGCTGAACAAAGCAAGGATACAAGGCTTGCTGTAAATGCTTAGCAGCCATTTTGACCCAGAGAAGCAGTGGCAAAAGGGACCGGTATGAGTGAGGAGGCCTTGATTTACTCTGGTCTCTCTTTTTGAGGACCATTTCTCTCCTCTGGGCTTTGCTGTCCCGTTTGTACCTGAACGGGAAGGAGCAGTGAGCCACCAAAGCCATTTTGTTGTTAAGGGGCCACCAACAAGCAGGAGGCCACTCACCTCTGCAGTCACCCGGCAGGTCCTGTCCATCTGCCATCCATCTGGGTCAAAAGCCACATACGTGCCCCAGGTCCTACCCGTCTTTCTTACGTCACCCCTAGCTCCACCCCTTCGACCTCTGGGCCAATTTCTCTTCACTTATGTTTTAATTTTCCCCCTTTCATTTGCTTTGTTTTATTTCTGAGATATTTTTGAGATAGGGTCTCATGTAACCTAAACCGGCCTCAAACTTACTACAGAGCTGAGGATGACCTTGACTGTCTGACCTGGCTGCCACCTCAAAATGCCCAGATTACAGGCCTGTGTCACCATGCCTGGGTTATTCTCTTCTTATGGTTTACGGCTTGCTTCTGACCTTCTAGAACACTCCTTGTACAGGTCTCTGTGTGGTTCCTTCTCATTCATCCTCCAGTTCAAAGGCCACCACCTCCAGACCCTGCCCACAGAGTCCCCAGCGCAGGGAGTCATTTAATCATTCATAAGCCTCTCCATATCTTCTCCGCTCCTATTGATTATAAACTGTTAACTTCTCTTCTGTCTTTTCCCAGGCAATGGAGCTCAGGCAGAATCAGGCTCTACTGTGGCTTCTAAACCAGACCTATAGGCTAAAAGCCACCTTCCCTGAGGTTCCTTTCTGCTCATACCACCACAGGCCGTTAGGTGGCCTCTCTTGTATTTCTTCCATCCAAAGCACTGACATTGTGTAGGTTGTTAGACTTCCCCCAGATGGGAATGGCCACATTTGCTGGTAGTGAATGTACTACCCCACGGCCTGGTAGGCACTGGGCTAAAGACAAGTCTGTGGAGAGGCTGGAGATGTTGCTCACCAGGTAAGAGGGCTTGCCTAGACTGCATAAGGGCCTGTGTACTAGCTGTGGCACTACATAAACCAGGTGTGGATGGTGGATACTGTAAGCCCAGGAGGGAAGTGGAGGCAGGAGGATCAGGAATTCCAGGTCACAGTCAGCTACATCATGAGTTTGAGGCCAGTCTAGATTAAAGATCCTGTCTCAAAAAGTAAAACTAGGAGCTGGAGAGACGGCTCATTGGTTAAGAGTACCAACTGTTCTTCTAGAAGATCCAGGTTCAATTCCCAGCACCCACCCGGTGGCCCTCAACCGTCTGTAATTCCAGTTCCAGGGGAATCCAGCACCCTCTTCCGGCCTCTGTGGAATCAGACATACAAGAGGTACACAGACAGCCATGCAGGAACTCCCACACATATAAAATAATACAATAAAATTTAAAAATCAACAAGTAAAGCAATATATAAAAATAAATGTTTGTTGATTGGCTAAATAAAGGTCCTCTTGCAAACCCCTCTTCCTTACCTCCTGATGCTTCTCTGTCCTCTCCATTCTTGGGGACCAGGATACTGGCACCCACTGAGGGGCCGTTGAAATGCCACCCCAGCAGGAATTTCTTGGGACAAGAGTGTCTGTCTTCCTCCACATAGCAGAGAGGCACTCCAGATGGAGAGGAACAAAGCCCTACCTAGCAGGGCTGCCTCTGTCCCAGGAACTCTCTGGGCTTAGGGTGCCACAGCCACTGGAACAGACATTTCCCCTGGAGTCCACCCTGGGCAGCTGGAATGTGCCACAGGACAGGGAGGCTGGCAAAGGTCTCCACTGTGAGCCCTGCTTGGACAAGAGCCATGGGGAAGCACTTGGTTATTCAGCTGGGGTAGCTGCCCAGGAGAAAGGGTGCACTTCCCCCACCGCAGGGAAGCAGGGCAGCCGGTCCTGCACAGCCTGGGAGCTCACAACAGAGGAGGAAATTGGAGAGCAAAACTCTTGCATAAATCACTGCAGGGAGATTCCCCTAGCCCAGGAAAACTCTGGAAGCAAGAGAGAAACTCTGCAGAATCAGGCCCAAGGCCAGAACCCTGGCTAGAGGCTGGGCCAGTCCCGCCACCCAGACTCCTGAGTGGCCTCCCCCTGACCTGAAGACACCAGGATTGCCCTACCGGGTCTCCACCCTCCCCACCAGGAGTCCCAGGGGACAGATAAACTCTGCCTGTCAGCTCTGGGTCAGGGGATGGCTCAGTGACTCCCTGGAGGATTGTGTAGTCTAATCCCACTGCCTGCTCAACTCCCATCCCCCTGAAGTCCCAGCTCCTGAAGTAGCAACAGGTTCGATCTATCGATCAGGCATCTGGCCCACAGAGATTTCTCCAGTGGCTCTGAGTGAGCCCAGCCCAGGATCTGGAGCCAGGCTGCTGGGGTTCAATTTTGGATTAACATTTCTGGAGCTACATGACCTTGGGGGTATCCCTTCCCTTCCTGTGTAACTTCATCTTTTAAGAAAGGGATTCCAGAACCTACTTCTTGGAGACATTTGAAGCTAACAGGAAAGGACAGACAAGCCCTCTTGGCAGCCTGCACTGGATGGGGCTTTAGTGAATGACAATTCTCAGGAGTCACAACACTAATAAACAGATTAGGGAGAGCCAGGTTGAGAGCTCTGCACCAAAGATTCCTAAGGGAGACATAGTATCTCTTCCTTAAAGTCCCCAGACTGATACAAACTTACTCAGGATCCTTAGCAGAAGGAATTCAAGCTCTAGATTTGAATCCCAGCACCACCACTGGCCGGCCCTACACTCCTGGGCATTTCAGGGTTCCTGTATGACACACACCTTGCACAGCTCCCCACCCACCTTGAGACTATGAGACCTTTCTTTCCCAGCGTAAAGACATAGCAGTTCTCTGCACTGTCAGCTCTGGGTGGTGCCAGGGAACCTAGGAGCTGACATTGGGTCTGCCCCAGATGGGGAGAAGTAACAGGTCTGTTGTCTTCTCTAACCATCTCTCTGGACCCCAGCCTCCAGGAATATGAGTGAGGGGCCTCACGGAATCGAGGATACTGTCCTTCATTCATCCCCATGTATTTATTACACAGAGCCTTCACTGTGCTCTTACCTGGATCTCCCTGCCTGAGGGCAGCAGCCCAGTGAGGTGCCTGGAAGCCAGCAGGAAGCTCCCAGAATCCTCCAGACAGAAGGCGTAGCCTAACAACTGCAGTGCACACCCAGACCTAACAGCCGCCCACCATTTACTGACCAAGTCCCCTCATGTGAGCAAAAGTAGTGACAGCAACAGGAATGCCCCTCCCAGGAGAGGCAATGAGGGGGTCACTGAGTTACTTCCTACACTCGTCAGAGCGGCTGTGACCAGTAAGTCAGGACCTCTGTCTTTTCTCTTCTGACAGCATTCCTGGTGTGCAGATGGTCTTCCTCTGCCAGCTTCTACCCAGGTTACCACTGCTGCCTGTTCTGATGATGGTCATAAGACCCACCATGTGCTCCGCACTAGGCTGGGCGTGTGTTTTCTTGGAGAAGTTACACAGTCTGGGTCAGCTGGAGTACACATTTCACATTCTCACACTCTTATATTTGGACTCTTGAATCTGGGGCGGGGCTCTGCATTAGGGGACCTGAAAGGGAAGGGCTCCTATATCGTGCTCCTTGGAGCACAGACAGCCTTGGCGATAGTCGGATGGGCCAGCCTTTTTTGTACTCCTAGCAGCTGTCTGAGCTGGAGAATATGTGCTCAGTCTCTCTGAACCTCACTCAGTTAAATGAATCTGTGGTACGCTTGGAAGATCAACCGTATTTTAAACAAACACACACAGATATACATCAATCACTCCTCTGTGGACCTATGGTGGAGTTAGTCAGTATGTGAGAACCCAGACCCAAAAGTCACACAAGGTCACTTTTTTTTTTTTAAATTAATCTTTGAGAAATTTTATTCTTCAAATATTTATTTATCCAATAAGTATGTATGAAGTACCTGCCGTGCACCAGAGTGGCTACACGTGGGTTCAGCAAATGTTCCCTGGGACTACTATTATTTTCTGTCTGTCTATCTATCTATCTATCTATCTATCTATCTATCTATCTATCTACCTACCTACCTACCTTCCTATCTATCTATCTATCTATCTATCTATCTATCTATCTATCTACGTATCTATGTATCTATCTATCTATCTATCTATCTATCTATCTATCTATCTATCTATTTTTGGTTTGTCAAACCAGAGTCTCGATCTGTCTCTTAGGCTTGCCTAAACTACCTTCCTGCCTCTAAGTCCCAATGGACAGGCAAAGGCTATGGAGAGCCTATGTCATGGATGGAACAAGGAAGACCACAATGGAGTGAGAAGGACGGCCAGGGTAAAGCCACGAGTGGCTCAGGTTGTAAATGTAAGTCTTCACAGGTCCTTAGGCTGCAGAGCTGGCAGGCTAAGGGAAGCCTACCAGGGGTGCTGCCTGGAAGTGGGGGGCTCTCGTTCTTGTTAGTGTTCTCTGTGGGACCCAGCACTCCTAAAGCTCACACTCAAAGCCAGGCACCTGTGTGAGATCAGTTCTTACCCACCAGGCTTAAGAGGTCTAGCCTGATATTGGAGGAACCACAGGCCCAGGACAGCATCCTGCAGGGAGCCAGGGCAGGGAAAGTCAGAGCTAAGACAGCAAGCTGGCTTGCTTCTCTGAGCCTCGGTTTCCCGTCATTAAATGAAGACACTACTTTCAGGCATGACCAACCTTTTGACATTGTGACAAGGCATTGTCATCTAAAAAATTCACACTCAAAAGCCACGTAATCACTTCTTTTCTCTCTAATTGTGAAAAGTTCCATAATTTTGGGCCACCTTCTTGGCTGTCCCCAGCCATTCGCCATGAGCAGTTTATGGACTGTAGACTGAATATGTCTGTAAGAATCCTCTGAGCTCATAAAGAAGAAATGGCTTTAAGACCCAGTATGGTGGGTGGCACATCTTTAATTCCAGCACTCAGGAGGCAGAGACAGGCAGATCTCTGTGAGTTCAAGACCAACCTGCTCTACATAGCAAGTTCTGGGTCATCCAGAGACACATAGTGAGATCCTGTCTCAAAAATGAAAAAGAGGAAAGAGGAAGAGGAGGAAGAAGAGGAGAAGGAGAAGGAGGAGGAAGAAGAAGAGTAGGAAGAGGAAGAGGAAGAAGAAGAAGAGAAGGAGAAGGAGGAAGAGGAAGAAGAAGAGGAGGAGGAAGAAGAAGAAGAAAAAGAAGAAGAGGAGGAGGAGGAAGGAGAAGAAGAAAAAGAAGAGGAGGAAGAGGAGGAGGAGGAGGAGGAGGAAGAAGAAATGGCTTTAAAACTTGATGGTAAGAGCCTGGGAATGCAGGCTAAGGGTGTTAAAGTGGCAAATTCATCTTGTGTGGTGAACTAAAATAAACCGGGCATACATCCATACAGGAAACAGAGCAGGTCCAACCTCAATGGAGTTAAATCAACACTCCTGTACCCTGACCCCACCCCAGGCTGAGAGCATAAGCTGGCCACTCCCTGTGTGATCCCTGGCCCACCAAACTCCCTCTCTGAGCCTCAGTGCTTGCCTTGTGAATCCACAGAGGGTCCTGGACTGAGCTGTGGCTTAATAATGGATCACATGCCTAGAACACAGGAGGCTTGGATTTCCACGAGGCACGTTGCCTCGTTAGTGACAACACTGATGACAACACTGTCCCAGGACTGCTTGAGAAGCAAGCTGGAGTCTCGAGCAACACACTTCTCCTGAGTTGGCTTTTGGCTAGAGCCCTGGGCTGTTATTATAAACCGGCACGGATGTATATAAACAAGGCTAGCAGAGGGGTGGGTGGATGAGACACACAGTAGGTGTTCCTTCCTCTCTGTTGCTATTATTGTTACTACTGTTGCTGTTATTAGGAAGGGGAGGGCAACCTTCAGCTCTTTCCAGGAAAGCCTGAAACAGTTCCTTCTTTACCCCTCTTACTTAAACCAGAACAGATGCCAGGCCACAAACCAGAAATCCTCTTTAGGCTAAACGTGGGGACCCGCTGTAGCCCCATAAAAGGTCTTACACCACACCAAAAGCCAATTTAGGCACCGTCTATTTCACAGTTAGTTCTTCCTGCACTCTGAGGAACACCATGACATTTGAACCAGTGCCACCTGGGCCTGCCCCACCTGGACCTGCCCTGTTTTCCCACCCCTGGTCCACAGCATCACTAAATTAATCTGGTTTTGGGTTGTCCTTTCCTCCCGCGTGCTACTTCTTATTTAGTGACTCACGGCTATCTGGAGTTCTATGCTGTAGCGGAAGAAACTTCAGCAGGATAAAGAGTATCCATTGATTAATGATGTCTGACACAGGTGCAGGGCAGGGGCGGGGTGGCATGCATGTCAGCTTTGTGTCACCAAGGAACTAGGACAGTCCAAAGGCTGGGTCTCATTTGCATGAATGATGGTTTTCAGGAAAGACACTAGAAACCACGACAACGGAGACAAGAGGACAAAACCAAGGCTACTCAGCAGGGATTCAGATCCATGCCCCCTGGGTGCTAAGGGTGATTCCTCCTAGGACCGGAAGGGCCTTCTGGATCAAGAAGGGGTGTGGCCAGGCTGAGAGTCATTTGTCTGGGGGAGCAGATGCTGATGAAAAACTAACTCCCCATGGTGCTAAGTCCCCTCCTTTTGGGGACACCAACCTTATGTTGCAAATCCCAGAGGCAGATGGTTCAACTGAAAATACTGTGTACAGGGATGTCTGATGCAGACTTGCACCCAAACATAAAAGCTCCTATCAGTTTGCTAGTCTGAGCATGAGACCTAAGCCCAATGGTGCAGACACTTTGGAACTGTGTGACTTTCAGAAAGTTACAAACCATCTCTGAGACAAAATAGCAAGTTAAATACAATAAAGACATTGAAGGTAATTGGCCCAGCTTCTGGCCCAGGATAAGTCCTTATATCCTTACAATTAAGTATAGGGCTGGGTCAGAGCACAAATAATATTATTTACAAGAAATAAGGTCGCTGGGCAGTGGTGATGCATGCCTTTAATCCCAGCACTTGGGAGGCAGAGGCAGGCGGAGTTCTGAGTTCAAGGCCAGCCTGGTCTACAGAGTGAGTTCCAGGATAGCCAGGGCTACACAGAGAAACAAAACCAAAAAAAAAAAAAAAAAAAAAAAGAAGAAGAAAAAAAAAGAAAAGAAAAGAAGATCTGACATAAGACATAAGGGCTTAAACAAGCTGCCAAAAGGAACACTTGATAGCCAATGCTTGCCAGAAACTGAGCTACTGAACTCTGTTATTTCAAGGTAAATAAGAAACTGGCTCTTTCGGGAAGGTGGTTTATACCACTCATGGCTCAGGGAAGGAAGCAACTTAAATGGGTAGGTTGTATTTCCCATTTCCCAGTGAGGAGAATCCAGGGCTGTCACATGACACGTGTCATCAGCAGTTAGAGACAATGCAATAGGGGAATGGAGGGTGTGTGCTACTGGAGACTGAACCCAGGGACCCACATTTCTTTGAGCTAAGTTTCAACACTTTGAGACCGATTGCTTGGGCAAGACTCCTGCCTTAGCTCCTAAGTAACTGGGATTATAGGCCTACACCAGACCGTTTTTCTTTTTCTTTCCTTTTCTTTCTGTTTTCTTTTTTCTTTTCCTTCAGATTCATGTAATCCAGGTTGGTCTCAAACTTAATACATAGCTAAGGATGATCCTGAACTTCTGTGTGCTGGGCTCGCCATGCCACCATGCCCAGTTTACATAGCACTGGGGATGGTCTCTGTGCATTCTAGACAGGCACAGCAATGCACCAGTGGGCAGTGCCTAGGAGCAAAGAGTCTAGGAGAGGGAGAGGGACTCAAGACGCACTGATGAGAAAGCCTTGACTTAGCGCCAAAGGTGTGTCCATCCTCTGCAGAAGTCAGGTAAGCCACTGTGGGGTGCGATGGGAGGAGCCGGGCTTGGCCAGCAGGATGCATATGTGTGACATTCTACTGACAAAGGAAGCAGCTGCTAGGGTGGAACTCAGCAGCTGGGGACTGGCCTAGCAAGAATGAATGTCCGGGTCCTACTCCCTGCCCTGCAAAAATACAATAAAATAAATACACTAGGGAGATCTTTACAAAGGCCGACTTTAGGGTTTTCCAAATAAAAGCAATTCACTCTGGCCCTTGAAGACTTCTAAAGGTCTGTGATAACATCGGCAGACCTCTGCCCAGCAGCCTACTGACCGCCAGACGAAGAACAGAACTTCCCTCTTCCACCCAGACATCCGAGAGGATGAGGACCAGGCTCAAACCTAAGCCCAGGTGAGGTTAATGGAATTACAGTATTTGGCAGGTTGAGAAAGGAGGATTGCCAACAGCGTGGGGCTCGCTGTGAGACTCTGTGTCAAAATCAGAAAAATAACAAAAGCCTGAGGTTACGGATGTGTAAGGGGCTAGGGACCCATGACAGGGTCTTTCTGGTCTTTCTATACAGAAACTACCTTCCAGACCCTTCCATAACCAAGATAGGGCTCTGCCCAGAGATCACAACCTCTCAGTCTCTTCAGCAACAAGAGAGGAGGATGGGGAGGGTGTACGTGGGTGTTGGGACCTCAGGGTGGATTAAAGCATGATCTTATATAATGTGATGTCAACCTCTGCAAGTGCAGGGGCTTATAGAATTCTCAAGAACCGAAGTCCCCCAAGTTCACTTTGTGTCTCCCAAACAGCTTATTGGTGTAGACTAGAAGCTCATACCTGGTTATACCCCCCACTCCCAAGAACCTCATATTTATCTACCAGGCCCCACAGCCTCCACACTGCCCTCCAGCTCACACAGTGATTCTGAGACTCCAACTGAAGCCACTTTGCCACCCACTTGTCATCAAAGACTTTTTTGGTGCCAGCAAAGTGATAAAGAGAAGAGCTGTGGGCATGGTCGTAGGTACCTTGAGTATGAGACATGGACATGAAGTGAGGTGACAGACATCATGGGGGTCCCTTCTTCCTGAGCTAGCTGCTCAGGCTCCAGAGCGTAGGTATGCCTTGAGCAGGCCCAACGGGCTAAATATCTACAGGTAGGTAATGATGTCCCATCCCCCATTCTTCTGGAGCCCCAAGATTCCACTGAAGTAGGAAGAGACTCCCCATCTACCCAGCGTCTTTCAGAGATGCATCTAGGCCATAGAAGCAGACCAGCGGGAACTATATCCAAGATCCCACCTCAGTGCCCGGCAGGCTGGCCCTAACCATCCATAGTCATTCAAATATGATGCCTCTCTAACTCTGCCCCAGAGGCAGCTGGCTGAGCTTAGGAGGCAAGTAGGCTGTGCAAGGGACCGGAGTGCCTTAGGAACTGCAGCTAAAGGGGCGGAGCAGCTGCCTCTCAGCTCCAGCCATTGTGGTCGGGCAGAGGCGTGGTCCTGTAGAGCCTACATCTTCTGATCTTTCAAAAGAAGCCAGAAACCAGTGTTTTTGTGTAAAACGAAACCACCCGGGGTTTAACAACACCAGCAACTAAATTGAAGCTTTCAACTCAGTGAAGGAGCCAAGTCTCCTGCCCCTGCCCACCCCACCCCCAACCCCTAGGCTTTGGGCTGTCCACACACAGTAGGCCAGATGTGAGGGACCTCAGTTAGACCCATTCCAAATTTCAGGAAATCCCATCCTCTCTCCTCTTCAGGCATCTTGGCTTCCAGATGGGGAAACTGAGGCTGGAGAGGGGAGGTAACTTGTCAAGTTCACACCGGTGATTTACCGAGGCAGATCTCTCCCACCACCCACAGCATCCTCATCCTCCCTTGAGTGGATACAGCTTTTCAAACAAAGGTAAACTCGGGGCCCAGGATGTGGCTCAGTTGGTACAGTGCTCGCCCAATATGCATGAGGCTCGTGGTTCTACTCCCAGCACACAAAGCACGTCTGGAGGTACACACCTGTACTCCCAGAACTTGGGAGGTGAAGGCAGGAGGATCAGAAAAGTTCAGGGCCATCCTTTGCTACATAGCAAGTTTCAAGGCCAGCCTGGGCTAACATAAGACCATGTTTCAAATAAATAAAAATAAATAAATAAATAGTAAATTAATGGTATACTATGAAAGTAACACATCAACACATCAATTCCAAGAGGGACGTGTGTGTGTGTGTGTGTGTGTGTGTGTGTGTGTGTGTGTGTGTATAGGGGGGTCAGTCACCTTTGGAAAACCCAAAGAGCCAGGAGGCTGAGCTATATGCCTCTCTCTTAGGAGCAAGATGCTTTCCCTCTCTGGGCCTCAAAGATACCAATGGACACAGGCAGGATCTGAGCCTGGCCAACCTACAGTTCTAAGGCATCTCTGAGGTCTCCTCTACAGCCAGCAGTTTGCGGCTTCTGATGACTATAAGGCAATAATAATAATAATAATACCGGGTGAGCAAGTCCATACCAGCCAGGAAAGAACACCACAGTTTTTAGAGAAACCCGACTCTTGGTTACTGGAACTCAAAGGGGGCGATGGTAATAACATGGGGGGGTAGTTTAACCACCATCCTCCAGTTAAACAAAAACACATCTGCTTTAACTTCATGTCCCCCCCAAGCCCCAACCGTCAGCTCAAGTTTTACCCCTTCATTTGAAAAGCTAGATCAAATGCAAACAATTGATTTCATGCCACAGTGAGGCCGGGGTTTGAAGCCTGGAAAACTTTAAGCATGGGCTTTTTCTGGGAGCAATTACAAAATGTTGGGGGAGGGGCATGAGAATGCAGATAAGTACAGAGAGCACTTTGGCATGTTCTTTGGACATGGAGCATCAATGATGCTGGGGACCACTATGAGATGTCACTCAAGAGAGGGAAAGGGGGGCTGGAGAGATGGCTCAGTGGTTAAGAGCACTGACTGCTCTTCCAGAGGTCCTGAGTTCAATTCCCAGTAACTAACTACATGGTGGCTCACAACCATCTGTAATGGGATCCGATGCCCTCTTCTGGTATGTGTGAAGACAGGTGTGTGCTCTAGATAGATAGATAGATAGATAGATAGATAGATAGATAGATAGATAGATATGTATAGATATGTATTCATATATATGTATATATTTATAATTTTTTTAAGTACTGATTTTTTTGTTGTTGTTGTTTTGGTTTTTTGAGACAGGGTTTTTCAGTGTAGCTTTAGCCATCCTGGAACTCACCCCATAGACCAGGCTGACCTCAAACTCAGAGATCTGTCTGCCTCTGCCTCCCAAGTGCTGGGATTAAAGGCATGCGCCACCACAGCATGGATGAAGGTACTGACTCTTTTACAATCCATGTAGGTGAAACCTAAAGTTGGTAGACTGCCTATGATCTTGCTGGCCCTCAGCAACTGGTACCTGTGTTTATTACCCCACATCACAGATGAGGAAACAGAGGGTCTGAGAGGAGAGAAGCTTGTCTAGGGTCACACAGCAGCACAGATAATAAAAGTTCAATCTACTGCCTCCTGCTGGATTCTGAAGGTTAAAACAGCTTCAGAAATAAGGGGGGGGAGCAGGGAGCCAAAATAACAAACATACCACTCAGTCCAGCCCTGGTGTGCCAATGACGATGGGCTGTTGTGTTCAGGAGCTCAGTCAGCATTCCTGTGGCCGCGTGGAGAATTCTGAGCACAAGTTCTCAGCCCAGCTTGCTCCGCTCCCCACAAGGCTCTCCTCAAGCTCCAGGGGTTTTGTGTTAGTTAATAAGGCCAGTCACATAGACTTCATTCTGAGAACTTCAAATTCTACCCCTGGATTCCACATCCTGGATTCACCCCCATCCCCTTTCCCGGAAGCCTGAAGCCCATAGACACTCTGACAGGGACATCACTGGATCTATCACGGGACCTAAAATTGTAGGTCCTTAAGCCCAGCCCCAGATGCCCAAATGGCTTGTATATGTCCCAGGGCGAGTCACTGTCCCTTCAAGAGGTTTCTTCACGTGCAGGAAAGGATAACATCTCCTATCTTTGCAGGACAGGACAGGAAAGGGCCTGGTGCTGGGCTGCGTGCGTGGGCAATAAGGCAGAGGTGGACCACAGGAGATTCCTGGGTTATTCCCAGCCTGGAGCTCCAGGCTCCCTTCCCGGGCTGTGTCCAGGAGGGAGGAGGTACATTTGAGTAACAGTAAGGAAGGCCGAGTGCTTCCTTCCAGAACAGCCCATCAGAGAATGGGCAGAGCCCGGGCAAAGGTGGTTGACAGGATTGCAGGGTTCAGAGGCAATGACATAACCCAGTACACTCTGATGCAATTTCTGCTGAGACTGGAGCTGGGGACAGCCACTGCTTTCTAAAGTACACGAACCTGCTAAACACATTACAAGCTGTACGGAGTCCTTCCTACCAATAGGGTCTACAGACTAATAACTTCCAGCTTCTATACACCCTCAAGGAGAATTCTGAGCCACAGTGAGACCAGAGCTGTGTCCTGATCACACAGCTATGCCCCATCTTGTTAGTACCATGTACTGGCTGCTTGCTGTAACACGACGTGACATCTTTATCCCTTTCTTTGGGAACTACTTCATCTTGATTCTATCGTGTGACACTCAAATTTTCAAAGCCTGAAAAGAATTTATGATGCTAATGTTTCCTTCAACATGGAGGGGGGGGGGTGTCGTTATTTACTGTTCCACTTTCGGCACCTAGAACAGAGTTTAGAGCACAGCTGATGCCAGCTAAGTATGCCTGGATTGAAGACACCCACCGTCTGGCCTGTTGGGTCTTTTGATTCACTGTAGTCCTAACATAAAGATGTGACCGTCACAGACATGGCTGGGAACCAGCCCAGACCTGTCTCACTCCACCAGCAGGCCTCTGAGAAGCTGTGTTCCCTCCCAAGGGAATCAGAGACAATTTAGGAACTGGGAAAGGAGGCAGAGAGGATGGGGAGGGGGCTGGGGAGAAAAGAGCTCGTTGGGAAGGACCAGAGAGGCTTGAAGGATGAAGGGAGGACTGAGGAGGGCTCTCCTTCATCTCTTGGGCTGCAGAGAATGGGCAACGGGGTTCAATTCCTGATGTCACTTACCTACATTGTCTAAAACTCGCTGTCCCTGTTTGTAAATGAGATGTCTGTCAGGTGTCAGGGCAGTCTTTAGCACACAGTAGGCATTCAATAAACAGTTGTCCTCCTCACTAATTCTCAACTAGACTGAGAATCTGAGCCTGCCTGAGGAGGTCTTTGAATTCTTCTTGGAGCCAAAGGTTCTTTCAGGCCTGAGTAACATCTCTCTCTTGTATGTGTATGTGTGTGTGTGTGTGTGTGTGTGTGTGTGTGTGTGTGTGTGTGTATGTATGTATGAATGATTTGGGGACCTAATCTCCCTAGGTAGCTAGAGTGGCCTCGAACTCACAGAGATCTCATCTCCAGACTGCCAGCATCTCTCCAGACTCACCGGGCCAGCCCTCTCTTTTAATCAGGATTCACAGGCACACTCCAGAGTCCTTTGCAAGGCCTCCTTCCCCAGCCCCATTACGTGTTGAAAAGGATTACCATGGACAATGTGGGGTAAGAATGAGGTTTTCCTCCCTCTTGGGTCCTGCTGCTGTGACTGTGCCTTTAACCCTTTCTTACCCAGGCTGGGGTAGGCAACAGCCCCACTCTCACCTGCACGCAGCCCAGAGCCGATCGCAGGCTCCTTCCGTTTCCTGGGTTCCCCCACTACCAGACAGACACTAGCACGCGGTCTCCGATCTCTCCCGCCAAAGATCTCAGCACGTGCCTTCTTCCAGCTGCTTCCCAACTACTTTAGACACCAACGGGACGGAGTGGCTAGGGACCAGGAAGGGCGCAGCTGTGGATTCGGAGGCGCGTGGGCACCGGGAGCAGGTGCTTAGCACGAGGGTGGGGTCCTAGGTAGCGGCTCTGCGGGCACCACGTCCATCATCCTGCCAGGCCCCAAGAGATGCGCGCGGGGACCGGAGCGGGAGATCGTGGGTCCCCAGGACGCCTGACCTTCCACGTGTCCCCACCACGGCTGGGACAGTCACTGCGGGACTGGCGGAGCGCGCGCGTGGGAGTCGCGTTAGCCGCGGGCGCAGCATGCTTTCCTTACCTGCAGGCACTCGTGGGGAGGGTCGTCCCAATGCGCGCGAGCAGCGGCCCTAAGGAGCGCAGTGGCGGGAGCGTACTCTGGCGGCCACCTCCCCCGCCTGCTTATGAAGGCGGCCGGGCCGAGCACCCGCCGGCCTCCCCGCCCCCGGCCGCCCCGCCCCCGGCCCGCACCCGGAGCCCCAGGCGGGTACCTCTGCGTTGCCAGGGCGCCCCCTGCCGGGAGCACGGCGCTCGACCCGGCCCATAGGGCTGCAACAGGCAGGGTAGCCCGCCTTGCCTTTCTCTTTCCGGGGGCTCATCCTGGCCTCAGGGTGCAGCTGGCTTGTCTTTAGGTTTGATTTCTCCGTAGGAGTCTTTGTCTCTCGGTGGTTGTCTTCCTGTGCCCGACCCTGCGCGTCTGTGTATCCACTTGGCTTGTCTTAAGTCTCTGAGCGTCTCTCTGCCTATACATCCTCCTCTGTAACCATGAGCACCTCTGAGCCCTTACCCCTTTCCCACCCACTTTCTTTTTTGCCCTTAGCTAAGTCAGTAGGAGGCAGAGGTAGATCCCTCAGGCATGGCCCTCCCTCCCTAATGTCTTCAGAAACAGGGACTCGGGACATTCTGTCTGTCCCAGTCAGAGGCCCCAGGACCTGCCCGGGGCAGACCACTTCCCAGGCAGTGGAGTCAGACTGTCTAGGCCCACAAACCTGTTCTGGTGACCTCGGGGACTGGCCAAGGCTCTATAACCGGCAGACACTATCCCCTGGTTTCCCTTGCTTCCCGTTATTGGAGGAGTTATAAGAGACGGTGTTTGGAAAATGCACAGGAAACAAATTCTAGATCAATGGGAGAAGAAAGACAACTGCTGGGTGCCTGTGGACCTCACCCTGGTTCCCCTGGGGCCACCGCCTCCCTTCCCTGAGAGTCAGTCTGGGTTTGAAGTTTCTGATCCTGCTGGGAGCCCCTACAGGTCGGTTTGAATGCCACAAGGGTTGATACCTGCTCATTTCCTCCTAAGAGGAGGGTCGTACTGAAGCTGCCAGAAGCCATTTGTGCCTCTAATCCCCAGTAGCCAGAGATTTGAAAGCAAGGATCATGCATCCCTGAGCTCCGTCTTCCTCAGCACCTACACCCCAGGATTGACCAAGTCTACCCTGAAGTTCCATCTTAGGTCCAGGCATCTTCTATATGAGCTCTACCAATGAGCCCATTGTACAGGAGGAAAAGCAAGGCCCAGAGACAACATACGACCCATCGGTAAGTTCAAGGCCAAAACTGGAGTCTGATGCCAAAAACCAAGAATGTCTGGATTTGTTTTCATTTGTTCTTGTATTTTAATAATTAATGCTGTTTATTTACAGTAGTGTTATGAAATTTCCCTTAGGAAATAAGTTTATGTTTTTACAAAGTGAGACCAAGTATCGGATAAATTACTCCTTATTTGTGTATTTCGTAGTGAGGTCGTGATGGCAAAAGTCATGGGGGTTGATGAATAAATGAAGCTTTGGACATTTCACATCCTTGTCTGTCTGTGAGAACCTGAGAGTTAAGACAGCAGTGAGCTCAGAACACAACAATTGGCAGTTGCTTGCTAGCGCCAAGGGGCTCAAGATTACAAAAGGCTTGAGATAATATCAGCATCTGTGTGCCAAGGGACATCCGCATCACAGGTCTTCCTTCCCAACATGGGCAGAGCTGAGAATTGGAAGCAGCAGGAGTTGAAGGTGTTCTGTCTCTTACTATGAGCCCCCTCAACACCATCCATGGGGAATGAGCAAGTCTGGTTTGGCTCATGGCTAGTCTAAGACCACTGTGTCTTCATGGAGAATGGCAAGCACTCTCCAAGGGATGAGAGTGGCTGCTTGTCTCCCCCTGCCACCTCCTTCAATACACTTTCCCTGTTGTTGGTCTCTGACCCTCAAGAGTTCAGTTGAAGACCAACGTAGTTCAGTGGTATAGCACTTGTCTGTGTGCGTAAGACCCTGGCTGCCAGATTCAGCACAGAAGTAAGCAATCAACCCAGATGGTGTCTCCCAGCATCCCTTGCTTCCCTGATCTCTGAGTACCACTTTTGACGCTGCCTAAATGCCAGGAGGAGGCCAGGCCTTCACATCAGGAGCCCAACCCCCCCCCCCCCCCCATGCCCAGCTCTAGTTCTGTCCTAGCTGGCTGGTAGGTTGACAAGGTATCTCTGGTCCAGAACATTTGTTATCGCAGCCCAGATTCTGGGTGCCAGGCCCGATCAGCTGGTGGAAGCAGCTCCTTCCATAGATCTTACACCATCTTTTCGAAAATACATGGTTTCCAGGGTACGTACGATTCCTTGATCAAAGAAATGGGCAAACAGCACCACTTGACCTCCAAGCTCCCTTGCCTGAGAGGTATTTGCCATACTGACCCCATGCCGTGAGCTCCCTGACTGAAATAAGGCCCAAGTGTCACAGTCACTGCTGGGTTGACCCACACACCTATAATCCTAATATTCAGAGGCCTGAGGCAAGAGGATCACAAATCCAAGACCAAACAACTGCAGGGAGGGACCACGTCTAAAAAAGGAGAACAGGGTGGGGGAGTGGGGGGTTGGGGGGGACCAAGTAAGAGCCAGGAGTCCAGAAGGCTAGAGGTGGGACCTCAGTGGACAGGGAGGGACAAAGATGAGGGGACAGCTGGCAGAGGCAGTGTGGCCCCTGTGGGTAGGAAAGATTATCTGAACTCTAGTAGATGGTTAAAGGTGTAATTGTTACCTTTCAAGTTTAGGCCTAAGCAAAGCTCCAGCTTTTTGACTCCCAGGGTCCCCTCTGGCCTCGCCTTCAACTCAGTATGAAAATGAACTTGGAGATTTGGAAGGAGGGGCCTACTGTATGGGTTCCTGGTCCACAGAGTGAGTCAGGCTGCTCAGAGCAGCCCTACATACAGAGTGGGGGAATTCACAGGTGGGGAAGTAAAGCCTACCATGAGCTGTCATTTGAGGAATACTTCCTTTGTGCCCGTCACCCAGATGCAAAGTTCTCCTTACAATAAAACTCATTTCATAACCATGATGGCAGCCTCTCTATCACCACTCTCTCCCAAGCCTCTCTTTAAGGGGGTGGGGAGGGTCTCACTGGGCAGTGGTGACACATACCTTCAATCTCAGCATATGGGAAGCAGAGGCAGGCAGATTTTGAGGCATAGCCAAGTTTGAGGCCATCCTGGTCTCAGAGAGAGAGAGAGAGAGAGAGACAGAGAGACAGAGAGACAGAGACACAGAGACACAGAGACACAGACAGAGAGAGAGACAGACAGACAAGCAGGCAGACAGAGACAGAGACAGAGACAGAGACAGAGACAGACAGACAGACAGAGTCAGTATCATGTTGCCAGGATATCCTCAAACTGATATGTAGGCAAGGATGGTCCTTGTGCTTCCACTTCCTGGGTGCTGAGTTTGCAGACGTAGGCTACTATATATGTGTATGTACAGCTAGGGATTGAACCCAGGGCTTCCCGTATGCTCTGTGAGTATTCTACCCTCTGAACTATATTCCTAGCCCCACAGGGGTTGATCTTAAATTCTCAGTCCATTGCCTCTACCGATTACAGGAACAGACCATCTTGCTCAGTTCATTGCTAGTCCTTGTGCTTGTTTGGTGAACGCTCCCCTAACTAAGCTACATCCCTAACTCCACTCTCTTTTCAAAGGAGCAAGCACTGGGCTCCGCTAGGACAGGCTAGCAATTTTATGCACTCCACAGAGGTTTATTTTTTATTGGATGCCGAGTATGTGCTCAAGGCTACTCCAGGAAGTACGGCTACACGATAACAAAGCAGAGGTTAGGGACATTCTTTGGAGTCCTCAGAAACAATACACGTCACAAGTGAATAGATTACACGGTAAAGGAGGTGATAAGGGCAAGAAGCCAGAGGAGATCCAGGTGTGCGGAGGAGGGGCCAACAGTAGCAGTTGCCCAAGGAAGAGAACAGGAGGCTGTCCATCACTACTCAGACAGGAAGGAGAATCCAAACCCAGGGACTTGTATCTACTGTCTAGACTCTTATGCAGTACGTAACATACCCTCCCAGGACCAAAACTCACCCTGTCCTAAGCTTAACCTGATTCTGCCTCAGCCCCTTGCCTAATCTCATCTCTTGCTGTTCGTGTTCACCCTGTTTCTCTACCACGAGCAGACCCACATCCAGTAATTCACACATGTAATTCTACTCCCTAGCTCTAGGCTCCAGCATGTCAGCCCTGCTCCCAGCTCCTGGCCCACAGGGTGTCCTCCAGCCCCAACTGCCCTTTGAGGAAGTCCTTCTGACAAAGGCCCAGAGGAGCCCGCCCTGTAAGAAAAACCTCATTGTCCACCAAACAGTGCACCCATTTTGTCCTTGTTTCTCAAGGGACTTTTGAGCGGGACTCCAGGCTGGGAGAAGGAGCCTACTACTTCCTACACTCAGCCCTGAAAAGGCAGCAAGCCAAGAGCAAAAGGTCAAGGCAGCCTTCTAGGAGCTGGATCCCAGAGGCCAGGGCAGACTCAGACAGGCACAGCAGCCAGCCTTCGCCACAGTAAGTCAGGAAAACAGTCTTCTCTTATCAGTAGTGGGAGAGCTTGGCTGTGTGGAGAACAGCAGAGGAAAGTTCTCCGTCCCATGGGGATCCTATCATCCAGCATCCTCTCTGTCTGTTGGCCCATCTTTCCATCTTCCACAGATCCATAGGAGATGGGCTTTGCAGAGGCTTCACTGAGTGGGACACCACTTCCTGCTAGGTGTGGCAGTTTGATATGGACCAGAATGGGAATAGCTTTATGTACGTCTATAAACCTGGTGCTGGGGCCTCATATGCTAAGCATGGGCACAGACAGGTTCCAACAGCACCAATATATATTTTTAGAATTGGGGGGTAGGAAGGGGGGCAAACACCTATATGCATGCACAGACACCATGGCATACCTGTGGAGGTCAAATGACAACTTTTGGGAATCAGTTCTCTCCTTCCATCTTGTAGAGGTAGAGTCCTGTTTACAGTACACAGCGAGTTCGTTGTATATTTCAAGCTTGCCAGCCCGTAAGTTTCCCAGTAATTCTCCCATTTCTACTTTCCATTTTGCCACAAGAGTGCTGGTGGCTTCCAGCTCCAGGGGAATCCAACCACCCTCTTCTGGCGTATGCAGGTACCTGCACCTGTGTATACACACACACATACACACACACACACACCACACACATGTGCATGCACACACAACACAAGTAGAGAATAAATCTTTACAAAGTTATAACCCTCATGGTGATTCTGGATAAACTCTAGCAAGGTGGGTCGAAGGGCCTCTAATTGGCCTTCTTGTCTTGCCCGAAAGACATAGAGTGGTTCTCCTTGCTAAACAAAGGCTTAACTGGGCGTGGCTGGGAGGAGCCTAGATTTGCTCTTTGATGTGCCAAGACTCCTACCACCCAGCTTTTGCTTCTAAATATAGTCTGAGGTCTTGAGTTGGACTTTGGGGTTGGACTGCTGTGCTAGCTTTCCCCTAAGAAAGATCACTCTCCTCCCTGTACACACAGGCCCAGCTCTTTTTTTGCAGGCAGTTAAGAATGAGCAAAATAAAAGTAGCTGACCATTCCAATCCCATTTTCCAATTCCGGTTCACCTTCTTGTACCCACCTCGTCAGCTCTGCAAGGTTGGCATGGCAGAGCCTGCGGTGTACAACACTCTGTTTCTGTTTCTAGTTTCTTTAGCAGGGAGTTGTCCTTAATAACAAAAAAAATTTAACTCCTCAAACAGGTTTAAAAATTAACGAATCTCTCTGCTTAGTAAATGGGGTGACTTGATGTTTTCAGGACCAGGTCTCTCTTTTTCTAGTTCTCTGTTGCCAATCAGGTGAGGTCTGGGGTTGGGGGGTCAATAAACAAAGTTACTCAGTAAACAAAGTAGTGAGTAATGGACGGAGACACCAATGTCAACCTCTGGCCTCCCTACGCTTGCACACATCACACATCTGTATGCATGTGTGTCTATTCACAAAAACATGCATACATATAGACTTGAACACCACACATTCAAAGAAAGAAAGAAAAAAGAGCCAGGCAAGGTGGAGCACACCTTTAATCCCAGCACTTGGGAGGCAGAGGCAGGCGGATTTCTGAGTTCGAGGCCAGCCTGGTCTACAGAGTGAGTGCCAGGACAGCCAGGGCTACACAGAGAAACCCTGGCTCGGAAAAACAAAAAACAAACAAACAAACAAACAAAAAACCCCCAAAAATAAAAACCACAACGAAACAGAGAAAAGAGAGAAAAGAGAGAAAAGAGAGAAAAGAGAGGGGAAGAAAGAATGGAAGGAAGGCTCACCAGGTGATAATTCCTGTAACCTACATAAAGTAAGAGAACCAAGGGCTGGAGAGATGGCTCAGTGTTTAAGAGCACTGACCAGTCTTCCTAGAGGTCCTGAGTTCAAGTCCCAGCAACCACATGGTGATTCACAACCATATGTAATGAGATCTGATACCCTCTTCTGGTGTGTCTGAAGACAGCTACAGTGTCCTCACATAAAATAAATAAATAAATAAATCTTAAAAAAAAAAAAAAAAGAAGAAGAAGAAGAGAACCAAGTTTGACCACCCCAAGAGCACCCTGGCAATCTCATGCCCTCATAAGCACACACATAATATAATAAATAGATAATTTATTGTATTAATTTATTTTTATAAGTATTATGTAATTATATAATAAGGTTTTTTTATAGATTTTTTTTTCTTTTTTAAAATTTATGAGTACACTGTACCTGTCTTCAGACACACCAGAAGAGGGCATCAGATCCCATTACAGATGGTTATAAGCCACCATGTGGAATTGAACTCAGGATCTCTGGAAGAGCAGTCAGTGCTCTTAACTGCTGAGCCTTCTCTCTGTAGAGTGAAAAATTATAAAGACCATTTTATAAAATATATACAGGCTCACTAGTTCCAAGAAGGCGGAACTGAATGTAAGATTTCAGGCCTTCACTGCCCTGGGATACATCCCGGGAAGAGTATTAACATTCCTCAAGCCTCAGGGAAAAGAACCCACCTGTGGGTGGGGAAGGCCCAAAGCAGGAAGACACATTCCTAACTACAAAAAGATGCAAGTCACCTAGGTGGGACTGCAACCGGAGCAAGTGAGAAACAGTTTAACCTGAAATAGTCGGTAATAACATGGTAAGACTACATTCTTGAGAAGAATGAGTATGCCAAGTGATTTTCACATGATCCTGTATCATTTAGGTTTGGGCTCCTCTGGAATGTTTCGCTATTCTTATGTTATATATCCTTGACAACCCCTCACCCCCCTTCCCACTCCCCTGGTTTGTGGTTTAAAAACCCTCCCCAGACTGACTGGCTTTGTCAAACTGTACTCCTGCGCGAGTGTGCAGTTTGACCGCTGGCTGCCAGCTCCCTAATAAACCTCTGCTAATTGCATCCAGTAACGGTGTCTTGGAGTTTGTGGGTGTTCGAGACTTCCCAAGACTTGAGTAAGGGTCTCCCGAATTTGGGGGTCTTCACTCTCCAGCCTCAGTAATTTATTTATTATGTATTATATAAGTTATTATTTATACTAATACATAATAAACAGATAAATAAATAAATTTAAGACAGGAAAGAAGGAGGGAAGGGAAGAAGGAAGGAGAAAAAAAAAAGAAATTAAACCTATTGGCTTAAAAAAATTACAAGTTTGGACCCAAAGAGTCTTCTAGCCTGACCTCTATCATGGCTTCCTAAACCAGTCACCACAGTGACTGAGTAGGACAGTGCAGGCCCACCCGTGAAGATGGGTGGATCCTGCCCACACATCTTTCTCAAAAAGGGAAGAGAAAAGTGGCTGCTGGGGAGGCCATTCAGGGATGGACACACATGGTTAGACAGTTCTCCACTCTCTTACTTCTGTGAGGTTCTTTATTTGCCAGAAAGAATTACTTCAAGGCAAACAATAACAATATTTAAATAGTGTGTGGTGACTCAGGCCCAGTATTCAGGAGACTGAAGCAGAAGGATTGTCATGAATTCCAAAGCCTGACTGCTCTACAGAGTGACTTCCAGACCAGCCTTGGTCACAGTGTGAGAATCTGTATCAAAAATAAATATAATGAATCCCAAACAGGGAGCTGGGATGTGGTTCATTTGATACAATGTTTCCCTGGCTCACACAGGGTCCTTGGGTTCATACCCCAGCAATATATGAACCAGCTGTGGTGGTACACACATAATCCCTGTACTTGGACTGGAGGCAGGGGGATCAGGAGTTTAAATTTATCCTCTGCTACATAATGAGTTCAAGGCTACCCTGAGATCATGAGAATCTGCCCTAAAATATCAAAAAAAAAAAAAAATAGCTATATTTATATGTACAAATCTCAACTTTTTTTTTGTTTTGTTTTTGCTTGTTCATTTTTCAAAACAGGGTTTCTCTGTATAGCCCTGGCTGTCCTAGAACTTTCTCTGTAGACCAGATCTCAGAGATCTGCCTGCTTCTGCCTCCAGAGTACAAGGATAAAGGCAGGCATGAGACACCACTGTTGTAGTAAATATTTAATCTCAATTGGGGGCTTCTACCCTTTCTTTGATCATTTAGTTCCCAGATAAAAGACAACAAACTTTCATATTTATAATAAGCCTCAAAGCACTAGAGCTGGGCAGATAGCTATCCACTAAGCTAATTTCCCTACTTCCCCATCAATAATCCAGAGATATGACTTGTCATGTTCTGCCTGGGTAGCTCTTACTCTGACTGGCCAACCCTCACGGCTGGTTCTCACGATCTCTTACCTCACGGTCTTCTCTCTTCAGTCTCTTCTCTCTCCCCTCATGTTCTGGGCTTCAGACCCCAAGTTAGGGAACTGAAGCCCTGCCTACCACTTTTCTTTCCAGCTACAAGCTGTAGGCATCTTTATCAGGGATAACCTGGAGGCAAGGTTACATAGCATTACCTGGTGTATTTGAGGATCTCCTTGTTCCTGGGGGTAACCAGACCTTGGGGTGCCAGTATTTAACATTACGGTACTTAGCAACAAGAGCAAACCTCAACACACCACTATCCAGCTTCAACATGTTTTTTTTTGTTGTTGTTGTTTTGTTTTTTGTTTTTTGTTTTTTGAGACAGGGTTTCTCTGTGTCACCCTGGCTGTCCTGAAACTCACTCTATAGACCAGACTGGCCTTGAACTCAGAAATCCGCCTGCTTCTGCCTCCCAAGTGCTGGGATTAAAGGCGTACTCCACCACTGCCCGGCCTTCAACATGTTTTTAAACATATGGGCTGGCTGTTTCTTAACTTTGTACAAGTTAGAGATGTATCTGGGAAGCTGGGATCTTGATTGAAAAAAAAAAAAAAAAAAGCCCGAGAAGACTGACCTGCCAGCAAGTCTGTAGTGCATTTTCTTGATTGGCACTTGATGTGGGAGGGCCCAGCTCATTGTGAGTGGTACCACCCTTGGGCAGGTAGTCCTGGGCACACTGAGAAAGCAGAGTGAGCAAGCCATGCTGAGCAAGCTAGTAAGCAGCATGCGTCCACAGCCTCTGCTTCAGTTCCTACTTCCAGGTTCCTGCATTGAGTTCCTGCCCTGACTTCCCTCCTCGATGGGACTGGGACATGACCTGAAATAAACTCCTTCCTCCCCAAGCTGCTTTTGATCATGGTGTTTTATCAATCATAGCAATAGAAACCCCAACTAAGATTATACATGAGTCATCTCTGTTCGGGCAACGAAGCTTAAACGCCAAAAGAAGGATTAAGTTGGGGCTGGAGAGGCGGTTAGACAGTTAAGATCATTTCTTGCAGATTGTTCAGGCTCAGTTGCTAGCACCCATATAACGACTCACAACCATAAGTAACTGTAGTTCCAAAGGACCTGACCCCTTCTTTTGACCTCTGCACACATGTGGTACACCTATATCCAAAACATACCCCCCCAAAATCCCAATTATTTTAAAGAAAGATTAAGTTAAAATGCCTGCAACCTCATTATACACAGGTACCCCCATTGAACACCTTGATAATATCTTTCTAAAGTTAATTTATACAGTAAAGAAGAAACTTTAAAAGAATTGGGTCATGGGATACATACACCATTTCCCAGTCCTATGCAGAGTTCTGCCCAGACACCACATCCTATTTATTTCTCTGGTAGCTAGCATGGTCCCCACTGTAGAGATAATGAAACAGAGGCTTGAAGGCCAAGACATGGTTGGCCAGCAGCAGCTCCTAACAGGCCCCTGGCCTTGGTACCCCAGCTTCAAGGGAAAGGATCTACCCATGGGGCTCAGATAGAGCTATGTGGGGGATTGAATGAGAATGGTTCCCCAAAGTTCATATGTTTGAATGCTTGATCACCAGTTAGTGGAACTGTTTGGGAAGGATTAGAAGGTGTGGCTTTGTTAGAGTAGGTGTGTCACTAGAGATGGCTTTGAGCTTTCAAAAGGTCACACCAGGCCCAGTGTCTCTCTCTGCCTGCTGCCTACAGACCAGGATATGAAGCTCTAGCTTCATGTCTGCCTGCTTCCAGCCATGATGATGGTGGACTAACCCTCTGAAATCAATTAAAAGGTTTCTTTTGCCAAGCAGTGATGGCACACACCTTTAACCCCAGCATTTGGGAGGCAGAGGCAGGTGGATCTCTGAGTTTGAGGCCAGCCTGGTCTACAGAGTGAGTTCCAGGTCAGAGCTACATAGAGAACTATAGTATGAATTTATAATCCTAACAAGCCTGTATAAAAGACACACAATCCAGGTGTTTTATTCACAAGCCATAAGCCTAGACCAGGCAGGTCTAACATTTCCCAGCTATAAAGTCCCTTATTACTTGCTATTTCTCCTGGCCATATGGCTCTGGTCCATGGTGGCTTCTCCTCTGCCTTTCACTCCTCTGTCTCTCTACCTGCAAACCCCTCACCCAAACCTCCAGTCCCACTTTTCTCCCTCCACTGCCCAGTCACAGGCTCTAGCCTTTTCTGGGGAGAAAGTTCACACAGCATCACTTTGAATGCATGAGGATCTGAGACCACATCTTGAGGAACCAGTATTTAGCATTAGAATATGAGCAGCATCAGGACCAACCCACCACAGAGAAACCCTGTCTTGAAACAAACAAACAAACAAACAAACAAACACTCAAAACAACCAAACTCTCTTTTATAAAAGTTGCCTTCGTCAAGGTGTCTCTTCACAGCAACAGGACAGTAACTAAGACAGGCTAGTTGGCAGAGTGCTTCCTTAGCATGTATGAGGTCCTGGATGAGCCTAGCATTGTATAAACTGAGCTTGGCAGTACATGCCTGCAAACTCTGAACTCAGGAAGTCGAGGCAGGAGGATCAGGAGTTCAAGATCACCCTTTGCTATGGAGCTTAAGGCTCACCTGAGATACATGAGGCACTTTTTCTAAATAAACAAACAAACAAACAAATAAAAACACCTCCCTACCTTATCCAAGTAGTCCCACTAAGTGACCCTGAACTTTGATGGTCACGAAGGGTGAAAGGTCAAGTACTCAACTGCCATTCTTCCAGCTGGCCCAGGGTCCTCTCTAAATAGAAAAAGAAGGGGGATATGGGGTGGACATGACCGCTCCTAGGTAGAGGAGAAGGTTTATTATGAATAGACATTTTGGGGAGTCCAGAGTAGACATGACCCTGAGCCATGTGGAGACATAGAGGGGAGAGAGGGGAGTCAGGTGCAGCAGCCCAGAGGCCCAAAGACAAAGAGCAAGCAAAATGGTTGGATTATATAGGGAAGGACAGCCCAGCCCAGCCCCCTGGCTGGAGAGTTCAGAATAGGGATAGGGTAAGGTCCATGGAACTCTCTCCTCATGTCCAGGAAGTGGGAGTAGTCTGGGAAGACTGAGTAGAGAGACTCTGCCCCTCCTCTGCTGCCCCTCTTAATCTCAGCTGGTTTGGAGGGAGCCAGGATGAGCTGGACCCTGAGTATCTAGTGTTTCCAGTGACTGGCCACAGGTCACATATGAAGAAGGACCACACGGATTCAAATGTGACACCACTAGCTGTACAATTTTGAGCAAGTGGGTCACTTTGTGCCTCTGAATCCCCTGGAAGAATACAGGGCTTAGGCTAGCCCTTGGATTTAGCAGCTGATCCTCCTGGTGTATTATTTCCTGTCAACAGTAGGCTTGGTGAGAGGCAATTGAAAAGCTCTCCTGGGGGTTTGCCCATGGTATCTAAAGCACCACTCCTTCCAACCAGCTTCCTCCTCTGGCTTTGTTGCCTGACAAGGGATTTCCCTGGGGTTCTCCCTGTGACCACATCAAGGCATCACAATGCTTGAGCCCAGGAATGAGAACTGGATTGACCCAACTGGGTCACATCCCACTCCTGGTGCAGCCAACCATGGATTTGGACGGGGCTATGCAATGCCAACCTGGCAGCAACCAGAGATTGAGCACTAGCCTATGACCAGGATGCGAGATCACAAATGACGCTTCTTCTTTTGTTCTTCAATGGAGATGTACGCTTGTGGCCTTGCCACCACACAGCCAACAAGTCCAGCCACTCCCTGGACTCATCCCCAGACACAAATAGTGGTACTGGGGGCTGGAGAGGTAGCTCAGCAGTTAGGAGAACTGACTGCTTTTATGGAGGTCCTGAGTTCAATCCCAGCAATTACAGGTGGCTCACAGCCATCTGTAATGGGATCTGATGCTCTCTTCTGGTATCTCTGAAGACAGTGACATTGTACTCACATACATACATACATACATACATACATACATACATACATACATACGCAAATCTTAAAAAAGAAAAAAAAAAAGAGGAGGGGTACAAACCAAGTTTACAATCAGAGCCTGAACTAAGAAGCTGTCCAAAAGGTTGACAGGTCAGGGTCTCTTGTGTGCTGGAGCCAAGCTGAACCAGGGAGCCTGAGGAAGTAGAACCCAGTGCTGGGATTGGGGGAATGGGAACACAGGGAGAAATCGAGGCACGAGTCGCTGAAACTCCGCCTTGGTTCCACTTTCTCCTTCCCAGTTTTCACCTCTAGGACCTGAGAAGGCCAGCCAGGTTTCACTTCCTTAGTCTTTCCATCACATTTTCAAATTCTTCCACCCTAATGTTTCAAGTGACATTCAAGTGACACAAAAAGGGTCCTGCCCAGAAAAGGTGACTCTTCCTAAGAGCTGCAAAAATTAAAACATCAGAAAAAGCAGAAGATTTTCTAAAAGTTTGCAACATCCTTGGCTATCAGGGAAATGCAAATTAATCCTGATTTCAGAATCCATCTCTCCAGACAGATTAGCTATCATCAGAACAATAAATGATAACAAGCATTGGCAGGGACATAGGGACAAGTGAGTCTTTATTCCCTGCAGGCAAAAGTGCAAAGAAAACAGAGTGGAGTCTGTCTGTCTGTCTTCCTTCCTTCCTTTCTTTCCTTCTTTCTTTTTTTCTTGTTTTTTTGAGATCCAGTTTTTCTGCATAGCCCTGGCTGTCTTGGAACTCTCTTTGTAGACCAGGCTGGACTCAAATTCACAAAAACTCTCCTGCCTCTGCTCCCTGAGTGCTGGGATTAAAGGGTTACACAATCACACCCAGGTAAAGTGGAGATTTCTTTAAAACACAAAAAAGTGTGTATATGTGTACTATATATAGATATAGATGTAAATAACTATTAAATATATGATATATGATATACATTATATATGATATGGTATAGTGATACATGACATAATATGATATATATGATTGTATATGGTATATATGATGTATGATATGATATATACGATATTATATATGATATGATATATTATATATGATATGATATTATATTATATAATGAAACCTATAATATATATGGTCTATTATATATTGTATAATGATATATATGATATAATGTATATGATGATATACGATATGTATGATATGATATATGATACATATATACCATCTCCTATGACCCCGCCGTTACAGTCCTGAGAATATGCTCGATGACTATATCCCACTGCAGAGACACTCGGTTCATTGCTGCTCTATTAACAGTAACCAGAAGTGGAATCAGCCCGGATGCCCATCTGTGGAAGAACAGATAAAGAAACTGTGGTACATATGCAAAGTGGGACCTTACTCAGCGGTACAGAAAAATGAAGTTAAGGCATTTTCAGGAGACTGGATGAGACCTGACAGTGAGCTGACTCGGGGTCAGAAAGTCAAATGCTGCATGTTCCCGTGAGTGACCTCAGCTGCCAATTTTGTTGTTGGCGGTGGGTTTTTTTGTTGTTTTGTTTGTTTGAGACAAGGACTTTTTAGATAGCCCTGGCTATCCTGGAACTCACTGTATAAACCAGGCTGTTCTCAGACTAACGGAGCCTCCTGCCTTTGCGCATGACTGCTGAGATTAAAGGCGTGGCCACCACACCTGGCTGCCAAGTGCTGTTTTTTTATATATGTGTATTTACGTGGGAGTGAGTGTGTATAGTTAGAAAGGAGTCCATAAGAGGGAGAGTTTGGCTTTCAGAGAGAGGGGTGGGCAGGGTAATAAGACGTCAGTGTTACGGGAGAGTAAGGAGGCCTACATTCGGTGACAGGTAGAGGGAGTGATGGGAGGAGATGGAGGAGAAGCCACATCCCACTTGCCCCTGTGCTTCTTCTGAGGGAGACCCTGTGGACACGGACGCAGGAGCTGGTGCCTGGGCCTGGAGCCTGCTCAGAGCCATTTAAGGACACTCTGGTTGTTGGTCCACCCCATAATACTATCCTTGTCCCAGCATTGCCTGACCTCAGCCAGGAGAGAGCAGGCAGATGGTAACCTGCCCTAAAAGGTCAGTAGAAATGATGGTGAGCCTGCCAACGTCAGAGCGTGGGCACTGTATCCCAAGGGCAGGAGCCAGGGAGGATTGTATGGGCCTCAGAGCCAGGCTAGTCAAAACATGTCAAAGTACAGCGTGAGCGGGGCTTTCTGGAAAACACTATCCCCAAACATCAATCTTGGTGCTTCCGCATTTGATTGCAAACCAGGCGCTCATTCCTTCACTGAGACAGCCCATCAGCCTCAGCTAAAATGACACCTGCCCAGCTCTTCTGCCTTGCCATATCGCTGATACCAGAGCAGAGCTTGTCTAAGTGACTATTGTAAAAAGAGAGTCCAAGTGGGATGATGCATGCTCGGAACCTCAGCGTTTGGAAGGAGAAGGAGGCAGTCATGTCAGGAATTCAAGGCCAGCCTAGCCATTCTCAGCTGTGTAGTAAGCTCCCAGTCTGTCCTGGGTTACATAACAACGTGAGTCAACGGACAAGGAGAGGGAGAGGAAGGAGGAGGGGGAAGAGGAAGGAGGAGGGGGAAGAAGAAGGAGAAAGAGGAAGAGGAAGGAAGAGGAGGAAGAAGAAGAAGAAAAAGAACTGAGGCTTTTTATCTGGAAAGAGAATGATGACCACATGGATGGGGAGATGCTGGCTGCCATGGACAGGAAGGCTATCAGGCTTTTGATGCTGTTTTTGGAGAAGTCTAGGGCTAACCAGGAGGATAATATATTTTCTTTTATTTAGAAGTTTTGTTCTCCTGGTTTGAGATGATTTTCCATAAGATACAGATGGGTGGCCAGTTTGTCCCTGGGGGCAGACTAGCATTTTCCTATTCCTGGTGCCTCTTTCCATGTGACATGGGGAGGCGAAGAGAGACAGCTCAGTCCATTCAGGAGGGGAACTGGGTGGATGACAGCCCTTAAGGATTAAGTACCTGAAAACCGAAGTCTCTGCTCTGTTACCATTTTGCTCTGCGTCTGCTGTCTCCTAAGACACAGCTGCAACCCTGCCTCTCCTCTTCCAACCAACAAAGATTCCTTCCAGATCGATAACGATTTCCTTGCTTACTTGCTGTGTACTAGGTCGAGTTCATAATTCAATCACACACTCAGTCTTTTACAGGAGCCACAGGTAACAGTGAACTTGTATTTCCTGATTTCTCAAAAGACAAAGTTGAACAGGTTGGGGCCTTTCAGGCTGGCTGCAAATTCTAAAATGTCTCCCACCGTCACATTGTGTGCTAATGGCAGACCATCCTGGTCCCCCAACCTTTTTAATAAGGTCTCAGGTATTCCAGTCTGGTCTTAGACTCACTATGTAGCCAAGGATGGTCCTCTTGCTTCTGCCTCTTGAGTGCCACCATATCTGTTTTTATGCAGGGCTTAGATAAAGCCAAGGCTTTCTACCAGCTAGCTAACCGCTCTACCTCCCTTAGCCTCCCTCATTACTCATTTCAAAAAATATTTTGTGCCGGGCAGTGGTGGCTCATGCCTTTAATCCCAGCACTTGGGAGGCAGAGGCAGGTGGATTTCTGAGTTCAAGGCCAGCCTGGTCTACAAAGTGAGTTCCAGGACAGCCAGGGCTACACGGAGAAACCCTGTCTCGAAAAACCAAAAAAAAAAAATTTTTTTTTTGTTTTATTTTACCTATATGAATGCTTTGCCTGCATGTATGTAAGTGTGGCCTGTGCACGCAGGGCCTGTTGATCAGAAGAGACATCTGATCCCCTAGCACTGCCATTACAGACAGTTGTGAGCTCCATGTGGCGGCTGGGAGTGGGACACAGGTCCTCTGTGAGAGCAGCCAGTGTTGGTCACTGTCCAGCCATCTCTCCAGCCCCCCTCACAATATTTTTTATTCTTTAGCCATTTCTCTACCTGTGAAGGAACAAATTCTGTATCCAGATCTCCCAATACCTCCATGCACTACTGCAGGGGGCTTGTGTGGAACAAACTCGAATTACTAGTCTGACAATCCAGCTGGAGGTGGGGAGCAGAAGAGGTTCCTGACTCACTGTCCAGAAGTCTAACAACACAAAGACCCTGACAGGTGACAGACATTTCCTCATTCTAACCCTTAGGAGGCACAACAGCAATTCTTGGACTGAGCCAATCCCTCTCTTTCTCCTGCCCACACCCTACCTCAGCTGTTAGAGATCACTCTGAAAATATGAGTCCCGGGCAAGCAAGATGACTCACATGGCGTTTTCTGCCAAACTTAACCTGCGTTCAGTCCCAGGACCCACCTATGGAAGAACAAAACAGACTCCTGCAAGTTGTTCTCTGACCTCCACACCACAATGAGACACACATACATATACATACATAACGCACACAGATATACACATACATATACACGAGCATGCACATACATACATGCATGCATACAAACACATATATGCATGCATACATAAAACACGTACACACATACATAATACACACATGCACATATACATTCATGCCCATGCATACATGTATGAATACATACACACATGCATACATACATTCATGCACATACATTCATGCACATACATACACACATACACACATGCATACATATACACATGTATACTTGCATACATGCATGCCCTCTCCTTCTCAGACCTTATCTGCTTCATCACTGTCTCTGGAAACATGTTGAGCCCAGTACTGTGAGACAATGGTCAACTTATGAATGTTGACTGAGTCCTGGTGATTTTGTTTACATATTTTTTTTTCCCAGGGATCAGGGCGGCAGGCAGGAAGCATCCCCTGAAAACAATGCCTACGTTGTTAATTGCTCCCTGGTCCCAACAGGTCTCTGCCAGCTGATCGTGGGCCAAAGGGAAAGTTCTCTGATCTTGGGGTTATTTTGGAAAGAAGTGAATTCCAGTCTGTGACACTGAGCATGAAGGCAACGCACTTTTAGAAAACTCTTCCAAATTCTAGACAGCTGTTTTTCCCTGCCTCTGAGGTTGGCATGTCTTCGCCTGCATCACCTGAACTGATGCTTGGTTGCTATGTTGCTTCTGATGGCAAAAAAAAAAAAAAAAAAAAAAAAAAAAACCCTACCAATAGATTTATTTTAGAATTAAACAAGGACTGGAAAGCCAATCCGGCTTGCTATAAATAGAAGGCAATCGTGAGCTTAGGTTTCCATGAATACAAACTGCATCAATAAATTCCAGGTCCAATCTGTTGCCTACAGTGGGCTTTTAGCAAAAAGCAGGGAGTGCTGACAGTGTGTTGACTCAGGAAGGAAAGAGAGAAAATTGAAATCTGAAAAACCTTCCTGGGCCTGTGAATTGGGGTCATTAAGAGCTTATCTGGGTCTTTGCTGGGCAGGAAGGGAGGCGGTGAGCATTCTGCAAAGTGTCTCCTAGAATCTTTTAAGTTCTCCGTGGCATGGTGGGTGGGGGTGGGCTTGAACATGAGGACAGCCTATGAGGGCTCTGACGGGCCAACCGTGAGACCAGCCACCTCTCATGGAGTGGGAATGCAGTCTGTGGTCTTGTGTGTCGGGGTGCAGCGCCTGCTACTGGCTTTTAAGGTCTCGTAGTCATGAATGTGGGGGTAAAAGTTCTCCTTACACCACCCTCCCCTGACTCTGAGCCCTGTGGAGAGGAGGGGTGATCCATCCCTACCCTGGAGGCTAAAGCAAAGCCCCATTGCAACTCACAGCATTGATACTAACACTTCTAAAGAACGTTCCTCTGTGGCCATTTCTCCCAGGACTTCTGTTAAACTCAGGACCAATTACCCAGCAGGCTGCCAAGCGTAGGCAGAGGCTCCAGATGTCTCCCCGCCTGGGGAGCTTTACAGCACCCCCCCCACCCTCCCCACACTGCCACCGTGGACAGTGCTTAGGGCACTGAAATCCAGCCTTGTTGAGACCCTCTCTGGAATCTCTTCACCCTGGGGAGCCTCAGGACCAGGTTCAACTTCCTTCTCTAGGCTCCTACTTATGTGTCGCCCCCACCGGGACTGGAGCAATAGGCCGGGCTGCAGCTGGAACCTCACACTGGAGTCAGCTGGGTGTGGGTGAGCAAAAAGTTCTTCCCTCTCTGAAGCTCGGTTTCCTTGTTAGAAGCCTGAGGATTCACTTGCCTTTCAGATAAATCTGGAAATTCTGCATGTGTATGTGTGCACACGTATGTAGATGGCAGAGAACACCTTAAGATGTCTTCATTTGCCATCCAGTTAAAGGGATGTCAGGCACCTTTAAAGCAATTGTTTAGTAAGAGTATCAGGAGTTGGGGATGATCTTGGACCTGGAGAGGGTGGAATGAGGAGGCTGCACAGGTAAAGGTCTGAGTGAAGCCTGTGGTCTTGTGCGTTGGGGGGCAGCACCTGCTGCTGACTTTTTGGGTGTCATAATCATGTATGTGGGGGCTAGGCTCATTGCCAATGTCAGAAACCTCCCTGTCCCCATCACACCAAGATTGGGAGTACCACCACAGGGTACTTAATGTCTGGAGCTGTGTTTCCACCTCCGTTTGAGATGGGGAAGGTTTCCAGCAAGGGAGGGTTTCCGCCCCACTCCTCCCCGACTGGAAGTACGGGTATTCTGAGCCACCTTCTCCCTTCTCCTTGCAGAAACTGAGCTTCAGAATAAGGCTCTCAGTACCAGTTCTCAACCTTGTGGGTCTTGACTCCCTCAGGGTGCCATATAACATATCTACATTATGATTCATAACAGAATCAAAATTACAATTTAGAAGTAACGATGAGATAATTTTACAGTTGAAAGGGTGTCTTAGGGTTTCCATTGCTGCTGCGAAGAGACCCCACAACCAAGGCAACTCTTATAATGACCAACGCTGAATTGGAGCTGGCTCACAGTTTCAGAGGCTTAGTCCATTATCATCAAGGCAGGAAGCATGGCAGCCTGCAGGCAGACGTGCTGCTGAAAAAGGAGCTGAGGGTTCTGCATCTCGATTTGAAGTCAATCAGGAGAGACCGGCATCCTCAGGCATCTAGGAAGAAGCTCTCTTCCGCAATGGGGAGAGCCTGAGCATAGAAGCCCTCCAAAGCCCACTCCCATAGTGACACACTTCCTCCAACAAAGCCACACCTCCTAACAGTACCACTCCCTACCTGCTAAAAATAGTCACACCACCACGGGATGTCACCACAACCTGAGGGACTGTATCAAAAAGTCCCAACATTAGGAAGGTTGAGAATCACTGGTCTAAAGCCTGCCACCCCCGAGCCCCTCAGTCTTGCCCCTCTTGGGTGGATTCCACAGTCCACAGATCAGGGCTAAACCTGTGCCCCCTCTTTATCCTACCCTCTCCAGGTCCGAGATCATCCCCAACTCCTGATAATCTTACTAAACAATTGCTTTAAAGGGATGAAACCTGACATCCCCTCTGTCTCCATCACCACCCCTGGTCCAGGCAGCCAGCTGCTCAACAGAATGGTTGTTAGGTTTCCTGCTATCTCAGGATGACACTGCTGTTCCCTTTTCGGACCCATCTGATCACGCTGTATCTCGGTCACACTCCTGCTGAGAAGCCACTGCTCTAGTTTAGATCTTGGATGTCCCCCTAAATCCACAGGTTGAAGGCTTCATCCCCTTTCTGTGACACTATGGAGAGGCAGTAGAAGCCTTAGGAGGAAGGACCCAGTGGGGCATTGAGATGCAAGCCCTGTCGCTTCTCTCCTGGACTTTAATTTACCACGGCCCAAAAGCGACAGAACAAGAAGCTGCAGGCTAAAGCCTCCCATGCTGGCTAGACACAGCTAGAGTCACTCCGTCCCTGAAACCTCCAGTTCTGCTGGCCTAGAAGTGTTGGAACCAGAGGGAGGAGTGTCTCTGCCAGGAGCCACAGCAAACTTTTGAACAGGAGGCTGGGACTTCCTTGTCACTTTGGGCTTCTGATGCCCTTGGGTAACAAGCCAAGAAAGGAACACCAATGTTAGCAGGGTTGATTGATCCAGATTACCAAGGGGAAACTGGATTGCTTTCTCACAATGGTGGTAAGAAGGATCCTGTCTGGAGTGCAGGAGATCCTTCAGGGCATCCCTTGGGTCTACTGTGTCCTGTGATTAAAGTCAATGGAAAACTATACGAACCTAGTCCGTGCAGGATGACGAAGGCACAGACCAGTCAGGGATGAAGCTATGGCTCGCTCCTCCATGTAAAGAGCCAAGATGGCTGCCGTGCTTCCTTCTGAGGGACGAGGAACTAGAGATCAGGCAGGAGAGGATGCGAGTTCTAAACACCAGCTAAGGTCACATGACCAGTTGCAGAAACTAGGATTCTAATTGACATGAGTGATTCTATCATATTTTGTGAAGAATGTGTTTGTGCAAGTATCTGTGTTTTCCTTGGTTGGTTTGTCATGTAATGTAATACCAGTTGAGAGAATATCAGCATTTATCATATTTAAGTTTTGAGATATTAAAAGAATGTCCCTAAAGGGACATTGCCACCTATTTATGTGGAATGGTTACATCATATTAGGCATAATTATGACCTGGGATTATTTTCATTTGGATATTAAGCATGACATAAAGAGATATGATTGTGTGTCAAGTTGACAAGGGGTGGATTTATGGTGGCTATTCTTGGTTGTCAACTTGACTAGGTCTGGAATTAACTGAAGCCCAAGTGGCTGGGTATACCTATGAGGGATTTTTCACGATTTGAAGTGGGAAGAACCACCCTAAATCCAGATCTTTGGAGGTGGGGAGATCCACCTTAAATCTGGGCCACACCTTCTGGTGGCATCCTATATAAAGGATATGAAAGCGGGAAGCTTGCTCTTTACCTGATTTCCCTCATTCTCACTGGCAAGTCCATTCCTTCACTGGCGCTAAAGTCTACTGAAGACTTAAGGCATCCACACTTGTGGGCTGAGCAACTTCTGACTTCTTGGACTTTCTATAAGAAGACAGACATTCTTGTAAAAGTTGGACCACAGTCTGTAAGCCGCTCTGGTGATTCCTGCTTAGATATAGATATGTAACAATACAGATTCAGTCTATCAGTTCTGTCTCTCTAAACAACCCTGACTGACACAGCTCCTAAGTCATGAGCCAAGGAAAACCTTCATGTTTGTGAGTTGATGGCCTCAGGTGTTTCACCACAGGGACAGAGACACAACTAACATGGCATCACTGTGGCTTCTCTCTGTTCTTATGCTGAAGATCTGATTTCAAATCATAGATGACTGAACCATCTCTCCATTCCAGAACCAGAGACTTCTTAAACTTCACCCTATTGTGAAGAACACTGGCTGCTCTTCTAGGGGTCAATTCCCAGCAACCACATGGTGGCTCATAACCATCAGTAATGGGGACCGATGCCCTAATTAAAATAAATAAATAAATAAATCTTTAAAAAAAAAAGAAAGTCCCACTCTGTTGCTCAAATTAGCCTGAAACTCCCAACTCTCAACTAATACTTCCATCTTTGCCTCTTTAGTATAACTTGACCGTGGCTATTTTATGGTTTGAGTTGTTTGTTTTTTAAGACAGGGTTTCTCTGTGTAACAGCCCTGGCTGTCCTGGAACTCACTCTGTAGACCAGGCTGGCCTAAAGATACAGAGTTAGAAGGATCCCTGGGGTTTGCTGGCCAATCATTCTAGCCAATCGGAGAGCTTCAGGCCAGCAATGAGACCCTGTCTCGAAAAATAAGTTAGAGAACAATGAGGAGACCCGAAGTCAACCTCTGGCCTCCACATGTGTGTATGCACATAAGCATGTACACACATGTACAAAGACATGAATGTGTATACATGAATATGGATATGTATGTATATATACACACACATATATATGTATATACATATATATCCAAATATGTACTCACGTGTGCACTGTGCATGAGCGAGGGCATACACACACACTGTCAAAGGCCAGCTTCAACAGGTCAGGGTAAACTCAGGCAGTCCTCAGTGCCTCTTTGAGGCACACCCATGGTGATTGTGCTAACTAACCGGTAGGCTGCATTTCGTGAACTCTAAATAGCTTTGTTGTTCCTCTTGCACGGTCCTTGACAACACACATACCCAGATTCTGACAAAGATGTGTAGTGCACACCACTTTGGTTTTTTTTTTTCTTACTTTGAAGGCCCAACCCAGCGGGCTTCCTCCTTGGCAGTGAGCCAAAAGAGCTGAGCAGTCCACACAAGAGCTTCTGCACGGGTGTCTATAGCGGCTTTGTTCATGGCTGTCTGAACTGTAAGCAATAGTATCATATTGCCTACCGACAATGGAATATTACTTAGTGTGGAAAAGAAGTGAGCCATCAAGCCGTGGAAAGAACCTTTACTATATCTTTACCAGCAAAGATGCCACTGTAGCTATGTCACCTTCTGGAAGCAGAGTTTCAACTGTGATGCTCTGGGGACAAAAAACAAAACAAAACTATGTAGACAGTAAGAAAGATTAGTAGTTGGTAGGGCAGGGAGTGGTAGCAGCATGAACAGATCAGAGGGTGGAGGGCTTTAAGGCAGAGAAACTGCTCTGTGTATCAACACAATGGCAGATGCCGGTCCAGACCCAGAGTGTGCCCCACAGCAAGAGCAAGCCCTCTGCATACTCGGGACACTGGGAGGCGATGTGTCTTCTGGAAGTGATGTGTCACTCTGGCTGGGAATAAAAGAGAAGGCTGTGTGGCTCTGTGTGTGTGTGTGTGTGTGTGTGTGTGTGTGTGTGTGTGTGTGTGTAGTGGGGAGCACATGGGAAATCTATCCCTAGCACTCAACCTGTTACAAGCCTAAACCTGCTCTAAAAAATTTAATTAAACTTTTTTTGTTGGGGGCTGGAGAGATGGCTCAGAGGTTAAGAATACTGACTGCTCTTCCAGAGGTCCTGAGTTCAGTTCTCAGCAACCACATGGTGTCTCACAACCATCTGTAACGGGATCCAATGCCCTCTTCTGGTGTGTCTGAAGACAGCTACAGTGTACTCATAATACATAAAATAAAATTTTTCTTTTACAAAAATGTTTAAAATTTTTCCTTCTAAAGCCAGGGAGATGACTCAGCAGAGAATGAAGTAGAACCCTTGTCTAATACCATGTGTGCTATTGTGTAGACATGATTTTCCTGCCCCTCAACACACACACACACACACACACACACACACACACACACACAAGATTGTTGTGTTAAACACTTGATCCCCAACTGGGGGATCTAGTCACCGAAAGATATTTGGATCAGATATGGAACTGGAGAGATGGCTCAGCAGTTAAGAGCACTAGCTACTCTCGAAGAAGACCCAGGTTCAATTTATGGCACCTATACGGCAGCTTACAACTATCTGTAATTCCACTTCCATGGGATCTGACTACCTCTTGTGGGCCTTCACGGACACCAGGAACCCACATGGCGAACAAACATACATGCAGGCAAAACTTCTATATACATAAAGTATAAATAAGTAAATCTTTGCCAGGAATGGTAACACAAACTTTTTTTTTTTTTTTAGTTTTTCGAGACAAGGTTTCTCTGAGTAGCCCTGGCTGTCCTGGAACTCACTCTGTAGACCAGGCTGGCCTCAAACTCAGAAATCCGCCTGCCTCTGCCTCCCAAGTGCTGGGATTAAAGGTGTGCGCCACCACTGCCCGGCTGTAACTCAAATTTTTAATCTCAGTACTTGGTAGGCAGAGACAGGTGAATCTTGATGAAGTCAAGCCCAGTCTGGTCCACGTAGTGAGTTTCAGAACAGCCAGGGCTGTATAGAAAATGAGGACTTTCAGAGTTTTGGAGGTAGGGCCTGTCTGAAAGAACTAGGTGATTTGAGGCTTGTTTTTAGAAGTTATATTTTATTGTTGTTTTGTTTTGAGTTTTGAGACAGGGTTTATCTGTATAGCCCTGGCTGTCCTGGAACTCACTCTGTAGACCAGGCTAGCCTCAAACCGAGAGATCCATCTGCCTCTGAGTCCTGAGTGCTGGGATTAAAGAACAACCCAATTGCCATGTGACCCAGTGTCAGCACTTGTAATGGGCCATCAAGAGTTCACACAAATATTTAAAGCAGTGGTTCCTGTGGGTTAAACCCCTTTGGGGGCGGGTGTCACATATCAGATATCATGCATGTTAGGTGTTCACGTTATGTTTCATAGCAGGAGTTGGGGGTTACCACAACATAAGGAACTGTATTAAAAGGTCACAGCATTAGGAAGGTTGAGAACCACTGGTTTAAACCGTAATGTCACAATGCCAGGCCTGGAGGTGATAGACACTTATAATCCCAGCACTCAGGAAGTTGAGGCAGAAGCTTCACGAGTTCAAGGCCAGCCTGGGCTACATAAGGGAGACTTGTCTCAAAGATACAAACACAAGACAAAACAAAAAGCTAAAAGAGGCTTGTTCAGAACAGTACCACTCAAAGTGGCCAAGGGATAGAAACAGCTCTAATGCCCATCCGCTCATGAAACAGTAAAAGCTGGCGCACACACACACACACACACACACACACACACACACACACACTGCAGTGTGCTTTTCAGAATGAAGCACAGCACATTGCTACACTGGAGAGATCTTTCTGTTTGTATGTTCTGAGTCAGGGTCTCGGCTAGCCCAAGCTAGCCTCAGACTTACTCTGTAACTGAGGCCAACCTTGAACCTCTGGTCCTCCTGCCTCTGCCTCCCAGACATCAGGATTACAAGGGTGCACCAGAACTCTGGGCTGGAAAATTCTTGAAAACTGTGCTGCAAGGACGGAAGCCAAAGATGAAAAAGCCACGCTACATTTATTTGTATTCAGTGTGAGACAGGACATTAGGCCCAAAGAGAGAATGTCTGTTCACGGTTACGGAAGCAGACAGCAGGGGGATGGAGCTTGTGACTGTTTAACGAGAATAGGCAGCCTTCTGGGGGAGACGAAGGCATTCTGGGACAGATGCATTAGCACCCTTATAAAGGAGACCTTGGCCCCCTTCTGCCATTGCAGACTTAAAGAAACTGCCACCAGTAAGAAACAGGTCCTTGCCAGACACCAAAATGATTTTTGTGCCTGATCCAAGACTTGCCCTGGTTTATAGATGACCTGGTCTCAGGTATTCTGTGATAGCAGCAAGGACAGCCTAAGACAGCTGCTGCCCACCAATGGAAGCCCACCTGGGGGCACTGAACTCTGTGTACGCTGTAAAGTAGTTTAAAAGGCAAATTTTATGTTAGGTGAATTTTATCCCCAAAGGGATTTTTGTTGGTGGTGGTTTTAATTCAGACTGGATCTAATGTACCCTGGTGTTCTGAACAGCCTGGGGAGTCATCTATGAACCCATACTTTCAGCTTCGAATGAGTGAATGAATCATTAAGTATACAGCAAGCCAAATTGAAAGAATAAACAGCCAAAGAGAGAGGGGTAGGGGAGGAAAGAACAAAATATAATCAAATTGGGAACTCCAGCAGAAACTAACAGGGGAAACTGAGGCAGGACACTGGAGCCCCTGAGTGAGCTTCCTGTCCATGACAGAGATCCCGAATTCTCTTACCCTTTGCTGGAACTCTTACGGAGAGCGGATCGTCAACATTCACGCCTGCTGGAAAAGCTTCACCCTCCAGCTGAGCATCTAAACATGTCCTTAGTGCACAGCGTTTTCCTTCTCAGGCTGCTCTGCCCTCCCCATTACAGAGTCGGGGAGCCCAGCCCCAAACAAGGAGCCTTGGAGGACCCTGAGACAAACATGCTTAAGACTGAAAAGGAGCAGAAGCTGCCCAGCTCCTCACTGGGCTCAAATAGCAGTGCAAAGTAATTTACCTATGTAATGTAAGTTATACCCCAGCTCGCTTCAAATTCTTTGCAGCCCAGGATGACCTTGGAATTATGACCCTGGCTGGCCTGGAAGTGGATATGTAGTAATGCCTCAAGTGCTGGCATTAAAGGTTGGTGGCTCCGTGACGGTTGGTCTTAAGTCAACTCTATACATAAGCTGGAGTTACGTGAATGGAGGGAATCTTAATTGAGAAAATGCCTCCATAACATCAGGCTGTAAGACATCTCCTTAATTAGTGATTGATGGGGGAGGGCCCAGCCCATTGTGGGTGGAGCTATTCCTTGGCTGATGGTCCTGGGTTCTTTAAGAAAGTAGGCTGAGCAGGCCACAGGGAGCAAACCAGTAAGCAGCACCCCTCCATGGCTGGCCTCTGCATCAGATCCTGCCTCCAGGTTTCTGCCCTGTCTGAGTTCCTGTCTCGACTTCCTTCAAAGATGAACAGTGATGTGGAAGTGTGAGCCAAATAAACCCTTTCCTCCCTAACTTGCTTTTTGGTCATAGTCCATTGCAGCCATAGAATCCCTAAGAGGGTACCTAACCCAGCTGACCTTAGAATTTTGAATTCCCATCTCTTGTGCCACCATTCCAGGTTTGTGCCTTGGTGGCAATGAAACCTGAGGCTTTGTGCACACTAGGCAAGTACTCTGAGTACTCTAAGTACTACCTGAGTCACATCCTCAAGCCCTTACCTCCAGATACTTTTTTTTCCAAGTACAGATACAGATGCATGGTATAAAATGCATGGCCCTTAAAAACATGCAAATAGAGGGAGAGATTAAGAACCACACAGGCAAAGAGTCCATTAAAGGAAACTGTTGGGAATATGCAAATCCATGAAGTTAGGAAGAGACTATGCTTACCTGGGTGGGGGTGAACTGAAGACAGGAGGAACAGGCTCAGGGGAGAGGGGGAGACATGCCAGTGGTTTGGGCTTCTTTTCAGGGAGCTAAAAGTGTCTGCAAGTTGACTGGGCTGCGTTCAGAACTCTGTAAAAATAACAAAAACATTTAGGAACTCTATTTTTGTTGTTGTTGTTGTTGTTTGGTTTCTTGAGACAGGTTCTCATGTAATCCAGGCTGGCCTTGAACTCACTATGTAGCCAGGGATGACCCTGAACTCCTGATCTTCCTGCTTCCACCTCACAAATGCTGAGGTCACAGGCATGTGATCTTACTAGATCACACTTGGCCTAGAAATGTAATCTCCTCTTCTTTAAAGATTTATCTTAAATTATGTGTGTGTGTGTTTGGGTATTTGCACATGAATACAGTATGTGCAGAGATCATATTCTCTGAAATCAGAGTACCAGACAGTTGTGAGCCACCCAACATGGGTGCTGGGAACCAAACATGGGTTCTCTGCAAGAGCAGCAAACATTAAACATTGTGTCTGTGTCTGTGCTATCCTTTATTTCCTATATCCTATATATTTATAACATATATTATTTATAGTTATATATATATTCTTTATTCTTTATATATGTATATATATATATATATATATATATATATATATATATATATATATATATTCTTTAAATGGGTGAGTTCCATGGGGCTGTAAATTATCTTAATAGATAATACTGATATTACCCATATCAGTATTAATAGACATGTTATAAGGAAGTCTATCATTGTCACACTGTTCCCAACAATGGAGACATAAATTATGTGAAGATAAGTGACTGGAGCGATGGCTCAGTGGTTAAAAGCACTGGCTGCTTTTGCAGAGGACCTGGGTTCAATTTCCAGTACCCACACAGTGGCTCATAGGCCCCCTAGAACTTCCAGAGGATCTGGTACCTTCTTCTGACCTCCACAGGAACCAGTCACAAATGTATGTGGCAAATACATACACATGAAGGCAAAACATTCATATAACAAAAACAGATATAAAAATTTTATATAGATATAAAATATGAAAAGAAGCTATGCAAAGATCTTTAGGGATAAAATTTTGAGTGTGGTGAAACAGAGAAAGTGTTTCTACTCCGACTACAGAAACCTAAACATTTGGGGCCAATGTGTCCGACATCTCTCTGTGGCATCTTTTCATGCGGTTTTAGAAGACTCAAGTCACACAGTTGTACTGTCCAACACTGAAGCCACTAGCCTCAGGTCATGAGTTAATCATGAATATACATTAATTAAGACGAATGCTATTCCGCCATTAGTAGCCACATTTTAAGTGCCCAGTAGCCACAGTCCTGGGTCATGCAAGGATAAGTTGCCCTCTCTCATACAGAAAGTTCTAGTAGCCAGTGCTGGGACATGCAAACACAGACAAATGTGGTGAAGATGGCTGTGAGTGATACCTATTCAGGACGTTCCTCTCTGCACTGTGACAGTCGAAGTGCTTTAGAAACTTACAGACCACTGTCCAACGGTCTCTTCTGAGTGTTCACCCACCCAGTTTCTCATACCTTCTCTCTCATTGGAGTTATGTGTAGAATACAGGTTGTTCTTTGTGGCCCTGAAGAGACACGGCTGGGTAGGGATGGTGGAGTTAAAGTGGTGTGTGTGTGTGTGTGTGTGTAAAGTTTTGCTCTGTGCTTTTTTAGAAGTGCAACTTTGTATTTCATTACTTAGTATTCCTGAATCTAGCAGTTGTTTAAAAAAAAAAACAGAAGGACTGAGAAGGAGTTCTAGCCTCTGGGAATCTAGAAGGCTCTTAGCTCTGGTCCAAGCACAAAGCAAATGACTTTTAGTCATTACATGTATGTATGTATGTATGTATGTATGTATGTATGTATGTATTATGTATGTATGTGCATACATATTTATATATGTATATTTTTAATTTTTTTTTCAAAAGAGAAAGCTGGGAAAACTTACAGAAACCATGACTGTCTTAAGTTGGAACAAAGGACCCCAGCCTCCCTTTCCCATCTTTGGATACTCAACAGCCATTGGTTGAGCTCATGTCTTAGGATGGTGAGGCCTCCCAGTTAGGGGCAAGGGTCTTGAGGTGTTCTCTTACCTGTCATTGACTATATATATACATATGTATGTATGTATATATATATATGTGTGTTTTATTTATTTTTTGTTGAGGACTGCACTGCTCCATGCTTGGGACTTTTTACCACATGCTTTGCAAACGTGAATACCTCGTGCACTTTGTAGCTGGGGGCACTAAACAGCAAAACAAGATATGTGGGAAAAAGAAGATGTTTATCAGAGTGTGCTCAGCTGTTGTAGGCTGTTGGAAAACAAGTCTCTTGTCAGGGTATATGATCCAAGATGGCTGCAAAGATGATAGCCACTTTCTGATAGGAGTTGGCTCCTAACAGGTCCCCCTTTTTAATTTTTTTTTTTCAAAAGAGAAAGCTGGGAAAACTTACAGAAACCATGACTGTCTTAAGTTGGAACAAAGGACCCCAGCCTCCCTTTCCCATCTTTGGATACTCAACAGCCATTGGTTGAGCTCATGTCTTAGGATGGTGAGGCCTCCCAGTTAGGGGCAAGGGTCTTGAGGTGTTCTTTTACCTGTCATTGACTATCTGGCTTAGTTCAGAAGTTAGGGATTAATCCTCATTTGTCTTGATGACAGAGGTTTCGGAGTCCCCTACTTCCAGCCTGTAATAACATAATGGACCTGTATGGGTTTTATTTGAATAGCATCTATCTGTTGTTGTACAAAGGTATCAGTCTGTTGAATAGCATGAACCCGAGAGACAAGAGACTTAATGCCTAAATGGTTGGTATAAAAGCCCCACTTTTTAAAGGGTAGCACACAACCCCCTCTGTTGGAGGAGTAAAAGTATAGCACTGTTGCAGCTAAGGAGAATAATGAATTTTACCAATGCAATATAGCAGATTCCATTCTTTCTAAATCTATAGAAGTACAGAGCTGATCATAGCTTTGATCTTAACAAAACAAGTGAGGAAATCCCCGTCCCTGCCCCAGTCAATCTTAAACCCAATAAGACAGCTATAGTAATTGTGGTAATGGGTTTTCTCCTGGGTCTAAACAATGTTCCCCACTAAATCATAAGTTGGGGAACCAAGAGTTTAACAGAGCCACCCTGGAGGTGCAGGTGGCGACGTCTCCTTCTGCACTGAGAACTTCCCAAGTCAGGTATTCTGATTGATCTGTTCCAGTTTGAAGGCAAACTTCATGTTTCTTTTTTTTTTTTTTTTTTTTTTTTTTTTTTTTTTTTTTTTTTTTTTTTTGTTTTTTTTTTGGTTTTTTCAAGACAGGGTTTCTCTGTGTAGCCCTGGCTGTCCTGGAACTCACTCTGTAGACCAGGCTGGCCTCGAACTCAGAAATCCGCCTGCCTCTGCCTCCCAAGTGCTGGAATTAAAGGCGTGCGCCACCACCGCCCAGCTAAACTTCATGTTTCATGCAAAGAAAAAATATGCTTCTCAGGCGGTTTCTCCTCCTTGGATTTGTTATTATTGTCTATTTGTTTAATCAGTCTCTCTGGCAGCCAGCGTGTGGCATCTGCTATTTGAGAATATATGCAGACAGAACCTCTTCCCCAGATAAGCACTGGATCTGGCCCATTCCAGGTTCCAGTTAATGGGTCTTTCCAGAGGATTGTTGCAAAATTCTTTCTGGTATCAGGATGCCAGAATCTATCTGCAGCAGATTTTCCTTCAGAATCCAAACTTTACACATTTAAAATTTCAGGGGGATCTCTTGGTAGGGTACCATTCCCCTGTTTTAATTTTTTCAAATTGATTTTTTACTAGGAACTGAGCAGCTTGTAATTTTTAGGTGGTTAGGGACCACTGATCCATCCAGACGGGCGAGTCCCTCTTCCAGGTGATAGGATCAGCACAATGCCCTAGGGGTGCAGCTGAATCAGTAGTCCCCATCAAAAATACCCCAAGCCTCTTCTTTCATTGTTACCATGGACCTCAATAGGATGAGTGATCCCATCTTCACTTTTTCCTAATCCTTTCCCTAGGGAAAATCCAGAGTTTACCATTTGAGCCATGATTACTTCATTAGGGCTGCACATAATCAATCCCAACTGGGATAACAGATCTCGGCCCCAGAGATTAATGGGAAGGCCCGGGATGACATAGGGTTGTATATTCCCTGTATTTCTTTCTTTATCTTTCCACGTCAGTACCTTAGAGCTTTGTTGTGGGTTTTGACTTTGGCCAATATCCCTTAAATTGGTTAAGGTTGGGGTCAGAGGCCAAGTGATGAGCCAATCACTTTGTTTTTATAATCGTCACATCAGCCCCTGTATCAACCAAGCCTTGGAATGCCTTCCCATCCAGCCATAGTGTCATCATAGGTTTTTGTTTAACTATAGGTTGTACCCAGTATGCATCAGAGGAACCAAAGCCTCGATCCCCTCTCTAGGACTCTTATATTTTTGATTAGTAGGAAACAATGGAAATAACAATAGTTGAGCTATCCTCCTTCCTGTAGGAATGGTGACTATATTCTGAATTGCCTGTGCCATTACCTTAATCTCACCTTGATAATCATTGTCTATAATTCCAGGAAAAATCTGTAGTCCCTGCATAGTAGTACTGCTTCTTCCCACTATCAGGCCAAATACATTTGGATAGAGCGGTCCAAACACTCCAGTGGGTAAGGCCTGAAGTCCCATTTCTGGGGTTAATACTGTGTGGGTGGCAGAACTGAGGTCCAGTCCTGTACTTCCTGGTGTTGTTCGACTAAATTCAGAAAGGGGTTATTGTTGTTTTCTGGTATGAAACTGACTGCCCCATAAGCCTGTTTTAGCTTGTGTTGGTTCGGGTCCTGGGGATAGCCCCTGTTTCTGTTTCCCTGATTATGGGAAAGGGTGTTTCCTTGTGCATCTGTCTTGGACCTACATTCATTAGCCCAATGCTTTCCACGTTTGCAATGTGGGCACAGCCCAGGCTGTTTTCTGGGCTGTCTCTGGGTTAACTCATTTTCTGCCTTGCAATCTCTTGCAAAGTAACCAGGCTTGCCATACTTAAAACGGGCCTTTTTATCTCTACTTGCTAAAAAAATCTCTTACTGATTGTCCTTGCATGGCAGCTGCCATAGCTAAGCCCTGTTGTTAGGAGGGCCCTATGTCAGAACAGAGTCTGATGTACCCAGTGAGGTCTGTCTGCTTCCTGTAGAGTCTAATGGCCGCTTGGCAGGCAAGATTAGCATTTTCATATGCAAGCTGTTTCACATAATCTACACCTGCCTCTATATTACCAAAAAATGCTCCCTGCTGTTGTCATTAATTGATGAACAAAATCAGAAAAGTGCTCATCAGGCCCTTGTCTGACTGCTGTCAAAGACACACCAGTGTCTCCCTTTACCAGAAGTTGATACCAATCCTTCATGGCTGCATTTTGAATCCGAGCAAATAAGCCTGGGTCATATTGCATCTGGTTATCACTAGAAGCAAATTGCCCTTCTCCTACTAAGGCATCAAAAGACCAACCATTGCCTGCCTGAATGTTTCTCCTAGCTGTCTTTTTCCAATTCTCATGATACTCTGATTTCCAAAAAAGATGGTCTCTGCCACTAAGAACTGCTCTCACTAAAGTATTCCAATCCCCAGGAGTCAGCCACTCCTCTGCAACAGATTCTAAGATTGCAAGAGTAAAAGGAGCAGTGACACCATATTGTGACACTGCATTTTTTAATTCTTTAATGATTTGAAAATTAAACCCTGTGTGATGTCTCCAAGCAACCCCTTGAGCATCTCTGGTCTCTGATACAGGGAAAGCCTCAGCCTCTCCCTCCTTTGACTGATCTGTGGCTAAACTAAAGCTAAAGAATAGGGACTGTCTTTGGACTCTGGGTTGAGGAACGCAAGGAACTGGGGGATTTTCCTTGCCCTCTTGAGACCTCTTCCCTGTCTTTAATTTTTGTAGCTGATTAAGTCCGGATATTCTTTTTCTAACTCTATTTGTTGTCTAAGGAGAGAAATTTTGTCCTGTAACTCCTTTCTGGGATCTACAACCACCACCTCCATATCGGGAGTATCTGGAGGCAGAGGCACACAGGGAAAGGGCCTTTGGGAAAAGGGCCATTCAGGGTCATAATGTTTGGCTGCCTCTTCCTCTATCTAGGTCTTCCCAGTCTGACTCTGACAAATCATCATTAACCTTTGGTCATATTTTGAATTCTAATTTTGGAAATATGCATTTCTTTTTCTTTTGAACATGAAACACAGCATTCAAACAATGAAACAAAAGCAGACAATTGACACACAACAGCAAACAACAAAACAAAAACAGAGTTGAGTTCAGGCTGATTTATTTCTTGCCCCATTTTTATTATCATGACTTACCTTTCTCGAGGCAGCAGATTCCCTCTGTGATAACCTTTGTTTTACTTCTGAATTTTTGGCAGATCCTTCTTCCAGTAACGTCCCTCACTGGGTTTCTCATTCTTGCTGCCTTGAGTTGAATACCAAGACCAAGCCAGCTCCTTCAGTCAACAGGTTCTCCAGCGCAGGAGTGAGGATGCACAGTTCCAATTCCCCCGGTGTCGTTCATTGTATCTCATCCACTGGAGCTCCAATGTTGATTGCCAAGATGTTGAGGACCATTCCCCATGTTGGGTCACCAAGATGTTGAGGACTGCACTGCCCCACACTTTGGGACTAAGTGCTCTGGTCCGAGGGGATCAGACAACAGGGTCCAGCAAGAGAGAGAATGGGAATGGAGGGGCAAAAGACTCAAAGAATGGAGACAAGACAGAGAGTCTGGTCAAGTCCCATTTACTGAAAGGAAATCCTGGGTATATATAAGCACAAGCAGGGGAACACAGCTGAAGACACTTTCCACATGTGCCTTGCAGCTGGGGGCACTAAACAGCAAAACAAGATATGTGGGAAAAACAAGATGTTTATCAGAGTGTGTGCAGCTGTTGTAGGCTGTTGAAAACAAGTCTCTTGTCAGGGTATATGGCTCGAGATGGCTGCAAAGATGATAGCCACTTTCTGCTAGGAGTTGGCTCCCAACAATTTTTGAGGGGGCCACAGTGTATTTATGGAGGTCAGAGGACAACATGCGGGTGTCCTTTCTCTTCCTCCACCATAGGTTCCAGGGTGTACTGGGTTGGTCCTGATGCTGCTTGTATTCTAATGCTAAATACTGGTTTCTCCAGATGTGGTTGTTTCCAACGAGCAGCTCCTCACATACACCAAATGATGTTATGTAACCTTGCTCCTTAATTTAAAACTTTTGGTTGAATAAAGATGCCTACAGCCTGTAGTTAGGCAGAAGAAAGACAGGCAGAGCTTCAGTTCCCAGCTTGGGTCTGAGGAGAGACCAGGCAGAGGAGAGGAGAGAGGCAGAGAGAGGAGAAGACACCATGATGTAGGTGAACCATAACATGGCCATGAGGGCCAGCCAGTTGGAGCAAGAGCAATCCCGGGTGGAACATGGCAAGTTATATCACAGAGTTATTGACAGGGAAGCAGATAAAATAACAGAGAATTGATATCTGTCCAGCCCTAGTGCTTTAAGGTTTGTTATAAAGGTTTTTGTGTCTTTTATTTGAGAACTGTATGATCAAGGATGGATTAGAAACCCCTAATTAATATTTACCACAACACCAAGGATGGAACTCAGGCTGTCAGCATGGGTGGTGAGCCTTGTTATGCGCTGAACCATCTCCCTGAAAAGCAGGTATTCATGACAGGAGGCAGGGATGGACTGGAAGAACTGGAGAAAACCACTCTTTCACCTTGCAGAGTCCTCTGACTACACTATAGGTCATCCATCGACTAGAGGACCCTGATGATGATGCTGCTACTCTAGGGCTTGCTTTATCAGCAGTCACAACAAAAATGGTCACAACTATAATTTTCCGTGTGTGTGTGTGTGTGTGTGTGTGTGTGTGTGTGTGTGTGTGTTTCCCGCCAAGATGGAAGGGTTTAACTATGGAGAAAACTGCTTTACAACATTTCCCAAACTGACTTTATGGATAAATGTGTGTAGTAGTACTCAATTAAATACATAAATTGATCCCGGCAGTGACCCATTCCTCACTACTCGCCCCAATGTTCTGGGTTCTCAAATGAAAGACACACACAGCCTTTAATATTTCGATATGCTTAAAACAGCTCGATGGCTGAACCACCTCCTAACCGCCATGTGGCTAATCCACCTCCCTCTAATATTCCCAGATCATTATTTACTGATTCCTATATTCCATCTCTGCTGCCCTAGACCCAGTCGGGCAGCCCTCTTGGGCTATGATCCCCGGCTCCTACATGGCAGATATGCTCTCTGTCCCGCACCTTCTCAGGCATGGAGTCTTTCCTCTGCTTCTCCAGGCTTGGTGGATCTTTTTTCCTCTCTCTCCTCTGGTCCCTCTCTTGGGAATCCTAAAGGTCCCGCTCCTGTCTGCCCCGCCCAGCCATTGGCTGCCGGCAACTTTATTTACCAATCAGAACCAACTCAGGGCAGAGTCTTCAGTGTCTTCTGTGAGGATGTGAGGATTCTCATGCAAACAAATTTGGAGGCCCAAATTAACATAACATGCGCAGCCACAAATGTGACCCGACCTGATGCCAGGCTAATCAATGTGTAATCCCTCAGCTTTCTGTTCCTATTAACAAATGCCCGAGAAAAATCATCTTATAAAGAAGAAAGGTCTGTTCTGGCTCATAACTTTAAAGGTATCAGTCTGTGACTGGCTACACCCCCGCTTTAGTCAAGGAGGCTCCTACAGGCTGTAACACTAGACAAAACCACTCACCTCATAGCCAGAGATAAAATAGAGGGAAGAGTTAGAGTCCTACAGCACACCCAAGGACCTAAGAATCTCCTACACGGCTCTACCTCAAAATTCCTACCAGTATTCAAGAGCCAAACTAGAGACCTTGTGTTCTGGTTAATTTTAAGACAACTTGACCCAAGCTAGGGTTATCAGGGAGGATGGAGTCTCAGCTGAGAAGATGTCTCCATGAGCTCAAGCTGTAGACAAGCCTGTGGGCATTTTCTTAATTAGTGATTGATGAGGAAGGACCCACCCCCCTCTGCACAGTGGGCGGGGCCGTCCCTGGGCTGGAGGTCTTGGGTTCTAAAAGAAAGCAGGCTGAGCAGTAAGAGGAGCAAGCCAGTAAGCAGCATCCCTGCATAGCCTCTGCATCAGCTCCTGCCTCCAGGTTCCTGCTCTACCTGAGTTACTGTCCTGACTTCCTTTTATGATGAGCAGTGATATGGAAGTGTGAGCCAAATAAACCCTTTCCTCCCCAGGTTGCTTTTGGTCATGGTGTTTCATCACAGCAATAGTAACTCTACTTAAGGCACCAGGCTTCTGCCTACAACCCTACCCCCATCCCCACCCCCATCTGACTGCAAAAGCTGCTTGGGAGATGCCTGCTTGGCTAGGACAAAGTGGCATGGCCATGTCCAGGTACAAGGATTTTACTTCTAAAGCAAGAGGCAATCTTTTTTTTTTTTTTTAAATTGGATATTTTATTTACATTTCAGATGTTATCCCCTTACCCCACTTCCCTCCCTGCCCAGGAACCCCCTATCCCAACCCCTCTCCTCATGCTTCTATGAGGATGTGCCCCCACTTACCCCACTCACTCCCATCTCGCCACCCTCGAATTCTCCCACACTCAGTGTCCAGCCTTCATGGGACCAAGGATCTCCTCTCCCACCCATGCCCGACAAGGCTATCCTCCCTTACACATACAACTGGGGCCATGGGTCCCTCCCTATGTGCTCCCAGGCTGCTGGTTTAGATACTGGGAGCTCTAGTTGGTTGGTATTGTTGCTCTCCTCATAAGGCCGCAAACCCTTTCAGCTCCTTCAGTCTTCTAACTCCTCCATTGGCTATCATTGGTCAACACCTGAGAGCTGCCTTTTCATTTCAGTAGCCAGATTATCTATGTCTCATGTATTAGCAGATCCAGACTGCATGGGAAGAACACTTGAGAGCTGCAGAGAAAACGGAGGAGGAGGAGGAGGAGGAGGAGGAGGAGGAGGAGGAGGAGGAGG
>JANHMN010000004.1:14963076-15009520 GCA_030674055.1 Rhabdomys pumilio | reverse complement strand
GAGGAGGAGGAGGAGGAGGAGGAGGAGGAGGAGGAGGAGGAGGAGGAAGGGGAGGAAGGGGGGGAAGGGGAGGAGAAGGAAGAAGAGGAGGAGGAAGAGGAAGAGGAGAAGGAGGAGAAGGAGGAGGAGGAAGAGGAGGAAGAGGAAGAGGAGAAGGAGGAGGAGGAGGAGGCAGAGGAGGAAGAGGAGAAGGAGGAGGAGGAAGAAGAGGAGGCAGAGGAGGAGGAGGAGGAGGAGAAGGAGGAGGAGGAAGAGGAGGAAGAGGAAGAGGAGAAGGAGGAGGAGGAGGCAGAGGAGGAAGAGGAGAAGGAGGAGGAGGAGGAAGAGGAGGCAGAGGAGGAGGAGGAGGAGGAAGAAGAGGAGGAGGAGGAGGAGGAGGAGGAAAAAGCACCACACTTGGAACATGGTCTGGTTCCACACTCAGCCCAGTGATCACTGATGATGGTGGCACTTGTTCCATGCTGGGTCCATCACTCAAGTCAATGAAGCCAGTCTCTCTGCTCTCTCTCAGGTCTCACATTGCCACAGTCGCAGCAATCTGAGCCCGGAGAAAGGTCAGTTTGTCCTCAAGGGCAGCTATCTTCATTGCAGCTTTGCTTACAGGCAGGTCATCTGCCTCTGTTTTGTTCTGTCTGAGAGCAGGGGAACGAAAGATCTCAAAGAAGTTTGAAGGATGAAAGGAGGCAATCTTCCCTTCCTCCTTCTTTTTCCATATATTATGTCGAAGTCTGAGACAACTGGTTCCTTCATCATTTGCCACACACAAAACACCAGCAAGAGATGGAACCGTAAGTTCACAGTCATCAGACTTCTTAGAGTTCACCTGTGGGATCAACTCAAAACGAGGTCTCCGGCAAGGCTCTAAAGGAAGCATTCTCCGAGTAATACAAACAATACTCTGAGCTGACCCATAGTCTTTATGTTGACAAATCAGCAAATCCTGGTCTACGGGAACACCAAAATATGCCAGCATGTTTCTTAATAGATTCAGAAGAAAGACATTGTTGAAGCAACCTCAAGAAAACATTGTGCATTGGTACCCTCCCGCTGCATTGCACCCAGCCAGGGGGCAGGGGAAACTTGGGATGGACTCGACACCCAGTGGCTGGCGAGCTGACAGCGGCCGAGCAGCTTCTTCCCGGAACTCCTCTTATTTCCTTTTTAAACATTTCCTTCAATTTGTGGAGCTGTGTGTATGAGTACAGGCATTGTAGAGATTGTGAGTTCACTGGTGCGGAGGCTGGGGATTGAACTCAGGACCTCCGGAAGAGCAGTGTGTACTCTTAACCACTGAGCCATCTCTTCATCCCTGCTTGACATCTTTTCAAGTAAACACGCAGCTTTCACCCAGACAGCCATACATCAGATCATGAAACACAGAGACACAAACACACACGCACACACAGACACACACTCCATTTTAAAAAACTGAAATTATTCTGACTATATTTACAATCAAAAGATTACCAGGAACTCGGGTTGCAGAGATGACTCAGTGTTTACGAGCTGCTCTTGCAGAGGACCCATGCTAGATTATCAGAACCTACATGTCAGTTCTCAACCGTCTGTGACTCCAGCTTTGGGGAATCCAACACCCTCTTCTTATGTCTGCAGGCACTGCATATGTGTGGCACACAGACATACATACAGACAGACAAAACACCCATACGTGTTTAAAAAAATAAAGATAACCAGAAACTTCCTGATTTCCTGAAAACTAATATTTTTAAAATTATTTTTATTGATTTATTTTGTGTGCATGTGTGTATAAGTGTGGAGGGCAACTTGCAGGAATGGGCTCTGTCTTTCCACCGTGTGGGCCTTAGGGGTTAAACTCCGGTCATCAGGCGAGGTGGCAAGTGCCTGAACCTGCTGATCCAAACAGATATCACCCGAGGAATCTGGCTGGGCATGGTGGTGCATGCCTCTAACCCCAGGACTTGGGAGCTGCTCGGTTCCCAGGGCTCCTATAAGAGGGTGCAGTCTGTGTGTCCACCGCTGACTGTATTTGCTTTAATCACTTGATGGAGGGGCACATCACATGACAGGCTCAGCGAAGGAATTATTCCTTTACCTTTGGTGTTTAAAGCTATTCTGTGGAATGAGTTTAAAATTCTGACATCCTGCTCTCACCCAGCTTCACCATGGACACCTGGTTTTCTACTTCTATTACTTTTTATTGTCTCATCCCATCATTTAAAAAACTTCACCGTGCGTGTGTGTGTGTGTGTGTGTGTGTGTGTGTGTGTGTGTGTGTGTGTTATGTCCTTGTGTGTCTGTGACCCACAGAGCAATGTTTTCTCAGTTGGTCTCCACTTTCTCTGTTTGTTCGAGGTCGGGTCTCTCACTGAACTGGAGCCTGCTGATTTGGCAGGGCTGGCTGGCTGGTGAGCCCTGGGTTCCTCCCTTCTCGGCCTCCCTGGTTCTGGGTCTGCGCTGCCACAGTGGCTCTTTACATGGCCGCTGTAGATAAACCTATGTCCTCTCACTCACTGGGCACTTCACTGACTGAGCCGTCTCCCTGGCCTGTGGCAGGGTGCTCTAGTCTCATCCCGCTGCAACCAGGCTCCTAGCTTTCTGTTCTATTCAACCTAACCCTAGGCTCCAGTTCTCCCTCAACTGAGAGCCCTTAGGTATTTCCTTATAACATGGCCCCAACATTTTTACATCTATCTATCTATCTATCTATCTGTCTGTCTGTCTGTCTGTCTGTCTGTCTGTCTGTCTGTCTGTCTATCTATCTATCTATCTATCTATCTATCTATCTATCTATCTGTGTTACGTATATGGGTGCTCTGTTTTCATGCACACCAGAAGAGAGCATTGGGTCCCATTACTGATGGTTGTGAGCCACCATGTGGTTGCTGGGAATTGAACTCAGGTCCTCTGGAAAAGCAGCCAGTGCTTTTAACTCCTGAGCCATCTCTCCAGCCCGGCCTCATCATTCTTTTTTCACTATTATACAACATTTTTTACTTAGTCTTTCAGAACCTCATATGTGCATACAATGTATCCCAATCATATGAGCCGCTCTTTCAACCTCTCCTGGATCCCCACTCATCGCTTTCCCAAAGTGCTCTTGTTTCCTTTTAAAGGCTTTATACATTCTCTCTCTCTCTCTCTCTCTCTCTCTCTCTCTCTCTCTCTCTCTCTGTGCCCATGCATGTGCAAATGCACATGTGTACACACCATGTGTATACATATGCCTACAGAGACCAGAAGGCATAGTTATCCTAAACCTTGGTTACAGATGGATGTGAGCCACCCTACATGGGTGCTAGGAATTCTGGTTCTCTGCAAGAGCAGTGAATGTTCTCATCTGCAGAGCCTCCTCTCCAGCTCCCCTTCCTACCTTTCTTCCTTTTGTTTTTTTATTAACTCTGAGTGCAGTTAGTCCTGTCCTCATATTCCTGGCAGCAGGGTCATCCACTGAAGCAGGGTCAACCTACCATGGACTGCAGGCTTAAACTAAACTGACTCTCCCTCCCCTAGCTCCCATCAACCGCCAGCCTCCTCATTCTTTGAGCACTTTCTTGCTCTCTTATGCAAGATGGCCCAAGGTCACCTTCTACATTCTCTGTCCCAGTCTTGGTCTGTCATTTGTTCATGGAGACCAGGGGCTTTTGGTGGAGATCAGTATTCAGAAGCCAGGATCTCAGCCGTTCTGAGTGGCTGGAACTAGGGAGCCTTCAGTCCCCATTGCCATCCTGCCAGGGCACCAACTACTTTGAGGGCTTCCAGGCTCTCTATTGGAGAACCAGCCCGCTTTACAAATGCCCACCTGACAACTTTAGAACTAGATTTTTCTGGAAAGGAACTTGGAAAGGGAAGGAAGAGGCTAGCTAGTTCCTGGGCACTTCATCGTTTTCTTTAGTGTTTCATAGTTGGTTGTGCTGCCGTGGAAAAGTCTTTTTAAGTGGGTCCTTGATCTTGTAACTGTTGGATTGTTTTCCTGTGTGGGTAACTATATAATCTGTAGGTAATGATCATTTTGCTCCTATTTTCCCACCCTTATACGCCATAACCTCAGGGTAAAGTGAATTAGTAACTACAACGTCTGGCAGCCTTCGGCTGTCCCTGGTCTTCTTTAAGAATATATTTTTGAGCGAGCACGCTGTGGCGCAGCGGCTTGGGAGTCCACCTCTAGAGGTCTAGACATACCTCCCGTTGGTGTATGTCTAATGTCTTCTTCATAATCCAGTGTTATAAGTTTGGGGGGAAGAGGACTATAGGGGTATAGGGGTGGAGAGGCACGCTCATCATTCTCAGCCCAGGAAGTGCACACTGTGGGGAGAGCTCATGTGCAAGGGTATATATATATATATATTTTTTTTTTTGGCTAGGTGGTGGTGGCACATGCCTTTAATCCCAGCATTTGGGAGGCAAAGGCAGGCAGATCTCATGAGTTTGAGGCTAGCTTGGTCTACAGAGTGAGTTCCAGGGCAGCTAGCACTGCACAAAGAAACCCTGTCTTAAAACACAAAAAGTATATATTTTGGAATCTGGGATTAAAAGCATGTGCCACCATTGTCTGACTTTAATCACACTTTAAGAAAAAAAAAACTTTTTAAAAAAATATACATTTGTGTGTGTGTGTGTGTGTGTGTGTGTGTACACCACAATGACTACAGGTCTTCTGCAAGAGAAGCCAGTGCTCTAACCACTGAGCCATGTGTCCAGCCCTGTTACAACTTTTGGTACTTCCCCCCCCCCCCCACTCCTGGTTTACTAAAGATTTTTGAAACTGCAAATGGGTGTGACTTTCTGAACAGCTTTCTTCTGAGCACGCACCTGCGCGGAGATGAGCTCATGGCGTGTCTCCTTTAGCCATCGATTAACGTGAGAACTTAGTGGCTGCATTTTCTAAAGGTTAACTTTCCTTCCTTATCCAGGATAAGCCCCATTTGGTGGCCCTTAAAAGAAAACAAACATAGGATTGAGCTAACTGATGTTTTTGCCCGTTGTTTCTCACCTTTGTGTTCAGTGAGAGAAGAGCTTATAATTGCCTTCCCTCAAGTTTGCTTTCAGTTTGGAAAGTAAGATTAAAGACATTAACTATACCCTCTTTGTTCTGAACCCCTTGCTTTAGATTTGAGGTGTGGGATTTTATAAGCTCCCCAGGAGGCGTGGCAACATTTTCTGTCCTGAAAAGTCTCCCCTTGGAGGTCTCATGAGCCTGGATTTTCCAGGCCGACAGAGAGCTGGCCACAGTCTGGCTACCTAAGCCTGATGCTGTCCATTAGGGCAGAGAACAGCTGCATCTCCAATACGGTCTCACTAGGCCACAAAGGAGTTGTGTCTTGGTTTCCTCCTCAGCAAAACGTGGCGTTGGGTACAAGAATGTAGGGAGTAGCTGGGCGGTGGTGGCACACACCTTTAATCCCAGCACTTGGGAGGCGGAGGCAGGTGGGTTTCTGAGTTTGAGGCCAGCCTGGTCTACAGAGTGAGTTCCAGGACAGCCAGGGATATACAGAGAAACCCTGTCTCGAAAAAACAACCAACTAAACAAACAAATAAGAATGTAAGGAGCTTTTCCAGCCCTGGCAATCGTGGGCTTGAGATGCTTCGGGGCCACCCCGCGTATTGCATATTTCCACCTCTGTGGATCTGCAAGCTGAGTGAGAATACTTGTGGCCTGCAATGAATTTGCATCTCTGAAAGAAAAGGCTCTGGGCCTTTTCAAGGAGGGACCACAAGGGACCAGAAGGAAGAAAGAACAGGAAGAGGTCGCCTAGGGAGCCAAGTGTGATGGGCCACTGTCCCTATCCCAGGGTCTCCCCAGCCCTCCACAGGCCCTATACTACAGTTGTGGCTCTGGGTCTCTGGAAGCACCTAGCTCTCCTTTCCACATTCCATCTCCTCATCTCCTCTTCTGCCCTCCCCCTCCTCTGTGCCCTAGTCCTTGATGCCAACTCTATACCCCGAGCCCAGGTAGCCCTGCCAGCCTGTTTCATCCCCTAGCCCCTCCCACACACCTCAGCCTGGACTCCTTCTCCTCAGTCACGGGACAGGTCTGCTCCTTTCTCCTCCCAAGCAAACAAATTCTTAAATCGAGCTGTTTTTTCATCCACCTCCGCTACAGAGAGCCCCTGAACCCTCGCCAGGTGTGGTACTTATCGCCCTTCTGCCGTGGCTGGGCTGGACCTGGTTGCTTTCCACCCAGTCTGGGTTGGGGGGTAACCTGTCCCGTTCCTACTCTGTTCCACCCTCTGATTCCTGACCAGCCGGGTGGCAGCTTCAGACTTGTCCCCAGCATTGCTTTGAGTACCACAGCTCATGGCAGTGCGGGTGTTCCCTGTGTGGGTATCTACTGCCCCTGCTGGTCAGTTTGTTATAAACACCGACAGCTTTCCAGGTCACTAAGTCACCCTTCCCAACATTCAACATGGGGAGGTTGGGAGGGTGGAGGGTGGGAAGAGGGCAGGGGTTGACAGCCAGACCAGACCAGACCAGATCCAGGAACCAGAGCTGTAACTGTGTTTGTCCCCTTTTTTATAGTTTGGAAGCTAAGATATTAAGATAAAGTCGCTTCACCAAGGGATAGAGCTAGACAAAACAAAATAAAATAAAATAACAACCAAAGCATTTAGGGGCCAAAACCTTGCCTGTAGACCTAACTACTTAGGAATCTGAAGCAGGAGGATGACTTGAGCCAGGAGACTGGTCTGGTACTATGACAAGGAGAGAAAGAGAGAGAGAGAGAGAGAGAGAGAGAGAGAGAGAGAGAGAGAGAGAACAGATGCTTAGAGTTCAGAGCTGCCTCCAGCTCCTCGGAAACTGAAACTTCACTCTCCCTGAACTCTGTTCCCAAGCACAGCTTGCCTGCCTTCTCTACTCTCAATGGGGCACCTTCAGACTGCCCATACAGCACAGAAGGCTCTCTGCATTAGCATCCTGCCTCAATGTCCCTTCCTGAGACAGCTGTGGTGACCACCCACTGACAATCCCAGCACTTGGAAGTTGGAGGCAGAAGGATCAGAAGTTCACGGTCATCTTTAACCACATAGCAATAGAATATCAGCCTCCGCAGCCCATCCTTCCAGCCAGCCATCCCCCATCTCCTTCCCTACCCACAGTCTACACCACACCCAACCCAAGCCCTCCCAAGTAGCTCATCTTGGGGGGGGGGGGGAGAAGCAAAACAGAAGTGCCTCTCGTGCCGGATACATCTCATGCTGTAGCTCTGCTGGCAGACAGTTGTCTAGTGTGCATACATCCCAGAGCTACATAAGCCCACCATGGTGGGTTTGTCTATCATCTATCTACCTATCATCTATTATCTTTCTACCTATTATCTATCTATCTATCTGTCTATCTATCTATCTATCTATCTATCTATCTATCTATCATCTGTCTGTCTGTCTCTCTATCATCTGTCTGTCTGTCTCTCTATCATCTATCTATAACTACACACTGTAATCTCAACACTCCAGAAACAGAGGAAGGAGGATCAGAAGTTCAAGATCATCCTCAGCTACATATGGAATTCAGTGCCAACCTTGACTACATGAGACCCTGTCCTATACTGAGGTGGTGGGGGTAGCCTGGGAATATAGGTCCATGGTAGAGTACTGACCCTGAGTTTGGTATCTGATGGCAATAGATAAGATAGATAGATAGATAGATAGATAGATAGATAGATAGATAGATAGATAGACAGACAGATAGGTTTGTTTCCTCCGCCTTCAGCACGGGCTGTCTGGATTTTGTTCCATGCTTGCCGAGTCACGCTGACTGGATGTTTCCTAACCTAGCAGCCCATGTCCAGCTGACTCAGCACATGTGACTCTTTCTTGGCCCTGGGCGCCCCCGGATGCATCCTCTGTGGTCAGAACTCCACCTGGTTTTGCTTCCTCCCATTTCTACTTCTCAGTCTCCTCTGAAGATCGCTGGCACTCCCCAACCCTGTCTCAGATCCTCCCTTCATCCTGATCTCTCCTAGGTGTCTATAGAAGTACTAGCAGCTCTCCTATGTGTGCCACCTCTGTGGGGTACCTTTACTTCAGGGAGTGTGCTACAATCCTCAAGGTGGTACAGCTTACCTGTCAATCCTGCAGGGATGCTGAGGTCTTACTCTGGCTTAGCCTTTCCTCTGATTCCAAGAGGAGCATCCAGCTGTTTGCACTTGTCTCTACATAGACAGCTTAAACACACCTCGCTCTCAGCCTGTCAACTCAGATCTCCTCAGTCTGACACTCTAGCACACCATTCCATTCATAAAGCCTGTACCCATCAGGAAAACCTCCCTCTCCCTTACCCTTATCCATCCATCCATACCATGGTCCACCCACCTGTCTCTCAACCTCTCTCCCAAACCTCCCCCATACAGTCTCAATAGCAGCCCTGGGCATTCTGGCATGTTAAGGTGAATTAATTAAACTGTTTTGGCTCCTGGAAGGTCACACACATGCTGCACCCGCCCAAGAGCTCTCTGGATTCATGAATGAAACACACACACACACACACACACACACACACACACACACACACACACAGAGCAGTTAATTTTGATATATCTTGACTATCTCAATGGCTTGAGATAAACTTCCCTGCTGGCTTAACACCTTCTAAATCTGTACTGTATCTTTGCTGCCCTGTTTTCTTCTGAGCAGCCCCACCCCTCCACATAGGGCCACATTCCTTTTCCACCTACATTGCTGGATGCTTTCTCTCCTACAGCTCTTAAATCTGATCCTCTGCCTCTGAATCATGGAAATTCTCTCTTCTTCCCCTCTCTCAGTCCCTTGCTGGTGCAATCTAAAAGTTCCACTGTCTCCTTGCCCAGCCATTGGCTGTATGCAATTCTTTATTATCAATCAAAGGCAGTAGGGGGCAGAGACCCTCAGGTCTGGAAGCATGGCTTTTAGAACCAAAATAAGACAAAGCATTAGAACCAATTCCCAACATCTTATCCTTTCTGTCCAAAATTTTTAAAAAAGGCTCTTCTCTCAGATACAAATTGAGCATAACCATAACAATTATGTAAATTACAAAGTATGATATACAATTAGCATCCAGTCCATCAATTTGTCAATTAAAGTACTCTACTATTTATCCTGAATTTAAGAGTTTATAATTTTATATCTGAATTATGTTCTGACTTTAATTTGTGTTACTGTCTGAAAACCATCCTTTCTATGCTATCTTCCTCAATGGTAAACAACATGAGTTTGATTATGAGACTACAATTAGTACTTTAACCCCATCAGAAATCTGAGAATTAAATATTACCTGAAGACATAGGAAGCACAAGACATAGCTTCCAAAACCTTACCACTTTGTAGAGACAGCCGACTACCTGGACAGTCCCTCATTCCTCAAAATGTTGGAGCATCAATCTTTAGCCTTCTGGCTGAGGTCAGAACCACCTGACTGACCTTGCAATGAAGGAGGAACCATGAAGGACTTGTTTACTGTCTTGGCAGAGCCAAGCTGTCGACATTCCTGCATCGTGTGTCCTTTCTTGTGAAGTATTTTTTTGTCTGTAGATGAATAGGGTAATTTTTTGTTCAGTGGCTATTTTGCCATAATTGGAGCAACTCCATATGGAGGTTTTGATGCTCAGTTTGTTCTTTGAACCAAGAAGGGGGTACTGTCAGGAGCAGACACGTCTCTATTTAAATGATCTATAATAATGAATTAATATTAAATATCATATTCTGTGGAGTTATGTTTTTTTGATTAAGTAATGTCTAAGCCAGTTCCTGGGCTATTCCCATGTTGAGGAATCAGCAAGTCAGGTTACCTGTCTTGTTTGATTTCTCAAATTTTTCTGTTCTGTTGGCAAAATCTTCAAGGAGGTCTTCCCCTGTCATATCTGATCCATATCACTCTGGAAGGGGTCCAAAGCTGTTTCTCATTTTCTGTCAACACAAATACAGAGCCCCTCTCCCAAAATAGCATGTACTTTGTCCAGTAACCAGAAATCATTAAAGATATAAAATGAATTAAATTAATAGCTTGACCTCTCTCCCAGAGAAATTTTATTATTTTTTAAAGGTTTATTTATTTATTTAATGTATGTGAGTACATTGCCGCTCTCTTCAGACACACCAGAAAAGGGCATCAGATCCCAGTACAGTTGGTGTGTGGGCCACTATGTGGTTGCTGGGAATTGAACTCGGGACCTCTGGAAGAGCAGTCAGGCCGGGCAGTGGTGGTGCACGCCTTTAATTCCAGCACCTGGGAGGCAGAGGCAGGTGGATTTCTGAGTTCAAAGCCAGCCTGGTCTACAGAGTGAGTTCCAGGACAGCCAAGGCTATACAAAGAAACCCTGTCTCAAAAACTAAAAACAAAACAAAAATAAACAAAAAGAGCAGTCAGTGCTCTTAACCACTGAGCCATTTCTTCAGTCCCAGAAGAATTTTAATATTATAAATACCACCAAACTTATAATCATCTTCATTTTGATAATTAAAACAATTCAAATCAATTAAAACAATCTAAATAAACATTATCTGTTGAGCTAGTGCTCCTTCAGCATCTCCTGACTGAATTACATAAGCTTCTACTATCTGTCTGAGATAAGTTCATTTATCCCCTGCTTCTGACCTACACTTTACGATCAAAAGCCTCAAAGTGTTCATTTATGTATTTAATTTTAAATAAATTCCCTTCTACTTACTGTATAAGCCTATTTTGAGGTTCTAAGTTTTTTTTTTTTTTTTTTTTTTTTTTTTTTTTTTTTTTTTTTTTTTGTCATATCGTGCTGAATAATCCCAGAAATTCCTTGTAGACCATGTTCAAAGTTCCCAAGAGCTGCCCTGGCAAAGATTTTTTTTTTTCAAATTTTCTTTAAAGCATTTTTCTTATTCATTCTATTCTCTCTCCTTGTCTTTATTTCCTACATTTGAGATCAAAGGTCTGGATTTCTTTATTCCATGTATATTTAAAAACATTTAAACAATCATCATTATACTCCCTTCTATCCTAAAAAACAATTACATCAAATTGTATTTGTCTCTATCCTTTGATTATTTGCTTGTAGGACCAGGCAGCAGCTACCATCTGATTCTCTCTCCTCTGAGCAGCCAGCCTGTCTCTTTGCACAGCAGGGGCTCCCAGGGCCTCTGAGTCCAGACTCTGTACAGTTCTGACTGTGGGAAGAAACCCCCACGTGACTTGGGCAGAATCTGAAGCTAAGAAGCCAGCTCTCCCCACATCATAACCTAACATCATGGTATGTGTGTATATTCCATCTGAGTGTGGGGAGCCAACAGAAGGCAGCTATCATCCTTGCAGCCATCTTGAGCCATATACCCTGACAAGAGACTTGTTTACAACAGCTGAGCACACTCTGATAACATCTTGTTTTAGATACCCAGGATTTTCCTTTGGGTGTGTGTGACTTAAAGGTGTGATTTAGAGACAAGATTTAAAGGTGTGACTTAAGGGCGTGACTTAGAAGTGAGACTTATAAAAGGCGAGAGGCAGACAGAAGAAGGCAACTTGTACTTGAGACTTGGAACTTTGGAACTGGGAAAGAGACTAGCAACTTGGAACTGGGATAAGGACTTGAGACTTACTACAGCTGGAACTAGAAATTAGGACCTGAGACTTGGTACTAGAAACTAGGGACTTGGAGAGAAGAAGAGAGACTGAATAATAAGTGAGATTGAATCACACTCTGTCTGGTCTCCATTCTTCACATCCGTCTTCACTCTCTCTTGAACCCTGACCCTCGGACCGGAGCAGCTTGGGGCAGTGCGGGCTCTAACAACTTAGCCCCCAAGGTTTTTGGCACTGCAGATTCCAACACTGACAGAGTAGTCCGCAACATTTTGGCCCCAAGTGTGGGCAGAGCAGCTCTCAACATTTGAGCAGCTCTCAACGTCTGAGAATCACTAAATATTTTTAATAGTTCTTGTCCCACATCAGGCGCCATCTATTTCGGTGAATTAGTTTAACTGCTTTGGCTCCTGGCAGATCACACATGTGCTGCACCCACCCAAGAGCTCTCTGGATTGACAAATGATAGACACACACACACACACACACACACTGACTAATTTTGATATGCCTTGACTAGCTCAATGGTTGGGCACTTCTAAACCTCCCCATGGCTAACACACACTTCCCTCCAATATTTCCTGGCTTAACACTTCTAAATCTGTATTTTATCTTTGCTACCCTGTTACCTTCTGGGTAGTACCCACTCCCTCCCAATAGGGCCACATTCCTTTTCCATCTACACTGCTGGATGGTTTCTCTCCTGCAGCTCTTAAATCTAATCCCTCTGCCTCTGAGTCATGGCAATTCTCTCTTCTCTCTCTCTCTCTCTCTCTCTCTCTCTCTCTCTCTCTTTCTTTCTCTCCCTCCCTTGCCTTCACAATCTAAAAGTCCCACTCTGTCTCCTTGCCCAGCCATTGGCTGTATTGCAATTCTTTATTATCAATCAAAGGCAGCTGGGGGCAGGGACCCTCAGGTCTGAAAGCACAGCTTTTGGGAGATGAAATAAGACAAAACATTAGAACCAATTCCCAACACTAGCACTGTCCCCAACAGTCCCCATTCAGTATGTTCACCACACAGCCTCATTATGACTATGACTTCATTCTATTTGAAACACAGAAGGCAGCCATTTTTCTTCTGGGTCGAGGTCTAAATATTTAGTGCAAGGCAACATGCTCTGGCCCCTGCTGCTTCTCCTGCCTCTTAGGCACTCCAGCACCATGGCCAGATCTACACTCTCCCTACTGCCTCAGAACTTCTACTGGTCACCAGGACCTCCCTCCTCCCCTCCCTTCACCCAGTTACCTCCTAACTGTCAGAGCTTACCTTGAGGACTCCCTTCTCAGGGAGGCCCCAAATGATGATCCTGAGGATACCCAAGTACGATGACAACCTTCTCAAGAAGGCTTGTTCTTTCTTCTAACACAATTCATTTTGCAATCTCCGCACTCTTCCCTATGACATCTAACATTCCGCAGACTTGTCCGTGGGTGGGCACACATCTGGGCTTGCTCAGAAGCATTTAGGAGCTCAGGGGTGGGGGCAGGGCTAGCTACTATGGCAGAAGGATAAAGGGAGTGCACCCAGCCTTTCCATCTGACTGCATAGTGAGTCACTTCAAGAAATAATTAGATAGCTGAAGATATGGCCTGGTGGTTAAGAGCACTGACTGCTCTTCCAGAGGACCCAGGTACGATTCCCAGCAACCACATAGTGGGTCACAACTGTCTGTAACTCCAGTTCCAGATAATCCAATGCCATGTTCTAGCCTCTAGCACATATATGCAGTCAAAATATGCATATACATAAAATAAAAATCAATAGCATCCAGGGGCCGAGGAGATGGTTCTGCCTGTAAAGTGTTTGTCCCACAACACCGGGACCTGAGTCACCCACGTGTACAAATGCTGGCACATATTTGTAATCCCAGTGCTGTGGAGGCAGATACCAGCATCCCTGGAGCTCACTGGCTAAACAGCCTAGCCTACTTGGTGATTTCCATGCCAGGAAGAGACCCTATCTCAAAAGGAAGATAGACATTATCTGTATAATATTAGCTGTATAATAAATGTATAAGACTTTCTGCCTAAGCATCAGGGCATCCTGAAATCGAATCCCCTGATATCAATATAAGAACGAGGTACAGCCACATATATGCCTGTACCCCCAATGCTATGGGGGTGCAAAAACCAGGATGGTTGGCACTTGCCAGCCACCAGCCTAGCATCAGATCCAGTGAGAGACACTGTCTTAAGGGAATAAGGGACAGAATGACAGAGAAGGACATCTGACATCCTTCTCTGACCTCTGGCATCTGCACGCACACACAAACAAACATGCACACAGACATGTAGTACCTAAGTCATCTATCTTTTCCTAGAAGGGAATTCTGTCTGTCTAACTTCCTTCCTCCCTTCCTCCCTTCCTCCCTTCCTCCCTTCCTCCCTTCCTCCCTTTCACCCTTCCTCCCTTCCTCCCTTCCTCCCTTCCTCCCTTCCTCTCTTCCTCCCTTTCTCCTTCCCCCTTTCTTCCTTCTTTCCTTTCTTTTTTCTTTCTTTCCACAGAATTTCACAGTGTAGCTCTGGCTGGCTTGGACCTCTCTATGTAGACCAGTCTGGCCTTGAACTCACAGAGATCCACCTACCTCTGCCTCCTGAGTGCTTCGACCAAAGGTGTGCTCCACCATGCTCAGCTTTTTTTCTTTCCTTTTTCCTGTACCAAGGATTGAACTTAGAGCCTCACTTAGGCTAGGCCAAAGCTTTATCCCTGAGCTGTATCTGCAGCCTTCCTCCTCCTCCTCTTCCTCCTCTCCTTCTCCTTCTTGTCTTTGTCTTCATCATCTTCTTCTTCCTCCTTTTCCCCTTCATCTCCTGTTTTTCTTCCTTTTTTATTACCTTCACATCCTGATCACTGCCTCCCCCCCACTGTCCCCTCTCACGCAGTCCCTCCCTCCTCCCCTCTGCCCTTCACTGAGAGGGTGGAGGTCCCCTGTGTATCCCCCCAACCCTGGCACATCAAGTCTCTACAAGACTAGGCACATCCTCTCCCACTGAGGCCAGACAAGGAAGCAGCCCAGTTAGGAGAACATATTCCGCTGACAGGCAACAGCTTTAGGGACAGCCCCTGCTCCATTTGTTGGGGGACCCACATGAAGACAGAGCTGCACATATGCTACATAGGTGCAGGGAGCCTAGGTCCAGCCAGTGTTCTCCCTCTCCCTCTCTCCCCACTCCACCCTGCCTCCTTCCCTCTCCCCCCACCCATCTCTCTGACAGGATCTCTCATTTAGCCTGGAGCTCACCAAGTAAGCTAGGCTGGTTGGCCAGGGAGTGTCAGGGACCTGTCAGTTTCTGCCTCCTCAGCACTGGAGTTACAAGAATGGATCTCCATGCCCTGTTTTTCCTTCCTTCCTTCCTTCCTTCCTTCCCTCCCTCCCTCCCTCCTTCCTTCCTTCCTTCCTTCCTTCCTTCCTTCCTTAATTTTTGAGATAGGGTATCTCTATTTAGCCCTGGATTGAGTTTTATTGTTGTTGCTGGTTTTGTTTTGTTTTGTTTTATAATGTGGACTTTAGAGATCAAACTCAGTTCCTTATGCTTATAAGGCAAGTATTTTCTGACTATCTCCCCAGCCCCAAAGACTTTTCTCTTTTACCAGTGTATATGTATTTGTGTGTGCACGTGTGTGTGGTGTGTGTATATGTAGGGGTATCTGTGTGTGTGTGTGTGTGTGTGTGTGTGTGTGTGTGTGCATCTGTGTGTCAGTATGTTCAAGTATTCTAGAAACTTGGTTGTTATTCTTGTTTTGACACAGTCTCATGTAGCCCAGGCTGTTCTCAAACTCACTCAGTAACTGAGGATGGAACTTATGAACCTTCTACCTCCATCTCTCAGGTCTATATGATAATAGGGATGGAAGCCAGGGCTCTATGCACACCAGGAAGATATTCTGGCTTGGGAAGCCTTGGGTAGATCCTAGATCCTGCTGCTCCTCTAACTTCCATGGAGATTTTGAGGCATACTACACAAGTCCCAAAGGAGAGCCACAAAAGTGATCTGTTGTCATTTGAAACTTCTGGTTCTGTGGCAGTGAGAGTTCACCCACCCGTGCTCGCAAACATCCTGAACAGCTTTGCAAGATGAGCTTCCGTGGGAGGCAGGTATACACTGCCAGGCTCGACAAACCACCCTGCCCAAGCACCAGGACTTTGTGGTTGCCTTCCCTACAGCCCACCTCTGTCTGCTCTGAGCAAGTCAATACCCAACTTCATCTGGGAGGGGAGAGACTGGCTTTTTGCTTAGTTTCAGGTTTATTCTTATTCTGTTACTTTAAGTTGTTTGGTTTTGTGATGAGCAAGCCCTCGGTTTTTTGAGATAAGGTCTCACTCACTATGTAACCCGGGGTAGTCTTGAACTCACCACCTTCGTATTGTAGGCTTCTGAGTGCTGGTTTTACAGGTGTGTAAGAGAGGGTTTTTAGGACAGAAATACTTCCTCCAGAACACACCATCCTTCTGTCTCAGCTTCCTAGAGATCTTAGGTTCTAGGCTTCCAGAGCTATGCAGGGACTTGACTTTTTGTTTTAAAACAGAATCGCCACCTATCATGTAGTTTTGACAGGTGGATTTCCATCTTGCTCTTATTTCTATATTTAAAACAAACAAACACAGTTGAGGACTGGAAGTGGTAGCCTGTGTCTCTAATCCCAGCACTTGGGAAGCAGAGGCAGGCAGATATCTATGAGTTCAAGACCAGCCTTATCTACATAGCAAGTTCCAAGTCAAGCAGAATCAGAGTTACAGTGTGTGTGTGTGTGTGTGTGTGTGTGTGTGTGTGTGCGCGCGCGCGCGCGCGCTGTATCTGTGTTTGGGTGGAGAGGCCGGAAGAGTATGTCTGATGTCCTGTTCTGGCTCTGTCACTTTCCTCAAGATACCTAGAAGTTGCTTCCATCCTCCCTTTACCAGACAGTCTCCCAGCTCTCTAATGCCCTTTCCATTCTCAGGGCCCACTTCAGGTCGCCACCAGAGGGCAGCCATGCTCCACACCAGCAGCCTGTCGTCCATTCCTGCCGCTCAGTGTGGGTTTCTTCCAGGACCTGGAAAGGGAGAAGAAGAATAGAAAGCCAAGAAAAAAGAGACCAAAAAGTGATCCTGATTCCCCAACTTGAGTATCCTGTTTGTTAGTTTATTTTTCTTAGACAAAGTCTTGAGGTGTAGCCTGGCCTGGCCTGGAGCTTGCTAGATAAAGCAGGCTGCCCTTGAACTCAGAGATCCTCTTCCTCCCGAGTGCTGGGATTAAAGGCATGCACCACAACTTGCTTTTATTTATTAGTTTAGTTTAGTTTAGGGTTTTTTTTTTTTTTGTTGTTGTTGTTTGTTTTCCGAGACAGGGTTTCTCTGTGTAGCCCTGGCTGTCCTGGAACTCACTATGTAGACCAGGCTGGCCTCGAACTCAGAAATCCGCCTGCCTCTGCCTCCCAAGTGCTGGGATTAAAGGCGTGCGCCACCACCGCCCGGCTTAGTTTAGTTTTTTAAGACAGTGGTTTCTATGTGTAACAGCCCCGGCTGTTCTGGAACTCACTTTGTAAACCAGGCTGGCCTCGAACTCCAACTTGATATCTCAGGGAGTCAGTTCTACCCAGACCTCTGGGAAAGTCCCTGGATTTTTCCTTTTCCCCTGATTCAGTCATTCATCTACAATGTCAGTGTTCTCTTTGTTTAAGGGGGAGGGAGGGCTTGAACCAGGGTCTCATGTAGTCCAGATTGACTTCTAACTACGTAGTAAAAGATAATGTTGAACCCCAGAGCCTGCGGCCTTCACTTGTCAAGTAAGGAGATTGGAGACAGATGCCACCAAGCGTGGGCTCACTTATAATTTTAAGCAAACAACAGGATGCCCTTGTGACACCATTGCTGTAGTTTCAGAGTCTTCGCCCCAGCAATGCCTTGGGCCCATACCTAATCACTCCCAGGCCCACTCTCTGTTTTCCCTCTCCAGCCCTAGGCCACCCCATCTCTACATTATTAGAGACAACTGAAACTTTTAATTACATTTGTATTTACCAGGGCCCCTCACGTACCACAATGTGCATGTGCCAGTCAGAGAGCAACTTGGGAGAGTTACTTCTCTCCTTGTGGGTCCCAAGAACCAAACTCAGATGGTCCAGCTTGGCGTCAAGCATCTAAGTGCTGAGCCATCTTGCTGTCTACCTGCCACTCCTTATGTAAACTCACTCTAGAGGCATCTGTTTATCTGGCTTGTTTCACTTAATGTAACATTTTCAAGGGCCGTCTACATTGTAACTTGGGTCTACATTGTATCTTGGGTCACTACTTCATGCTTTTTCATTGCTGAGTAATATTCCACTTGATGGACAGACCACCTTTTCACTGCATATTAATGAGGGATGGACATTTGGTTCTTTCTATCTGGGGGCTGTTGTCACTAAGACTGCTAGAGATGTGTGTGTACACACCCTTTAAAGATTACAGACATCATCGACGTACCACAAATTGGGCATGTTCATCCTCAGTGAACCATCTGGGGTTTTGTTTTGTTTTGTTTTGTTTTGTTTTTACATCATCACAAAGTTAACAAAGGATTACATTAATACCAGAGCTTTCCATCACCTCTCCTCTCCCCCACCCTCTCTGCAGTGCTTCTACCTCCCCCTCCTCCCCATCTTGGCAACCACTAATCTGCAGTCTGCCTCTGTGGCTTCCCTATGCTGGACATTTTACGTAGCCAAAGTCATCCTGTGAGTGGCCTTTTGTGAATTATGTTCCCTGACAGCCATGTTTACTCATGTGTCTGTGAGCTGAGGGACAGTCGCACTGTCTGCGACTGTAGCGCTGTGAACGTCACACCCAGCTATTTACAAAGGAGTTTGGAGGCACCAAAAAGTCTGTGGTGGGCCAACTGGGGTACATCCCACTTACACTAAGCCTGGAACTTGCTATATAGACCAGATTAGCCTTGAACTCATAGTGATCCCTCTGCCTCTACTGCTGAGTGCTTGGATTAAGATGAGCTGTGCACCACCACAGCCAGCATTATATTATATTATATTATATTATATTATATTATATTATATTATATTATATTATATTTATTATATTCTCTCTCTTTCTTTCTCTCTATAGATAGATAGATAGATAGATAGATAGATAGATAGATAGATAGATAGAGATACAAATATTCTTTTTGAACAGGGTTTCTCTGTGTAGCCCTGGCTGTCCTGGAACTCACTCGGTAGACCAGGCTGGCCTCAAACTCAGAGATCAGACTGCCTCTGCCTCCCGAGTGCTGAGATTAAAGTTGTACACTACCGCTGCCCAGCTGTCTTATTGTTTCCTGAAACAGAGCTTCACGTGGCCCAGGCTGGCTTTGAAGTCACTATATAGCCACGGATGACTCTGCTCCTGACCTTGCTCCCCGACCCCCGACACCTTTTGCTTTCACCTCTGGGGATGGCTCAGTTTACCTGCTCTTGCTTCGTTGGGTTGGGGAGCACATGGCTTGCCCTGTGGCCTCCCCTGCTGCACAAATATGTCTGTACTTTCCTGAGTGTCCATCCCCTCCTGTTTATTCAGTTCTGCTTTTCCTGTCCCTGGGAAGGAGCCCAGGGCCTCTCTGTGCTCCACTAGGCTCCACAGAGCCTTCATGGACCATCAAAGGCCACTGGTGTGTGCAAGCCTTAGCAGGCTATTCTCTCATGAAATGTATTCAAACATAGCACTCCCCATATCAAATATGAGTGTTTTTGCTTTATGGAATCATCTATCTTTATAATTTGCAGCTGAAATGATCTCTGGTCACTGGTTGAGAGTGTGTTGTTTTGATGTCTGTGGTTACTTTAACGTCATTAAAATTCTTAGTTCAAGTTGGAAGCATCTTCCTGGCCCTTGGACTTCTCCCAAGCCCCAGAGCTGACTCCCCACACTGAAGAAGGCCAACCGCCTTGAGTCCTGCTTCTCAGTGTCCTCATCCACTCAAGACAGCTCCAATAGGGGACGAGGCTAAGCAGAACTAGTCACAGGCTCAGGAGGGCAGTTCTGGGCCGTGGGCTGGGCTATTCTAAAGAAGCAAGATCTACTCAGGAGCCTTTGCTAGCTCCAACTAAAGAGAAGGGCCTGCAACCTGGAAATCCCAGTGGAAGCCTCTTCCTAGGAACTTGCATAAGGCTCCCCAGAGACTTGAACCAGTGTGAGGCTCTGTTGCCTTCAAAGTCAAATGCAGCTCTCTGGCCTGGTACTTATGGTTCAACCCTGCTGTTGCTCTGGCTCCCTTTGTGGTGGGTTTTCTTCCCCTTGCATCCCTGTCTTCCAAAATTCTGGCAGCTTCTATACTGCCAGGCCTTTATCCCTGTTGGTTGCCCAGAGTTTGCTCATTCTTTTCTCTCTCTCTCTCTCTCTCTCTCTCTCTCTCTCTCTCTCTCTTTCTCCCTCCTTCCCTCCCTCCCTTCCTTCCTCCCTCCCCTCTGTCTCTCTCTGTCTTCTCACCATCTCTCTCTCCCCTCTGTCTCTGTCTCTCTCCCCATCTCTGTCTCTGTCTCTCTCTTTTGTCTCTGTCTCTCTCCCTCCCTTCCTCCCTCCCCCTCTCTTCCTATTTTTCTTTCTTTCTTTCCTCCTCCCCATCTCTCTTTCAGATATATTTGTGTCTTAAAAGATTTCACAGGTTACAGATGTTCACTATAAGAAAACAAGATTATACAATGAATGAAAAAACAGAGAAGAAGCTGGAGAGATGGCTTAGCAGTTAAGAGTACTAACTGTTCTTCTGGAGGTCTTGGGTTCAATTCCCAGCATCCACATGGCAGCTCACAACTTACTGTAACTCCAAGATCTAACACCCTCACACAGACATAAAACAAGCAGAACACCAATGTTGACAAATTAAAAAAAAATAATTAAGAAAGGGCTGGAGAGATGGCTCAGTGGTTAAGAGCACTGACTGCTCTTCCAGAGGTCCTGAGTTCAATTCCCAGCAACCACATGGTGGCTCACAACCACCTGTAATGGGATCCAATGCCCTCTTCTAGTGTGTCTGAAGACAGTGACAGTGTACTCATATACATAAAATAAGTAAATAAATCTTTAAAAAAAGAAGAAAGAAAAAACAGAGGAATAAAAAAGAGTAATCTTAAAGGTGGGAAAATAATTTCCCTCAGTGCTATGGTAACTGCTAAGGTACACACATGTGCTTGGGTAAGTAAGCCCTTAGTCATACATGGTGAGCAACTAGTAAAATGTACTAGGTTATAAAAAAAATTATATAAAAGGAGAAGGGGAAAGGAAGGTGTGGAGGTTTAGACAAGAATGGTCTCTATAGGCTCCTATCTTTGAATGTTTGATCCCAGGTTGGTGGAACTGTTTAGGAAGGATTAGGAGGTGTGGCCTTGTTAGAGCAGGTGTGTCACAGGGGGTGGGCCTTGAGGTTTCAAAAGCCTGCGCCCATCCCCACCCCATTCAACATGCAGAGCAAGGTGTAAGCTCTCAGCTACTGCTCACTCCAGCACAGTGCTCGCCTGCCTGCGGTCATTCTTTCCACCACGATGGCCAAAGGCTCGCCTTCTGCAACTGTAAGCAAGCCGCCAGTTAAATGCTTTCTTTTATAAGTTGCCTTGGTCACAGTATCTCTTCACAGCAGTAGAACAGTAACTAAGACAAAAGGGGAGCAGGAGGAGTTGGTGGGGGGATGGGAGGGAGTCATGGAGGGAGGCGAATAGAGTGGAAATACACAGTATATGTATATGCAAATGTTATAACGAAACCTGTTACATGTAACTAATACATATTAATTTTTAAGTGATAAACTAACAAGTGACCTTGTCATTCAGAAACAACCACGAGCAACTGATTGGTTATTATTGTGTGTGGCTTCCTCTGTGTGTATGTATGTATATATATATATATATATATATATATATATATATATATATATATTTCTGTCAACAAAATGTAGACACCATGAAGAGCATCATGTGTACAGCCCAGGGTCCACACAGCACCACATTGAGCAGATTTCCTTCAACTCTTTTCCCCGACTAAAGTCTAGTTTTTTGAATCTCACATAGCCCAGGCTGTCCCCATACTGCTATGTATCCAAAGCTGACATTGAATTCCTGATCCTTCTGCCTCTGCTAAGGTTACAGACACATGCGGCCACATCTGACATCTCTTTCCTTTTAAGATAAAAACTGGCAGAAACCATTGAAGGCCCTGGGTAGCCCCTTGCATCTCCGCCTCTGACCCCTTCTCAGAGTGGACAAATCTCAGGTTCAGTTAGAGGTTTCTTGCTCACAAAGTTTGTATGCTAAGCTCCAGTCAAGTTTTTGTTCATTTTTGAGGCAGGATTCCTCTGTGTAGCCCTGGCTGTCCTAGCACTCACTATGTAGAGCAGGCTGGACTGGAACTCAGAGATCCACCTGCCTCTGAGTGTCATTCAGGGTTAAATGACGGTGTTCTATGGCATGCATCCTGTCACCTTGCTTTTAGGGTGTGGCATGGTGCTCTACGGGTGTGCTCATGTTGATCCACGTCCCCCAAGTCTGATCATCTATGTCACTCACAATTCTGTGCACTGTGAGCTGGGCCTTGTGCGAGGAGTCTTCAGCATGTCTGGAGGAGGCCCTTCTCTGAGGTAAATACGTAAAATAGATTGCTCAGTGGTAGGACTCGTACATGCTTTTCAACCTCAATAAACACACCCCATTGGAATATTTATCATGGCCCTAGAGCATCTGACAAAAAAGAATTCTCAACACAACTGTAATAGACAAAATTAGTGTCTTTTTTTTCTTTCTTACAATCTCTGTGAAGGAATATTCTGAATCTATAAATATATATACACACATGCACACATACGTGAACACACATGTACATGCACACATATACTCACATGCACATACACATGCACACCCACACATATACACACATGCACACATATGTACATGTACACATACACACATGCACATGAACATACACACGCATGCACATGCACACCCACACACACACACACATGCACACACGTATACACACATGCACACACATGTACATGTACACATATGTGCACATGCACATGAACATGCACACATGCACACACCCTCACACACATATGTATGTGTGCACACATGCACACACACACACACACACACACACACACACACACACACTGTTTTGTGAAGCATATTGTCTTGGTTTCTTTTCCTGAAGCTATGATAAAACACCCTAACAAAAACAAAACAAAACAAAACAAAAACAACAACAACAACAAAAAAAAAAAACAGCTGAAGGAAGAAAGGGTTCATTTTAGCTGAAATTCAAAGTACAGTTCATGGTGGCGGGGCAGTCCAGGGAGCTGGCATGTGAAGCGTCCAGCCACAGCACATCCATAGTGGGGAATCTGAGAAGGATGAATGCTTGTTGCTGCTCACCTCACTTTCTCCATTTACACAGTCCAGATCCCGGGCAGGGAATGACGCCGCCCACAGTTGGGATGAGTCTTCCCTCACCGATTTGTATAATCACTACAATCCTGCACAGGCATGCTCAGAGGCCCAGGGTCTCATGTCGGCCAAGCTGGTCTCAGACTCACTATGTAGTTGAAGCTGACCTTGGATTGCTCATCTTCCTGTCTCTCTCCCAACTGCTTAGATTGCAAACATGCACCTCCACAGAGACAGGAAGAACAGGGTTTGAGGGGAGCTTTGGCTACAAAGCAAGACCCTGTCAGTACAATATATTTAGAGATATTTTGAAGACCAGTTGTTGTCTTAGTTAGAGTTAACTGCTGTGAAGAGACACCATGACCAAGGCAACTCTTATAAGGACAACATTTAATTGGGGCTGGCTTACAGGCTCAGAGATTCAGTCCATTATCATCAAGGCAGGAGCATGGCAGCATCTAGGCAGGCTTGGTTGTGGAGGAGGTGAGAGTTCTATATCTTGTTCCAAAGGCAAACAGAAGACTGGCTCATACATGGTTAGGAGGAGGGTCTCAGAGCCATTTCAACAGTGACACGCTTTCTCCAACAAGGCCACACCTCTTAACAAAGCCACTTCCTATGGGCCAAGCATATTCAAACCACCACAGTTGCCCTGAGAACTTGAGCCAACTGCTCCTTTTCCTACCTGGCAGGAGGGCCTGGATTCAAATCTGGCTTGTTTATACCTCCTTTCAGAAATGTATCTTGGAATCTCATCAACCTGCCCAATGCTTACTTGTCCTGTCCTTCTGTGGTTCCCTGGACTACACTCAAGCTGGCTTATTTCTCTACCCTGACTGACTCTGTCACAATGTTAAGGCTGGTTCCCTCCTCTGCCCTGACTGAATCTGTTAGTGATAACTTCCTCTTCTGCCTTGCTTGCCTTTGATGCACCTCTGACCCCAGCTCAGCCTACCTCTAGTTGAATTCTGCTCTCATTATCTCCCTGTCATAATCTACATCAAGTAATATTTCCAGCATCCACAATAAACTACTACTAGGAAACAAAGATTACTGAGGAAAAAAAAAACCTTTTTTAAAAAAAATGTATTTGTATGTGTGTGGACCTGCCTGTGTATGTGTACTGCATGAGTTAGTGCCCCTGGAGGCCAGCAGGGGGCAGTGTATTCCCTGTATCTGGAGTTACAGGCTATTGAGAGCTGCCTGATGTGGCTGAAAACCAAACTCAGGATCTCTGACTAACTGCCAAGTCAATTCTTTAGCCCTTGGAAGAAAATATTTTATAAACTATTCTAAGCCGAGGAAGTTACAATCTCCATTAACCCACCCTAAGCTTGCTGAGAAGGCTCTCTGGCTTGGAGGTTGGCAGTCCCAACTCCAGTCTCCGGAAGTTAATAGTCCTCTGAAATCTTCTCTAGTACCTTCTCAGGCAAAGCAACGAGGTGAACATAGTGAATTGTCCTGGACTCACAATCAAAGGACAGGAGGCCATTTAATTTGGGAAAGGCTCTTGTTCCCCCAGTGCTAAAACACAAGAAGAATATACCATACAGGTGATGCTGGGTGGAGAATCCCTAACACATTTTATAAATAAGACATACATTGCACTTGGGGTATATCCCTTCTCCGTCTTCCAGGAGGGCACCGTACTGAAGTATCTTTCAGTAAGAGGAGTCCTGATTTGATTTGGATATGAAATGCCCCCTTCCTATCCCAGACACATATGTAGAAGGTTTGGTCTCCCATGCAGCCCATAGAGGTGAAGCTGTGGGAGAGATGACTGGATCCCCTAGCTCTGGCCCAGTCAGTCCATCTGTCAATCATCTGACAGCCCCGTCAGATGGTGGTAGAGACTGGGAGACAGGACCATGGTGGGAAGGGAGCTAGTGGGAATATATCCTTGAAGGGCACATCTGTCCCCAGCCCCTTCCTCCCTCCCTGCTGCCATGACATAAGCAGCTTCCACCACTGAGTTATCCTGCTTTGCCTTAGGCCTGAAAGGGACAGAGCAGAAGACCATAGAGTAAAACCTGGAAAATCACGAGCCAAAAAGAATCATTCCTTCCCTATATTGTTAACCCAAAGTACCTAACACAGAGTCCTGAGGAGTGAGACGTCCACCATCACAACCTTGGAATGAAGCAAGCGTTCTGATGGTTTAATGTCACAGCCCAGGGGGCAGGGGCTTCCCTGTGTGACACGGAGTTTCTTACATGCTGTAGTCAGCAGGCTCAGAGGAAGGATTCACTACTCATCTGTTCCCCCAGCTCCTCCTGACTCGCTCTGTTGAGCACTCACTATCTCCAGGCTCCCAGCCTGAATCCTGGGAACTTCGGGAGATCACAGATGTAGAGCCACCTCCTTCGCTGCTTGGAGTAACTGCAGTGACACAGCCACTTTGGAAGACAGTTTAGAGTTTCCTGAGACATCAAACACACATGGCAAGTGCCGGCAGCAATCCACTCTTAGTACCCAGTGAAATGAAAATCTCTGCCCCCATGAGGACCGAACTTAGCTGTGACATAGCACTCCTCCACAGACAAAAGCCAGGAGCCAGGGAGATGATGAGCAGGTAAAGGAACTTGCTATAAACCCTGATGATCTGAGTTTGATTCCCAGACCCCACTTGGTAGAAGAAAATGGCCATCTCCTCCAAGTTATCTCCTGACCCCCACAATGGGCTGTGTGGCACACTCCCCACCCCAAAAGTGTGAAAGTCAAATAAGTGGAAGCAGCCAACACCCACAGCTCGAGAGTAATAGAAAGTAGTCATTACTGCAGCAGACCACCTCTTCTCTGTCCAGGGAGACCGCTCGCCCCAGGATGGCCTGGACAGGAGTCAAGACCTACACACCAAGGGGAAGAAAATGACCTTAGGTGGCTGCAAACTGTCAGAGTCCACTTCTGAGAAGCTTCTAGAGAAGGGGCAAACATGGAGACAGAAAGCAGATGTGTGTGTATGTGTCTGTGTCTGTGTATGTGTATGTGTATGTGTATGTGTATGTGTATGTGTATGTGTGTGTCCCCATGTCCCACCCAGATTCTGGTGACAGCCTGGGACAACAAAAACCAAGCAGGGAGAGATCCTGGGAGATGTAAACACTCTCCAGACAGATTGTTCTGACTGCCACACAGCTCTGGGAATTTACTCAAAAATCATTGAGTTGTGTACTTAAAATGCATGACAAAGGCAGGCTATGTATGTACTGTGCTAGGGTGGTGGGTGAGGTAGGAGAATGATGAGTTTGAGGCCAGCCTGGGCTACATAGAAAGATTCTATCTGGGAAAAAAAAAGGAAAAAAATCCAGTGTAGTGATACACACCTATAATCTCAGCACTTGGGAGATGGGGCAGGAGGATCAGGCTCTTAAGGTCATCCTAGGCTCCATAGCAAGTTTGAGGCTAGCTTGGGCTACATAAGACCCTGTCTCAAAAACAAAACAACTAAGTGTGAATTTTGCTAAGCACAGTGAAGACATAAGGTCAGGTGGCTGGAGGCAGGGGAACCTCCCCAGGTCAGTCAAGGAGGGCCTTTTTGAAACGTTGCCCTGTGGACTGAGGCCTAACAGGGCAGGAGTTGAGGCAGCCCAGGTGAGGGCTAGCCTGGTTATGCTTGCCTGGTGGGAACCCAGCATTGCTGGACCCATGGAATCTACTTTCTGTCCTTTTGGTTTTGAGATAGGGTTTTACTATGTAGCTCAAACTAGGCTAGATTTCACTCTGCAGCCTAGGCTGGCCTCAAACTCCTGATCCTGTCCCCTCTGCCTCTCAGGTACTAAAATGTGGGCATGAGCCACCATACTTGGCTGGGAGCCCTTTCCTCCCGCACCATCTGTAGGGCTCACAAAAATCTGAGGGCTATCCCTAGACTGCACCCAAACAAGGGGTAAGTACTGGACATGGGGATCTGTCCACGTCTGGCTCCAGTTTCTCCGGGGCTGTTGTTTTTGCTCTACTCCACCCCAGCCCCAGGATCCCAGGATCCCACACGCACTGACTACATGTCTTTTGTGGCCTGCCACAACTGGAGCTTGGGCTTCGGTGGGTAGTGGAGGTGCCCGGGCACGTGTTGGGCTAAGAGCGGCTGAGGCACAATGACTTCATGGTGTCTCCACAAACAGCAGCAGCCCAAGCAGTATGAGTCATGTGGCTGGAGGACTGTGGGACCGTGGGATCTCAGCACATTTGACAGACCACAAGGACATTAGCCAATCCAGATGTTAAAACTACAGGCTGGGAGGAGACCTGTCTATCCTCTCTCCTCCTGTACCTGCCCAGGACCGTCTCTCAAGGGCCTGTAGCTCCTAGCAACAGAACCGGATGAAAGTCCACAAGGCCATGTCCCAGCTGTGTGACCTACAACTCACGGAGTAGAGGCTGTGCACGCCACGCTTGGGAGAGGAAGAGGTAGGTCAGGACCAGAATCCTCTACGCAGCTCTATGTCCTGTTCTTTGCATCCTGTCAGGAAGAGTGACTTCCTACCTAGCGCTCACCCTGTGTTCTCTATCCATGAATACAAAGCCCCCAAGATCTTCAAGAGGTTTTGGGACCTCTTCCCTAAAGATTAGGAGTCACGTGATCAGGAAGGACCGGCCATCAAGAACTTCTCACAGCTCCTCAGATGATGCAAAAAGACCAGCGGGGGTCACAAAACTGGAGGCCCAGCCTTTTATTTCATAGCCAAGGAGACTGAGGCCTGGAAATCCTACAGAGCTTTCTCCATACCCAAGGGCTACACAATATGCAGCTACGGTATGCATCTACCCATCTATCCCCAGGGTTTCTTCTGTTAAATGGGGGTCCTATGAAACCTAAAGCAATAATCCCTGCAGAGAGGAGTTTGATTGACATTTATGGAGCACTGTGTGCTGGGCCTGTAAATGGGCTGCAGAATTGGGGTCAGGCAGAGGAAACCACCAGAGGAAGCAAGGTAGGGCAGGCAGTATGTATGAGCAGCCACATGGAGGTGAACTGAGATGGGGAAGGCCCCTACCTGCTCCCTGTTAGATCAAAGTGGTCAGGAAAGGCTCCTGGGGGCTGTTTTGACTCAGGCAGCTAGCAGCTGAGAGAAGGGTATTCGAGAGGAGGGGACATCGTTGACAAAGTCTCTGAGGCTTGATACAAGCTTGAAGAAGATTTGGCCACGCCCTGCTGGTTCTGCAGCTTGAGCTGCAGGCTTAGGATAGTCCAGAGGAATGAGCATCAGGAACGGCTGTATCCAGGGTCTCTTTCCCAGTCTCTGAGACCCAAGGAATGAACATTGGTTGACTGCTTTATGCTGCGTATTTCTCATTTTTAAAATCAACCTAATCTTCCAAACACCCCTTTAGAGTGTAGATAACCACTGTCAACTTAGAGACCAAGTCCAGAGAGTAAAGAGACTTTCCTGGGTCAGCTCAGTGACACCCAATGGAACCAAGGAGTGTGACTGGTGTAGTGTGCTCACCCCTAATCCTAGCACCCAGGGAAGCTGAGGCAGGAGGATTCTAAGTATTACAGGCTACAAAGTGAGACCCTGTCTCGAAAAGAAGAAGAAAAAAAAAAAAAAGAAGGAAAAGAAATTAGGGGAGGGGCCTAGAGCTCACCATCGTGAGACAAGGTCTCAGCAGACAGAGATGAAGGAATGGAGGCAGGCAGCGAGATTCAGAGGCCTCGGTACTGGAGTGCTCAAAACAAACAAACAAACAAACAAACAAATCCAGTCTGCTTCAAGCTTTAGGGGCTTGGCCGAGACAACAGCCCTGCCAGAAGCCCTGAGCCCTCACCCTGGGCTGGGACTGGCAGGGTGGCCCTGACCTTTCCCATGCCCTGGACTCGGCAAGCAGAACAACCTGGTTCTGTTTCAAGGGCGCCTGGCTTGGTGCCTCTCTTCATCCCCCTTCTCAGTCCAAGGTCTGGAGCCATAGCTCCAGCAGCCAATGGCTTCCCCGTGGAGCCCCTGCCTGGCCCTGGGATTGCCAGGGCCCGCTTTACCTCTGAGGCTCCTTTTCCAGGAGCTCCCTAACATCAGCAGTCCTCAGTGGCCCATGGTGAACTCTCCAGCCCTCCCCGAAGCTCAGCTGCTGGCATTTCCTTTGCCCCAGCTTCAAAGGCCTGGCATTTCCTCCCATGCTTGGGGCTTTGCACAAGACCTACTACCTGGAGGACTCTGTGAAACTCTCCTGACATAGCCAACTCTGTCTTTCTCACGCCTTTTCAGCTCCCACCGCCCTGGTAATATCTTCAGCAGTCATCGCTCCTAATGACCAGTCATTGTGGCTAAGCTGCCTTTACTGTATTCTCCCTTCTAGCCACGCTGCCTGACCTCAGTTCCATGTTCCTATGCTCTTTCCTATATCCAACAGTCTGCCTCTGTCAGAATCTTAACCACCTCATTCACATTGTGAATTTAAAAGAAAAAAAAAAATAGAACTCACTGAAGCCCAGGATGGCCTTGAACTCCATACATAGTGATACAGAATGCTGGCTTAGTATAGACAAAGCCCAGGGAACTCAGCACTAAATAAACTCAGTATGGTGGCAACTCCTGTAATTCTAGAGTTCAGGAGATCGATCCAGGAGGATCAGAAATTCAAGGTCAACCTGGAATCATGACCCTCTCTCCTTCTCTCTCTCTGTCTCTCTCTCTGTCTATCTCTGTCTCTCTCTCTTTCTCTCTCTCTCTCACACACACATAGACACACACACACACAGACAGACACACACACACACACACACACACACACATACACAAATAAAAATGGAGTTCAAGCCAGGGCTGGTGACACACACCTTTAGTTTCAGCACTCTGGAGGCAGAGGCAGGATCTCTGAGATTTTGGGCCAACCTGATCTACATAGTGAGTTCCAAGCCAGTTAGAGCTACACAGTGAGACCCTGCTCCTCAGTCCCCAAATGAGAACGAGCACAGATGTAGCAATGTGCTTCTGAACCTCAGCATTTGGGAGACAGGAGCAGGAGGATTGCCATGAGTTCAAGGCTAGCCTGATATACATCATGAATTTTATTCCAGCCTGGGTTACATAGTAAGCAACTCCCTCAACCTCATCTCCAAAATTAAAAAAATAAGAACAATTAAAAATTAAAAGGAAGACTGGAGAGATGGCTTAGTGGTTAAGAGCACTTACTGCTCTTCCAGAGGTCCTTAGTTCAATTCCCAGCAACCACACGGTGGCTCACAACCATCTGTAATGGGATCCGATGCCCTCTTCTGGTGTGTCTGAAAACAGAGACAGTGTACTCATATACATAAAATAAATAAATAAATATTTAAAACAAACAAAAATAAAATAAAAGCAAACAAAATAGGAAAAAAAAATTGGAAGGTGGAGCCTGGCGTGACAGTACGCGTGTGAACCCAGCATGGGAGATGGATGCAGGAAGGTCTCAAGCTCCAGGACAGCTATAATCAGAGGCACCTGTCTAGAACAACATAAACAAAGAAAGAAATCGAAGGAAACTTCCCAGAGGACTGGAGATGTAGCTCAGTGGTAAAGTGTTTCCCTAGCGTGTACGATGTCCCAGGCTTAAGCTCCAGCACTGAAGTAAACATATAAAGATGTAAAAAAGTGCTGGTGGGCCCACACACCCGGGACCCCAGCACTAGGGAAGTCGAGGCAGAAGGTTTCAGAGTTCGAGGGCAGCTTGGGGTACGTGAAACCAAACAAATCAATAAAGATTGAATTAGTTACTGAGACGGAAAGAGACAACGGCTCTAAGAGCTTCCCAAGAGCCGAGGCAAAAAGGGAGAGAAATGGGATTCTACTAGTCTGTTTCCAGGGTGACTTGGTTCCTTGGAAGAGCATCCTTAGTTCCTCAGCCAGGCAGGGTTGTATTAAAGGGCTGCTGTCCGAAGGCTTGGAGGGCACCAGAGAAGGTGGTATTCCACACCGTCCCTTAGGTACCCACTGGTTACCTTGAGGTAACCTGCTAACCCACACACCTCCTGCACTGGCCTGATGCACCCTAGTCTGCTTGCTTTCTCAGTTACTTCCTGGCTCTGGGCTGTTTGCAAGCATAGCAAGGGTCTCATCAATGGCTCCTCCAGGAAACTGAACTCAGTTCTCTCAATGGAATGATGACAGCATAGCACTCAACTCCAACTCCCTACTCAATACTGAGAACGGAGACGATACAGAAGAGGGTTGTGAAGGCGGGCACATGGTGGCACATGCCTGCCTTCCCCTCCTATATATCCACACCATAATCGTAAAAAGGATATGAAACAGATCACATAAAAAAAAGAGGGAAAATGCGTTTATCAGATTAAAAATAATAGACAAGTTGTTTTGTGCCAGCTTTTCCACATGTGGCCTTAGACATGTGCTTTTACCTTCCCAGCCTTGATTTCTCATCTGTGAAATGGGGATATCCATATCCATTGAGCTACTGTAGACATAAATGGATCTGTACAGAAGAGGACCTGGTCCAGTTCTGGGTGCACAGTAAGGAGGTCATGCACTTCAGTGGTTGGGGGATGGAATATCTTTGCTTATTCTTTTTTGTTGTTGTTGATTTTTTGAGACAGGGTTTCTCTGTGTAGCCCTGGCTGTCCTGGAACTCATTCTGTAGACCAGGCTGAGCTCTATCTCAGAAATCTGCCTGCCTCTGCCTCTGCCTCCCAAGTGCTGGGATTAAAGGCATGCGCCACCACCGCCCAGCCTTTGTTTATTCTAAAAGAAAAAAAATTGCAACATAAGTTCTCTCTATTTTGTAGCCCCGGCTGTCCTGGAACTTAGTGGGTAGACCATGCTGGCCTTGAACTCATAGAGATCCACTTGCCTCTGCCTCCAAACTGCTGGGATTAGAGGTGTGGGACATCACCGTCCAGCCTAATTTTATTATTTTACGCTTATAGGTGTTTTGCCTCTGTGAGTGCCTGAATACCACGCACAGTCCTGGGACTGATGAAGACCAGAAGAGGCCCCCAGAGTTACAGACGGTTGTGAGCCATTGAGAGTGCTGGGAATAGAACCAGGCTCCTCTGGAAAAGCAGGCAGTGCTCTTAACCACTGAGCCATCTCTCAGGCCGGAGCTTGAACTTCTGATCCTCTTGCCTCTGATTCCCAAGTGCTGGACTCCAGGCATGAGCTGGTGTGGAAGCACACTGTCTGCTTTCTTGTATTCTCTCGCCAGCGACGTGGAAACAGATTGAATCATGGTCCCTCCACTTTAGAACTGTCAGAGTTGTCAAGCCAACAACACAAAGTACCAGCCACCGGGTATGTGTCCGGCTCACAGAAAAAGGCAGGCATTCCTGGCTTCTCAGAAAGCCTTCTGGAGGAGATGATCTCTAGTTCCCCGGGTGAGGCTTGGGATGTCAGAGGCACCTCACATTGACACCCCCTCCCGCCACTGGCCGCTGCAGTTGAGTTCCGTAAGGACCAGAGTGGCCTTCCCCAGATCAGCAGAATGTCACAGGCAGGCCTTGCTCATGGTGTCAGGAAGTCTCCATGGTTTTAGTGCTGGCCCAACCAGTAGCTTTGTCAGGCTGCACGACCTGTCCCATCCATGTGCTCTGTAAGAACAGGGAGGGTACAGTTCCTCTCCTTTGCCTTCTTACGTACTTACATGTTTACTGTGTGTCCATGTGTCTGGTATGAGAGTATGTGTGTGAGTGTGTGTATGTGTCTCTCTGTGTGTGTACATGTGTCTCTCTGTCCATATGTCTGGTATGAGAGTATTTGTGTGAGTGTGTGCGTCTCTGTGTGGGAATGTGTGCCTCTCTCTGTGGTCATGTGTCTTTCTGTGTTTGTGTGTATGTGTGTCTATGTGTGTTTGTGTATGTGCATGTGTCTGTGGTGTAAGAATATGTGTGTGTATGTGTGTGTTTCTCTGTGTGTATACATGTGTCTATCTCTCTGTGTCTGTGTCTTTCTGCGTGTGTGAATGTGTGTATGTGTTTCTGTGTATGGTATGAGAGTATGTGTGTGTTTGTGTGTGTGTCCACGTGTCACAGTGTACATGGAAAAAGGTCAGAGAATGATTTGTGGGCGTCAGCTTTCTCGTCCACCACGTGAGTTCCCAGGGATAAACTCAAGTCATTAGGCTTGGTGGCCAACACCCTACCCACTGGGCCATCCTGCCAGGCCGTCTCCACATCTTCACAGAGCTAGGACCACCCCTTGCTATTGCTGGCCCCCATGTCTTGCTCCAGTGACAGAACATTCCAGAATGTCTATGGTGTGTGTGGGAGGGGGGGCAAAATGTGGTCATGAGACTTGACCACTTATTTTTTTTCTTCTTTGGTTTTAAAATAGGATCTCGTGTAGCCTAGGTTAGCCTGGACTTACATAGCTTAAGCTAGCCTGCTTGTCATGTCTCTGTCTCCTATGTGCTGGGACTGCAGGCCTGTGCTACCACCACGCCCTCTTTGTGATTATTGTTGGCCTGTACTGGAGAGCAAAGGGCACACAGAGGCTATGTGATTGCTAAGGACTTTTCCTACCTGAACACATTCACTCTGTGTCCCTAAACCACGATGTCACAAAGTAGACCAGAAGCTTCCTAGTCAGTCATTCCCTCAGTCAGAAGCTTGACTCTGACAACACAGGTTCATTCTGCTCATATATAAATTCTGTGCTTTTTGGGGGAGAGCAGAGGGGGAGATGTCTCATTTTGTGGCTCTGGCTGGCCTGGAATTCACTACGTAGACCAGGCTGGCTTCGAACTCACAGAGATCTGCCTACCTCTGCCTCTCATGTGCCACCACATGATAAAAGGTGCATGCTACCACAAACAGCCCCTGAACTTTTTGGTAAGAACAAGTGGACTTCAGGCTCTGTAGCGGTTGACAGAGCATGCGCAGTAGACATGAGTTCCTAGTATAGAAGAGTATAGAATTCCCAGTGGTAGAATGAGATGGGCTGGAACCCCATTTTACAGAGAAGAAAACTAAGGCTGTGAGAGGAGAGAATCCTCATAACCATGTACTAACAAGTGCAGAGCCAGGGTAACTGGGTAAACTTCCACATCTTCCTGGATTTAAGAAATCTCCCCAAGTGGCACACTGAGACTTCTGGGAAGTCACTCGAGGAGGAGCCAAAAAGCCAAACCCAGCCTGGGACTGAAGCATAGTTGGTGGAGTGGCTGCCCAGGATGCATGACGTCAACACCTCATAAGCAGGGCACGGCAGCGAGTTCCTGTAACCTCTGTACTTGGGAAGTGGATCAGAAGCCCCAAGATACCTTCCAGCATCCTCTATAGAAGGAGTTTGAGGCCAGCCTGGGTTACAAGAGACGTGGCTCAAAAACAAAACAAAACAAACAACAGCAACAAAACCAAAAAGACAAGAGGTAGGTCAGGGGCTGACGGTGTGTATACATGGTCTGTCCCATAGATGGGCTCTGACATGTCAGGCAGAGTCATCTTTGAGGCCCACACATGTACAACACCGCACAGCCTACCCTCCTGGCCATGAATCCTGCTGCCACCAATGTATGAGCTCTGAGACCTCCTCCCAGCCCCTGCACCTCCACAGTGGAAAACTCAATGCTGCCAAGTGGAGGGGGCTATGGAGCACAGTGTCCACTCCATGGGTCCCCTCTCCCGCCCACCAAGCTTCCACAGACACACACTGGAAGAGCAGACAGTCCCCTTGGCATCCAAACCCTCGGCCTGGCCTTTCTTTCCCTGGTGTGTCAAGGGGCACTCAGGGCAGGCCCTGGAAGGGTTTCAGCTTTCCTATTCTTCTCAAACCCACCACCATCTTCAGCCATTCTGCCCTCTTCCCCTCTTCCCCTCTTTGTGGATGGTGGGCAAGACTTCCCAGGTCTTCACTCCCTTCCTCCCTCTTCCCCTCCCTCCTTCCCTTATTCCTTCCTTCCTTCCTTCCTTCTTTCCTTCCTTCCTTCCTCCCTTTTGAACCCCATCTCAAATCCTCCAGGATGTCTTTGTCTCTGAACATATATCTCATATCTTATACATTAGTTTTTTTCTTGGCATCATATAAATATAGGGAATGACCAAAGTCAAATAAGTGGGGATGGTGGGCACACCTGTAACCCCAAGCACTCCAAAGGCAGGGGCAGGGGCAGGGGCAGGGGCAGGGGCAGGGGCTGAGGCAGTGGCAGAGGGAGGATTGGGCTCGCCTGGGCTAGGTTACTGAGACTTATCTCTGTTTTGTTGGTTGTTTTTTTTTTTTTTTGAGACAAGGTTTCTCTGTGTAGCCCTGGCTGTCCTAGAACTTGCTCTGTAGACCAGGCTGGCCTTGAGATCCACCTGCTTCTGCTTCCTGAGTGGTGGGATTAAAAGCAAGGGCCACCACCACTGTCTGGGAGTTTGTTTGTTTGTTTTAATTATGTGTATGTGTCTGTCTGGGGTGGGGTATATGCACATGTGAATGCAGGTGTTTGCAGATGTCAGTATACGGCACTGGATCCCTTGAAGCTGGAGTTACAGGCAGTTGTGAGCTATACTGGTACTGGGCCCCTCCACTCCCCCCTACCCATGCAAAAAGAAATAACCATTTGGCCATCTCTCCAGCCTGGAGACCTGTCTTAAAAAAAAAAACAAAAACAAACCAACCACACAACAAAGTCCCACAAACAAAACACACATTTACCACAGTGACCTCTCTGTCTCACAAACTGAGCCATCTACAACTTTGTGTTAAATCTCTGCCGTGTGTCTTTCAACTGCATGCTCCAACGTACGTAGGTGTACACCAAACGGGACTCACTGTCTACTCTCTCACGGCAGGGGCACAAAGCCTCTCTCTACCACACCCACGTGTGTGCTCAACAGGTCACAAATGCAGGGCTCACTCAGTACACACAGTTTCCTGTTCTTCCCTCTTCTGCACCTGCGCAGCGGGCATAAGGAGAAAGTTTCTCTACTGGAGGTATAAGTGCCCACGCCTACTGGGCCTTCCTTTCATTCCATTTCTCTTTCCTTCGCCCCTCTCTGAATCGCGCGCCTGCGCGGGTGTACACACACACACACACACACACACACACACACACACACACACCAACAATCCCCAAATATAGTCTTCTGTCTCTCCACATAAACACACAGGCATGCGAAATCCATCCCTTCCCCCTTTTCTGTCTCCTCCTCTCTGCCCTTCTTCCTTCTTGCACACAAACACACCCCACAGCTGCAGTGCCCAGGGTCATACTACGGTGCAGGCGCCAGGCAGGAGACAAAGGTCGCTTAGACTCCCAGAGCCCCATCTGGGCACAGGTGGGCCTGACGCCGGCTCCGTCAGTCCCTAGAGCGGGTCCCGGCGAGGTCTAGAATAGGCACACCAAGCTGGAGGTTCGGACGCGCACCCCTAGACCCACCGGTATCCGGGGCAGTTAGACTATCCAGCGCTCCAGCACGCCAAGGGTTAAGGAGTCCGCGGGGGTGGGGGAGTCCAACCTACGCGCCTGATTGGCTGTTTCTTTGGGGCCCGCAGCCCCCGCGCTTCAGCATTGGTTTGCGGCGGGCCCCACCCTCTGGCCTGGGCGCCCCAGCCGCGCGCGCCGCCGGGGCAGCTAGCCGTGAGGTTCGAGCGTAGAGCACAGCGCAGCGCAGCCGAGCCGGAGCCGGAGCCGGAGCCGGAGCCGGAGTCTTAGCCGGAGCTGCATCCAAAGCCGGGCCGTTCGGAGCCCGCGAGCGATGGTGAGTACGCCCGCAACCCGCTGCGGCTCCTTGTAGCCCCGACGGTCCCGCCAGCGGCGCGGCGATGGCATCCTGGCTGGTTCGTGGCGAGCTGGGCGTCCCCTGCAGCTGAGGCCCGCGTCCCGCTGTTCTCTGGCTTGGACCCGGGCAGGAGTTGGGGGGTGTCCGGTCCGTGAAGACCTTAGTTCTGGGCTGCTGGTCTGCTGGTCTGCTCCTGGCATGGAAGACTCGGGGTCGCGTGCTGGATTTCGGGAGGTGGGGGTAGTTGGTGAAATAGGTTTGGGGTGTGCAAGTCTCAGAGCTTGGCTTGACTTAGCGTGGAGACCGTGGACAGCTAGGCCGGGTCGATTCAGAGATGTCAGGGTTCAGTTGGACTTGAGCTCGTACCCCGCATAGTTCAAGTGGGTTTGGGATTCCGGGAACGCTCTAGACATCGTGGAGACTAGAATACTTCTCCTGATCCTGCAGTGGCTGCTTGGCTTATAAGAAGGGGAAGGATGGCTCAGAGAGGAGGGGATAGTCTGAGGTTCTGAGGGTTATCTGGTGTTCCCAGCATCTCCCAGTAATGAATCCTCAGAGGAGGGCCTAAGTGCTGAATCCTGTGGGCAAAGCACCAGGGTAAAGGGGTCCTCGAGGAAGAAGATTTCTTTGGGGCTCAAGCCTCAAGCCTGACATCCATCTAATCCAGACCTTGCAGCTTTTCAGAGCTTCGGGGTGGTGAGTTGACTCTGGCCAGAGCCAAGGCCTCTGGTTACCTCTCCATCACACCCAGAGCCGCTTGCTTCTCTCTCTGGAGACCTCTGATTGCATCTCCGAGAGAGCTGGCCTCTTGCTGTGTGCACTGGACCCAGGACACCCTGTGTGGGCTGAGGAGATCTGCCTGGGTTCTCTGCTTTTTGGTCCCAGAGACTTGCCTACATCTGTGATGTCCCTTCCAAGCCTGAGGGGTTCACTGAAGAATGGAGGGGTACCATGGAGAGAGGTGAAGGTGCTTCAGCGACAGCCCCAGGACCAACCTGTGTCTGACCAGAAATCAAGTGCCCCTTAGACACCCTTTTTCTCTCTTACCCACTGGCATCTTTCCTATGAGACATCATTTGTCTCTCTAGAGACTGATGACTTAATTCTTCCCCACAAGGTGCCCAGAGATCATCTCGGACCCAGCTTACCTTCCCCATTGAGAATCTCCCAGGAATGTGTTGCTTGGGGTAGCTTCATGGCCGGGGTTGGGGGGAGGTGCGTTACCTGTGGGCCAGCTCTTGCTTTAAAGCTTGAAGAAGTGGAAGAGCAATAAAAAAGGGAGAGACTTAGAGATCCTACATCCTCTCTCGGTACCCACCCTGGCCTGAACCGTTCACAGACAGGACAGTTTTCCTCCTTACAAAGCACCAGAAAGTCTGGTGTGGTCGTGCATGCTCTGATTGCAGTGTTTGGGGAGGGGGCTGAGGCAGGCAGATCTTGGGTTCAAGGGCAGCCTGAGCTCAAACCAACTAACAACCCACCCTGCCCTGTTTGTATGCGCGTTTGGCTTGCATTGCACGTGTGCCTGGTACCTGCAGAGGGCGGAAGAGAGTGTTGGGTCGCCTGTAACTGGAGCAGTAGAGATGAGCCATAGCGTAGGTGCTTGGGACTGATTCCAGGGCTCCTCTGTACGAGCAACAACTGCTGTTAACTGACTGAGCCATCTCTGACCTGAAAAGCTTCCCAGCCCATAAGAAAGACCGTAGACTTTGGCCCCAAATGGATTTGGGTTCTAATCTCAGCTCCTTCACTTCCCCAAGGAGACTTTGGTCAGGTTGTGTTATAACTCCACTGTGCGCTGTCCCCATCAAGAGATGATAATGGAACCAGGCAGCGGTGGCACACGCCTTTAATCCCAGCACTTGGGAAGCAGAGGCAGGCAGATTTCTAAGTTCGAGGTGAGCCTGGTCTGCAGAGTGAGTTCCAGGACAGCCAGGGCTACACAGAGAAACCCTGTTTAAAAAAAGAAAGAAAGAAAGAAAGAAAGAAAGAAAGAGAAAAGATAAAAAGATGATAATGGTTCCTATCTCCAAGGATGTTGTTGGGAATCAGGTTGAGATAAATCCGAGTGAGAGTGTTTGGCTCAAATACCGTTTACTTTCTTTTACAACCTTGGGAAGTTCTGATAACCATCCAACCTATTTGCTGGTCTGAAAGAACCGTTCAGATTTCTTATGTTTGGGAGACAGTGATTTAAACAGTGTTTTATTTCTCATTTAACGGAGACTTATAGGATGCTTGTTCTGTGCCAGACCTTGTACAAGGCAAGAAGAAGTGGCCCAAACTGTGTGAACAGGGCTTCTACCTGTCCCTAAACGTCCTCAGGCCAGGGGCCATGTCCTTCAGGGTGGTGGCTATGTCATGCCCAGCAAGTGTTTCCTTCTGGCTGGAGAGGTGGGAGAGTCATTAAGCCAGTGCAATCTGAATAAGAAGACATGTTCTACTTAGGGGGAACCTGGGTGATATCAGACCAGAGGTGTGAGGACACAGACTATTCAGTGCAGGACTAGAATAGGGCTGGTTTTCCACAAGTATGTGGGAACAGGCAAGAGGGGACAAGGCAGGCATTGGAAACAGCGGGGATCTAGAGCAGAGACCTCTACTGCCCTGCCCAGGGAAAGAGGCGGGAGCCCAATGTAGTCAGCTGACGCACAGTGCTGATGCACTGTGAGTGGGTGAGGTGAGGGCTGATGTCAGGCCTCCTTGGGTTCCCCTAACGCTGGTTCTCTTGCCAGTTCCCAAGAGGGGCTGGAATTCAGGGCTACTTCCACTCTGAATCTTAAATCCAGCTTCCCACCCTACCAGCAGAGAGCCCACATTTTCCTCTGTCCCCCAGGTCCCTAATGGGGTTCCTTTACCCTGTCCAGGCTGTTTCCTGTTGTTGGCGCTGGATCGCCCTGGATCCCAGCTCTCCACCCAGGTCCCTAACCTCTTGGCAGAAAATCAGCAATATTCTTAATGGCCTCCTGTCGGAAGCCCCCACCCCCACCCCCACATACTCCTCCCTCTGTCCGCCCTCAGCGCAAGCTGTAGGATGAAGGCTCCCAAGAGGCTTTTTATATCTCCTACCTCCAGCTGTCCTCAAACCACCCAGCAGCAGGCACAGAGATGGGAAGGTGGTCCAGGGGCACAGAGCTACAGTGTGGAGAAGGCATGAGCCTGCCAGATGCTAGGAGGACTAACCAGGCAGAGGCACTGAGGCGGAGGCAGCTCAGACTCCCACACTGTTCTGGTTACTGTATTTAGGGAGCTAGTCCTTCACATTCCATGATGGGGAGGGTGGCTGCTGAAGGAGGGATCTCTTCACTGCATGGAGGTTGAAGACCAGATCCAGGACTCAAGTTTAAATCCTGGCGTCCTGTGAGTTTGCTGTGTGACCTTAGGTCGAGCATCCTCCCTCTCTGTGCTTCCTTTCCTATCATGTGGACAGACAGACGTTTTCTGGCTTTGAGGGGCCTATCGTGAGGGTACCGACATAGAAACATGTGGATGTCACTAAAAATGCAAGGACAGCGTTATTGTTTGAAGATAGGAGGGGAAGCATCCTGAGAGTATGGTGACAACCACCTTGCCCGGGGCAGCAGGCCTGTCCTAGAAACCGGGTTATGCTGGATTTTTCATGTTTCTATGTTTGTTCGTGGCCGAGTAGCCAAGCAGTAATGGTTTGCTTGCATTGCCCCAGTTTTTAGCAAAGAAGGATCCCGTAGCCTTCTGGGAAAGAGTGACCCCCAGTTTCTAGGAACCATAGAGACTTCCACCCTTCCTTTCAGGAGTGAAGAGCTTTGAGAGCAGGAGAAAAGGAAGGAAACCATCAGCCAATAGATAGTGTTTGCATGTCTGCTCTGTCGGGTCCACTTCCAGTAACAGTGAGCTTCTGGCTGTCCATCATCAGTGCATGCAGCCACCAAGTCAGTCTGGGGCAGCATGAGGCGCTGGGCTGTGGTCAGTGTGGCTGAGATTGACAGGTCTCTGCCACAGTCTGATAGGCAAGCCGATGGGCAGGAAATGACAAGCGCATTTCCTGTTGCTATGGAGACGTGGGGGGTGGGGTGGGGTAGGGGTGAGGAACCTGGCCTGGGGATCCGTAGAGGCTCCGTGAGAACTAACATTCTTCAAGCCTCAAGCTGCAGCCGGAGGAATGAATGAATGAGTGGAGCCGGGCTCCGTGATACAAGCCTGTAATCCCACCTTGAAGAGGATTGCCAGAAGTACGTGGTGAAAACTAAAAGCTCCCATCGACACAGAAGGTTGAGTGGGACCGGGGCGGGGCTTCAGGCGGAGATGTTGTGCAGGCAAGACGAGGCAGTTGGCCTCTAGGCTCTCGCTCACGTTCACGCAGGGGGTGCTGAGGCTGGTGTCTGGCAGCTGGCCAGAGCAGGCGCACTCAGGGAGGACCACGTGAGGGGTTTGTGTCTCCATTCTAAGGACAGTGGGGAGCCACTCAGGAGCTTGGGGTGAGGGCTTCTTCAAGCCCAGGGACAAAGCTTCTAAGGTCTGGGTTGTGAGTAGATGCTCAGAGTTTGCTTTGGGAGTTGAGGAGTTGAATTAGATACCACGTGGCTCTGGCCCCCTAGCTGCCACTCCGTTTAGCCTCCTGGAGATGGAGACGGTACTATTGGGCAACAAGCAGACGTGTTGGGGACTCCTGGGACAGGGTGTTGGCCAGGCTGAAAGACTGGTGGTCTGGTTTTGTTTTTTGTTTGTTTTGTTTTGTTGACAGGAACGCCTTTGCTCTCTGTTCCTGGGTCTGGGTCCTACCGCTGATGAGTGCTGAGCTAGAACAGGCACCCAATCCGACCTCCCATCTCTCTGGCTCTAGTGACAAGCCCTCCAAGTCTGGCACTGCCTAGGACCCTGACTGGAGGTGCCCTTGGATTTCTGACCAAATGCCTCCTGTGTGTAGGTGGCACAGCCCCCAGCCCAGAAGAGGCTTCTCCAGCCCACCTCCTGGCCTGCTCCTTTGCCTTCTTGGCTGGGGTGCCAAGGCTGTGCGGGTGTGGGCGTGGGCGGCAGCCAGGAGGACTCGGATTACAGTGTAAACACAGCGTGTCAATATTTACTTCTGCCTGGAGCCAGAGCCTTCCCCTCCCACCTGCTGCCCCTGCAGGTGCCCAGACAAGCCTTGTGAGGAGAATCAAGGCCAAGTGCAAAGACCCCCCAACTAAGACACTCTCTCTTCCCAGGCCTCAGTTTCCCCATTTGCGAAACGATGTGGCTGGAACAAGCCACAGCCGTTTTCAGGCACCTCCTGTAGAGCGGTCAGCGTACTGAGTCCAACCTTGACCATGTGTGGGCCTGTCAGGCGACGGTGGGCATGTTTCATATGAGCTTGAACACTGGCTTTGTGCCCTGTAGAGGGATGGTCAGCGAGGGCTCAGCAGAGCTGGCACAGGAAAAGACAGAGAAACAGCTGTGGCAGCCCTTGTTATTCCAAAGAAATGTTTTATGATTCTCTGAATCCATACTCTGGCTTGCGTCAAGGGTGGGGACTTTCTAACCTCAAGGCCTCCCAGTGCTCTGGGGCCAGGCGCTGGGCTTGGAAAGCCAGGGTTTGAGTAAGACACCCCACCCCCACCCAGTCAGAATCTAGAGCTTCTGACAAATGGGCTGAGGTCCAGGACTGAAGTGACGTCATTGATGTGTGTGGTTGGGAGAGGGGTGCAGGGCATCTTATGGGGAGAGAGAAAGGATTCATTTCCTAAGCAATTATTTTGCAGAATGGAGTCCACTGAGCACGAGTGATCAGAGAAGAAGGGGCCGCAGGGGGCACTGGCAGGCTTAAGGGCAAACAGCCCCTGAGACAGGGTGTCTCTGTTTAGCCCTGGCTGTTCTTCTAGAACTTACTCTGTAGACCAGGCTGGCCTGGAGCTCAGAGATCTGCCTGTCTGTGTCTCCTGGGCGCTAGGTCTACAGGTGTGTGCCACCACCTCCCAGCCTGGTTTCATTTCTTTTTAAAATTGCTTAGTTAACTGGTCTCATGTAGCCCAGGCTGTCCTGGATCATTCTGATGTAGCCTGATCACTCTATGTAGCTGAAGTGAGCCTTGAGTCTCTATGCCTCCTACTTTTACCTCATGAGTGCTGGGATTGCAGGTATCATTCTAGGTTTATGCAGCGGTGGGGATCGAACCTAGGACCTCATGCATGCCAGGCAAGCACTCTACCCATTAAGCTCAGCCTCTGATCCTATGTTGACTTTTTGCTCTGTGTCTTCTCTCTTTGGTTTCCTGTCTTACGTGGAACTGTTGGAACTTTTTCTGGACAGTAGTTGCAAGAGTTTGAGCAAACCCTATTTCAGGAGCCCAGTTCAGTGCTGGAGAGTCCAGGGGCTCCACAGGTCCCAGCGGCTGTTACTGCCCAACTGTGATAAGACAGCATTGGCACAGAGATCTTGAGATACCATAAGTGTGAGCGGTGGTCCCAGGGCACGGGCGGCCTGCTTTCGACAGTGTGTTCCTCTGTATAACATCTGGACCAAGATAGACACTGATTCCACAGTTCCCACAGGCCCGCCCATCAGTCCCCCATCACAGACAGGCTGTCCCAGGTCTGAGTGCTATCCCTTATCTTTGCTTTGAATGGACTTTATCAATGTTAAGTCTTTTTTTTTTTTAGTTAAATTAATTTTTTTTTTACTTGTTCACTTTACATCCCGGTTATTACTTATTCACTGTTTCCCTCCCGGTTACCCCCCCCCCCCCCCAGTCCTTCCTTGCTCCCCTTTTCCTCTGAGTATCTTCCCCACCCTGGTGCTTCAAGTCTCTACAAGGCTAGGTGCATCCTCTCTCGCTGAGGACAGACAAGGCAGCCCAGCTAGTAGAACCTATCCCACGTACAGGCAACAGCTTTTGGGACAGGCCTCCCCCCCAGTCCCCCCACCAGTTGTTCAGGACCCATATGAAGACCAAGCTACACATCTGCCACATATGTGTGGGGAGGCCTAGGTTCAGCCCGTGTATGTTCTTTGGTTGGTGGTTCAGACTCTGAGAGCCCCAAGGGTCCAGGTTAGCTGACTCTGTTGGTCTTCCTGTGGAGTTCCTATCCCCTTTGGAGACACACAATCCTTCCTCCTATTCTTCCGTAAGAATCCCCAAGCTCCATGCACTGTTTGGTTGCGAGCGTCTGTACAATGTCAACTTTTAACACACCCCGAGAGCTCCTCGGGGCCTGGTTCCCATCAGCTCAGAGTCACCGCCAAGTGTCTCCGAGGGACCTCTCCTGGTGCCTGTTACAGAATCTGCTCTTCGTTAAACTGAGTTGTGTCCTGTTGGGTAAACTTGTAAATATCCGTGACTGACATTTGGGCTGCTCTCCATTTGGGGCCATCGTGACATTCTTGATCGTGTCCATACGTGTCTGACTTATGTAGCTGCCACACCGTCCTCTGACGTGGGTGTTCCACTTCAGAGCATACCATCCCCTCCCTGTCACCAGCCCAGTGCTCGCCCTGGAACATGCTTCCAAGGCCTGTTTGTCTCAGCCCCTGGCTCCTCCTCATAAGCCCCACCCCTGCCCTCGGGGCCTGGCAAATCCAGAGCCGAATTCTACTAGATTCAGATTCCACTGTACCTGGTGTTCCTCTGTTTATGGAAGGGGGCCTGGCCCTGGAGGGGACCCCTCGCCCTTGGGCATGTCCAGCCACTGATTGGCTGTATGACTTAGGCTCATACCTTCCCCTCCCCCACCCTGAATTTCCACCCTCTGCCAAGCATCACACTGAAGGTCTCTGTCTTTGGCTTCTGGTGGTCGCCTTCATTTGGAGTCTACTTATTCCCATCAATAGGACTTGCCTACCTCCGGGGTTGGACCAAGATAACCTCAGCTGCCCTGAACTTTGACAGAAGGCTCTAGGAGAGAAGGTGGGCTCATCCAAAAATCTCTGTAGTCATCAAATCCCAGCCTGCAAGGAGCTCAGGTCCAGTGAGGGGAAAATCTGACAGCACGTGCAAAGCCACCCGCCAGAGACATCGTGTCAGAGAGAGGGAAGGAAGCAAAATGGGAGACATGGGAGAGTGACTGAGATGTGGAGGCTCTAGTTGGTGGCCAGAGCAGGCCGGTTGGGAGCAGGGCAGTGGGGTAAAGATGTGGATGAGGAATTTGGGGCAGAAGTAACAGGAGGCTCTAGAGTCTGTGACGGAGCCAGAGGACTTGGTATATTACGGCGGAGGGTGGCTGACGTGGCTGAGGGGCGGCATCACGGGCAGGAGTATGAAGAGGTGGACAGGAAGGGTAGTCAGGGGAGCCCTTATCAGGAGGGTAAGTGGGAAAATTGGCATTTCATTCTATTTGTTATGTCAGGTCCTGGAGATCGTCTATGTAGTGTGACTCCTTTGGGTTTGTTTCAGAAAGGCTCCGGCTGTTATGTGGTGGATAGACTGTAGGGGGCAGGAGCGAGGCAGAGGAGCCCTGTCCAATAAGAGACGTGCCCTGACCTAAGGACGTGGCTATGCTTATGCCGCTCCAGAGGCTGGGTTTTAGCTGCTGTAGGGATGGAGAAGGGTAGGGGATGGCCATCTAAAATGCCCCTAGACCACCATTCCTGGTAGGAAGGCTCAGGGCCATCACTGGCTGGACAGACCCATCTCAAACCCACACTTGAGCTCAACCTTGCCATTCCCCCAAGGTGACCCAGTTCTCACCGCCCAGCTCCCAGGAGCCCAGAGGACCTGAGCCTACTTCCTCTGCCAACTGAGAAACGAGGTCAGGGGTCACGGTTACAAGGGACACCAGCTCTGTGCCCTTGACTACAGCCCAATTGGAGGCAGTTCTGTGGCTTTGTGGTTCCTTCTTGATGGCACTTCTTCCTCGAGTTATCTAGGTGGTCAGTGGACTTCTTCCTGTGTTTCCAGGAACAGTGGGCAGGGTGGGGGAGACGTAAGAGGGCAAGAGAGTTCAACAGAAGTCTCTGGGAATGGAATGTAGGCGTCACTAGACTTACTTCTTCTTGGGGAGACAAAGAATAGAGAAGAGAGTTGGGGAAATCACTCAGTAAATAAGGATGCTTGGTGCTGCCGTCAGGGCCTGACTTTAGATCTTCAACACTGTGTAAAAAGATGGGCGTGGCCACACACTCAGATAACTGTGAGGCTCGGAGACAAGAGGATCACAGGGGCTTGCTGGCTACCAGCCTTGCTTTAGGTACAGTGAGAGATCCTGCCTCAAGGGAAAAAGTTGGAGCCCACTAAAATAGCACACCCGATGTCCTCTGATCTCCACACATACATGGGAGCATGTACCTGCATACACACATATGCACATACCACACACATGTGCACCATCAAGATCGCACTCCTGTTCTCCAAACCTTTTAAACACACACACACACACACACACACACACACACACACACACAGTCTCAGAGAGGACGAGAGCTAGTTGCGAGCCACCCAGCAAGTTCAGTCCAGTGACTTATAGCTGGAACCAGGACCCTGTTCCTGTGTTCTTTCTGTTTACAATGTCACTTCTGGGGCCAACGAGCGAGGGTTTCACTTCTGTCCCGAAGTTCCAGCTGGGGTCCTTTGATGAATGGGCCTCTCTGACCTAGGATGGATGCTAACACCTTCCACTGTGTGGCATGGTTGAGGACAGATGACAAGTTGTCAGGCCTGGAAGTGGTGTGCCGGGCGAGCCTTTAGTTAGTAATGGGAACTATTGCTACTGTGATGGTTCTGACCTAAGTATTGTACATGTGTGCATACATGTGCACGTGCATGTCTACCTGCCCTGCTTTTTTGTTTGTCAAAACAGAAATGGTCACTAAGTTACTAAGTCAGATAGGCCATCTGGTTATCCAGTCCAAGGGATCTGCCTGTCTCTGCCTTCCTAATTTAGAGATTAATTAAAGACACGCCTGTCTGTCTGTCTGTCTGTCTGTCCTATCTATCTATCTATCTATCTATCTATCTATCTATCTATCTATCTA